>CM032448.1:52761930-52777930 GCA_019049505.1 Pachyrhynchus sulphureomaculatus
TATAGGGGTTGGGTTAATGGATAATCAGACGTGTCAAAGTGTTCTAAATTAGAATTAATAACTTCGCTATAAGCATCATCACACTTCAAATCATAAATAAAGCTATCAGTATCCGTATACATAAGTTTACAGCGCTCCACACCCAATTTAGGAAGCATAAAGCCATAATGGAAATTATACATAAATAATTTGGAAATATCTAAATATTGCCATACCGATGTAAAGCGGTTTGTTAAATATGAGTTCAGTTTTTTTCAATTCAATAATTGATAATTCGTCATCAAGTACGGTCCTGCTGTGCAATTTAGGACTAGCAATTAGATTTTTAGCTCCATAACGGCCACCCCAAGTTTTACCAAATTTTACAGTGCGATATTTGCGTATGTTTTCGATTGCCTTACCGAACACAGCATTATTAAATAACTTAAATTGATTTTTTAAAAATGTTGTTACAGCTAACGTTCTTAATCGATTATTCAATTCTATATATGGTTTAAGCCAGGTGACTGGTTAATTTTAAAATTTTATGAATTTTCTTTAGGATTAACCCATAAGCTAGAGCTTGTTTTAAGTTTCTATAATGTAAAATGTAACCATTTTTGGGCACCAATGGGCACCCTGTATCCTTAGGATACAGGGTGCCCATTAATTTTTTAAACTTTGAATGTGGTGGTACGCGGTGTTCAGAACAAAATGGAAAATCTTTATGAAGATCATGGAAACCAATAGGATATATCAAATCTACTTCTAATATATAGCCAATGGGGGAGTCTTCAGGTATCATCATTACATCAAAAGTGGTGATATCATCAATCCATTCGAATCCTCCATATGGTAAGGGTTCAACCATAGCCTTTCCATAGAGGTTATTTATATCTAGGTAAAGTAAATAATTAGAGGGCTTAGAAGGGTCAAAATTAGAAATGTATTTATTATTAGCTTCAGAATATCTATTGACACAAACAGAAAAACCACCACGAATGCCTTGTTCTATAAACATAATTTGATCAATATCCTGCAGTAATTCCAGCTGGCAATTAGTCTGCTTAAGCATGCAATTCCAGGTGTAACTAGGCATGCTATGGAACCAGACTGGGTCCAACCCATGTGATGCATACAATTAGCACGAAAATTCTCGAATACATCAGCAAGTCCCAAAATATCTGTTTTTTAAATATAAATCTGAATATTGACCTAAATCTTGAATCTCAAAGGAATTCCATACATTTTGTGCATGCAAATAATTTTCGTCTCTAACATTCATATCTTCTAACTTATTATAAAAGGCCTCAATCGGAGGTAACGTAGTTTCTTTCATCTTTTCCAAATTATCAATGTAATCATAACAGAACACCCCCTTCCTAGTTAATAGTTCAAATTTATTGTCGTTTAAGGTTGGAAATCCAGATTGTAAAATATTAAAATCTTTCTTTTCCATGGTAGACATCAAAGTATCTAGTGAAGCACCAATAAATCTAAAGGAATCGATGAATCTAATCCGTATGTAATTTACTTTAGGGTTATAATATGTAAATAAAATGTATTTTTCTTTATTAGATGGTAGAACGCTTACATATTCATTCTTAGCAAGGCCCTTAATAATAAAATATGAATCATAGCCAGATAAATTATGAAAACCACAGGCACTATAAACAATTTTCGAAAATTTAAATTACAACTTTGATGTGCAAACCCCTTAAACATCCCAGTAAAATGATCATGATCGCGCACGATTTTATCGTTTGCTGCAAATAACTTCTCACAAATATGGCAATGTTTAGCATTACTTGGATCTGGAGATTCAATATTTGGTTCGATGCATTTAAATTTTAAAATAAATAACCTTTGATAATTGCGTAATTTCATTAATAAACCAATCCATACAATCTACCCCTCGGTAACTTTTGAAATAACTAAATGTATATCATATGAGCACTTTAGATAATATCCAACACTATAGGCAATATGTTTTTGATATTTTTTTTGTAGTCACCCCCACATTATAATCAACAGGTGCTAATAGACATTCAAAATCAGCATAAACAACAAAAGGATTTTTTTGTTTATATGCATAATTCTTAAATTGAATAAATTGTTTTTTTTTGGGAATGACATTTTGGCTTTTTTTAATTTAACGCATAACTCTTCATGCATAGTTAATTTATCATGAGAGTTGAAATAATTTAAACATCTATCGCAAATGAACTTTTTATGTGTATTCTTAGTAAGTTGACTAGAAACTAAACGCGAGAGATTTTTTAATCAAACAGTAATGATAATTAATATTCGTATGCTCTTCTTGCTCAGTTTCTTCAAACGGTAGTGCATCAAAATCATTTAAACTTTGGAAAATATTTATCTTGAATTAAGAGCAAATTTACATGCTTCAATAATTTTTTATCAGTTAATCGCGCAGGAGTAATATTAAAAAATTCTCACTTGCTTCATGCTTAATTAATTCTAAAATATATACATTAACAGAAATATTATTTGATTTTTCAAAATTGGAAATCCTGTTTAGTGGCATTGGAGATTGTAATTTATCTGTAATTAACACTGATTCATAATATGGATATGAAGTTGTAAGTTGAGAGTTATATTTCACTGGAAACAAAGCACTCGTAATTGACCAGTAAAAAACATGCCTGATCATTATTTTTAATATTAGTACACGCATGCTTATTTAAGTATTTCATTAGGTAAATTAATATAGGGGGATGATCCCCCTGTACCTAATTCAAATTTATTAATATTTACTTCTAAATAAATAATTTTTTATAAAGCGAAACCAGAATTGCGTTCTTCGAATTCAGAGAGTTTTATTGAAAATCTTATCACATACGTTTTCAAAAAACCAAGCATGTAAATCTGTGCCTAAATCAATTATTTCATTTTAGTATTAAAATATTTTAATTCATCACTTTCTTGTTTACAAACTCACAACAAAGAGTTGTATTAACTTTAATTGCAGAAAGCCTCTTTAGAGCTAATTTTATTTTTCTTTTAAATAATATAAAAGAATCTTGAAAGAATTGCTGTACATCTTTGTACATCAAGTTAATTATAATTCCAGTTGCTAATCGCCCCCGAAAACATGAATTTACAGTTCTCTATGCAACCCTGTGATTTAATGCTGGATGTTAGATTCATCCCCGATCCACGATGTTGGTAGTGGATATTTTGAATTAATAGTTTTAATGTTTTTAGCTGTTGAATTGTTGTTTGCAACTTGCGTTGAATATAAATAGAAATATTACCCCTACGAACTAGATTATTACAGGATTTAATATGAAAATTTATGCGTTTTAACCAAATAACAATAACAGAAAAATT
This sequence comes from Pachyrhynchus sulphureomaculatus, assembly GCA_019049505.1. NCBI lineage: Eukaryota > Metazoa > Arthropoda > Insecta > Coleoptera > Curculionidae > Pachyrhynchus > Pachyrhynchus sulphureomaculatus. Next base: position 52,765,264 of record CM032448.1, read on the forward strand.
AGGGAGAATATGTTTCTTAAGTTTTTTAAAGGACGCAATTAAGTTCTTAGCCTTTTTAATTACTTCCATTACAAATACAAATTTATAAATACACTTACGTTCTCTAAGCTCTTATCGGTGATGTTTCGATTATTTTAAACGTGATCATAGGATTCAGGTCTTCCCCCAGATCCTTTAAGCCTCGGTATATTACAGAATACCGACCATCGATGAATTGGTTTGATGTGTGGTTTAAAGCTGGCTGTCACCCTCCTATGTAGGAACACTGAGATGTTGTTTAATTCCAGCCGAATCGCCTCTCCAAATTGCGTGTTTACAACTGCAGCTTTGAATATGGGTTGAGGTTCGTCTATAGGACAATCCTTTAAACTTGTAGTAGCATCATAGGCACGTCCTGTAAGACAGTTTTGATTTAATTTGGATAGATCCATCTAGAAATAATATATAAAGAATTAATATAGTATGAAGCATTCGGAAAATTGAGATTAAAAAAATGGAAATGAAAATGTAGGTTTTTTACATAAAATATGATGGATATAAAAAAAGTCTTGAATTAATAAATAAATTTAACTTACGGTATTTTCTCTCTTATCTGTTGACTGATGGACTGTTGTGGTTAGCACGATCACTTGTATCACAGTGAAATGATATGAGCGTACTGAATGCATCTGCAGTTCACAACATACGGTATATATAATATCATAAACTACACAATTGCCCTGCATATTACTAACCGCATTTAAAACAATTATATTAGCCTTCGTTGTAGCCTCCGTCGTAGCCTCAGTTGTATCCTCCGTTTCCAATTCCACGATTGATCTGTTTGCCAATTGTTTTGATTCTAGTACAATTGTAGTCCATTTTTCTGTATCCATGACTGTTCCATTTATTTTTATTTTTTTTTTTTATGGGTCTAGCACACGTGCTACAGGGAAGTCCCTAAAGCGCTACAGGAGCGACACATGTGCGGAGAAAGCGATTCACGTTATTCTTGAATCGCTGTAGATTGTACTCGGTGGGAAAAACAGTCCTGGGCAAATTATTCCAAAGGGATGATGTTCTCCATATAAAAGACTGCTTGAAAAGCGTTGTACGAAGAGTAACAAGCTGAACCTCATACGGATGTGAGGAATTAGCGCGGCGTTTACTTCTAACATGCACCGCTCTGGGAGGAATTAAGCGGGCCACATCCTTCGTACACTTTCCATGAAAGTACTTGTAGAACAGGCTCAAGTCGCCAACCGTTCTTCGATGTTCCAGCGAATCAAGGCCGACGGTCAGTTCCGGGTCTCCAATCAGACGAACAGCTCTTCTTTGAATAGAATCCAACAAATGCAGTGTATGTTTGGGAGCGGAGCTCCAAACATGGGAGCAGTATTCCATAGTTGGTCGAATTTGAGCTTTGTAAAGAATTAACAGTTGTGGAGTGTAAAGCTTTTTCTGGTTCGAAATAATATTCCCAACTTTTGAGAAGCTCTCCTTGCTATGCCTGCAACATGTTCATGCCAGGGACATATTTGCTCCCCAAAATTAACGCCCAACAAATTGAGTGACGATGTTAGAGGAATGGAGTGCCCCGACATAACTATGTCGGGTTCAGCAACGTTAACTTTTTTAGAAAAAACTGCCGCCTGGGTTTTTGTAGCGTTAAATTCCACTTGGTTACTGTCACCCCAAGATAGAATTTCTTCCAGGTCTTTGTTAAGTTGAATGACTTCCTACTGTCTGCGGATATTCGTCTGAGTAGCCGATGTCCGAGCATTCAAAGTGAATGAAGAGATAAGTGTACTGTCATCTGCAAAGCTGTAAATTGGATTCTCGGTCTTTTTCAGCAGATCGTTAATGTAAATGAGAAAGAGAGTAGGAGACAGTATGGAGCCTTGGGGTACACCGGCGTTGATAGTGAAGGTGTTAGAAAGAAATCCGTCGACTGCCACTCGTAAAGAACGCTCTCTGAGGAAACATGAGAGCCACAAACAGAACTTTTCCGACATACCATAAGAACGTAGCTTAGCCAACAGCCCATCGTACCAAACACGGTCGAATGCCTTGGATATGTCAAGAGCAACCGCTCGAGATTCTACAAAGTGTTCAATTGCGTTTGTTCCAAACATGTGTTACATAAGTCAGAAGATCTCCTGTTGATCTATTTTTACGAAAGCCATATTGGTGATCGCTAATAATGTTGAATCCTTCAAGATATTTTAGAAGATGCTGATTGATAGCCTTTTCCATGACTTTCGATATTATTGAAAGCAGCACACTTGCGATTGGTCGGTAGTTATTTGGCAAGGTCTTCTTGCCTTTTTTAGGTATCGGCTGAACTGTAGCACATTTCCAGCAGGAAGGAAATATTCCCTTTCTGTATGATAGGTTGAAAAGTCTACAGAAAACTGGTGTTAATTCCCTCGCACAGTTTCTAAGAACTATGGCAGTATTCCGTCAGCGCCAGAAGCCTTTTTGGTGTCTAGCTTCATCAGAATACGCTTTATGATACGCTGTCTGAAGACAACATCGGGCATCCTTGACTGCACTATGGGAATAGTAGGTGGTGTTTTTCCTTGGAAATCGACAGTAGAATGTGAAGCAAAGAGTTCAGCCAACAAGTTCGCTCTCTCAACAGGTGTCGTTGCAATAGAATTATCTGGCCGTGTGAGTGGTGGTATGGTGGATTTGGTGAAATTCTGACTAACTGCCTTAGCGACCGACCAAAAGGACCTTGAATTGTCGGGACAAGCGAAAAGTTTGTTTCTAATCCGTTGGTTGTGTACCTCCTTGGTTTCGTCGATAATTTCTTTGCATCTGTTCCTGGCACGAACAAAGGTGTTACGGTTTATGGTGTTAGGATTTTCACGCCATTGTCGGTAGGCAAGATGTTTAGAAGCAACAGCTTCTTTGCATTTTCGGTCAAACGAAGGCTTGCCGTTGGAAGGGCATTTCTTCGAGAAAGGGATGTAAGCCTCCATACCGGCCAAAATAACATCGGAAACCTCCCTGGCGCAGTCAGACGGGTCGTCGGATCGGAAACAAACTTCTAACCAAGGGAAAGTTCCTTTTTTTAAAAAAAAAAATATTCCATGAGATCTTCCCATTTAGCAGACTTGTAGTGCCAAATCTTGCGCGGTTTAGGCGCCCTCTCTGTCATGATTGGTAGAATACTCGATGTCGAAAGTAGTTTATGGTCGGAAGAACCTAACGGCGGATTTACGCTGACCGTGTAAATCTCCGGATTGGTGGTTAAAAAGAGATCAAGAAGACTGGCAAACTCTCCGTCTCGATCAGGGATCCGTGTTGGTTCGTCAATAAGCTGAGTTAAGCCACAACTGATTGAAAATGTTTCGGCTTCACGACCTTGTTCGTCGGTAGTATTTGAATATTTAAGCCAGTTGGTGTTGTGGACATGAAAGTCGCCCAGGATGGCAATTTCGGCATTTGGATAGTTAATTTGTAAATGATCGATGGTGTCTGCAAGGGAAGCGAAAAAGTGTTCTAAAGTTAGTATCACTTGGTGGTCGATAGAGGATACAGATGAACCTTGTGGTTGGTTGAGTCGTTATTTTTAACCACATAACATCAAAGTTTGGGGGCTCCATAGCCTCTTCTCGTTGGCAAGAGAGGTCGTTTCTGACATAAAGACAGATTCCAAAGTTACACCTAAATCGGGAATACAAGTCGTACCCAGGATAAAGATAGTTTACTGTGCGGGCTGGTCGATGAACTGACCTTAGTTTCACAGAGAGCGAGTACATGAGGTTTATTTGATTGCAGGTGTTGGTGCACTGGATTTATGTTCGTGTTTAAACCTCGTATGTTGCAAAAATCCATTTTGAAATTCTGTTCTCTGCATGTTGACGCCCCTGAACCAGCCCCCACCCGGAGATCCGAACGGGGGGCTATTTTTACCGCCGGAATTTTTTGTATCCAGGTGCCTCATCATGCTATTTGGTCCCACAGTCCGGGACATCGGCACAGCCACGAAACGCTAAAATTTATGAATTCAACCCTAAGTTTTTAGCGATAAATCTTATTCTTAGAGGTAGGCAATATAGATTGAAATGAGGGCGTAATTAGACTACCCGCTCCTTCATTTATGCTTCTAAAATATGTCTGCCTCCATAAACCTTCTCTATAACTATCGGTTTCAACTTGATAGTATGCCTTTCTCACATTTGTTGTGCTTGTAGGTAGATTGTATTTTCAATAATTGCAGTCATAAGCACAAAATATGAACTTAAAAACATCTTGGCTAGCTTAAACGCTTTCAATTTACTGCTTCAGTTCATATGCTGCATCGCCTTTTTACAATATCCACATTTTTCTTGTGAAATAGGGGGGCCATCAAAATGTGCATGTGACCAAAGTCTATTATAATGTATAAAACACGGTAATTTTATTTGTAATGCAAATTTTTGTGTATATTCATGTGGTAATTTAGACCAAATATATAAAAGATCCATGCATTCGAGTTTTAAGTAATATTTAAGGGGTAGACCTTTTAATACTTCACTGGAAAGGTCCCTAATACATTTACCCCCAGTGAAATGCTCAACCAATTCAGAAGCATAATCCATTTCACCTTGTTATACTGCTGGTGTCACTATAAATGAGCTGTTCACAAAATTTACATATATTTATTTATGTCTTTTAACACATTATCTCCATAAAAGTACATGTATTCTTTAAGGGCGCAAACAACTTGCATATTTGCGTTAAAGCTTATATCTAAACATAATTGCAATATTTTTAATATATCCGTCTTACTGCTAGCACTATCACTATTTTTATTAGAGCAGTGTGTTTCTAATAATGTCTATTACGTTATAATAATACGCACAAAAGTTCAGTTCTTCTAAGGTAGCTATACTATGCTCAATAAGGCTGGAATTAATATCAATAATTCTAAGTCATCTTCCTCGGATAAATAGAACTTCACATTGTATTTTAGAAGTTCCAACACCTTGACATCATCATCAATTCTCATTTGTGACAGCTGTCCAAAGTCTCCACATGGATACGTTATCGTGGACCACTGGATCATTAAAAAAATCTTCAGATCTTGATTTTATCAGTTCTATAAATGTATTCCACTCTAAAATACCAAATGAAATTTTATTTTGCTGATGTGTTAATATAACAACAGGACTAAAGGATCGAGCTGGACTTAATCCGAAACCTATTACATATGATCCAATTACATAAGTAGAATGTAAGAGGTAAACATCTTCATTTTTGGCAGCAATCTCAAATTTTTCTAAGACTTCATCTAATTCACGGCTATATGTTTCCATGTCTATGTCCTCACCACTAGTTCCGCATAATGGAGAAGTTTCTTCAAGGTCACTCACTTTAGCTACATGCACACGACACAAATATTACTGACAACGAACTAACATTTTACAAACTTACATAGCTATTTAAACCAGCTAGAACTTGTCTAAACATATTCTGCGTTGGGAGGGATTTGTTTAAACTTGTTAAAAAAATATATGCGCAGCTTGTTAAGTAATATCCTTTGTTTGATCGATCCAACGATTATGCGAGTTATCGAAACCCAACCATTTAACGTAAAGTTTATCGCCCTTTTTGCGTAGTATCTGTTCAATTAAATAAACATCAGATTGTTTGGTTTTCTGTAATTCTTGTTCATAAAACCCACCACTAATGGGGTGTCCATTCATATCTGCAATAAATAGGTTCTTGGAGATGTAATATTAACTTTAATCACTTTAGAAAGTTCAGTACTCCAATTTGGGATATACCCTTTTTGAAAAACATGTTTGTATTTACTTATACGCACTATATCACCAACTTTAAATTTGGGGGTTTCAACAACTTTTAGATGACTATAGACGGTATTCAGTAATTTTTTCTCATTTTTTATATTAATTTCTATAGGCTTCATATGGGGTAGTTGAATGTTTTGTATTATTATACGTATCAGTAATTATCGGTAGTAAATCAACCCATTTATGATTTCCATTTAACGTAAATAATTTAAATAATTTTCCCTTAATGGTTTGAATTACCCTTTCAGCAATGGAGGCCTTTAAAGGACTAAATGTGCTATAGTGATTTATGTTGTATTTTCTTCATTAAATCTTGAAATTGTGTATTGTATAATTCTTTCCCGTGATCTGAAATAAGATTCTTGGGAATTCTGCCGGAATTTTTGAATATAACTTCCACAGCATTTGAGACCCTCATTAACAGTTTTAGATTTTAGCGCAGCAGTCCAAAGGAATTTAGAAAAACAGTCTATGACTACCAATATATATTTATTAGCTTTATTTTCTCGACTATATTGATCTAGCTGTGCTAAGTCGGTTGCAAATGTATCATCTAATCCATACTGAATAAATCTTCTTCTTTTGAATTTAATTCTTGCTGGTTTATGTAGCTCTCTGACTACTTGTTGCCTTGCTTCAGTAATTTTAGTAACTTTTTAACCTTCATGATGTTGTTATTTCTCAAGCAGATTCTTGAGTTGTGTTGGTACATGGCTTATATCACGATATTTATTGTCGGTTGCGGATGTTGCTGGCGATTGGTTAGGAGTATTAATGTAATTGCTTGATCCTATAATTGCACCACTCTTTGATATCGAAACAATCAAGTTGTCGAGAGTTGAAAGTTTTTCGTCAAGCAGCTTTATTTTATCATCAAAGAATTGCTGTTTCTTAACTATTTTAGAGAGTTCTTCTTTAATGGATTGTATTTTTATCCCAAGAAAGGTCATTGCTCTAGGCATCTCTTTATGTACTATTTCGTGTTTAATTGATTGTATGTATTCCTTTGTAGCTGTATCGCGGAGATCCTCTTTATGTATTATTTTGTGTTTAATTAAATCTATGTATTCCTTTGTAGCTGCATCGTGGTCATCAGTTGGTTCCTTTAAATTACATAATCGTCTATTTTCAATAACAAAATCACCTTGGGGCGTTAGATGTAAATTTGATTGTATAATCTGTAAGGGTTTATGTGAGGTGAATTTAGAACGCATGGAACGTCCAAACTTGTCCATGATTGGTCTACTTTGGTATACTTTAATAATCCATACCCAGACTTACTTGGAACGGATGACATACGTTTTTTATTTAACTTAACACCTGCAGATTTTGCTGAAAATAGCGGTTGACTATACTGTTTATATTTTACTGACTTGCTACCTTTAATTTGACTAGAGGGATCATTATCTCTTCTATGTATATTTGACTGACTTAATATCTCGCGATATTGAGCTTCATCGGTTCGCGTTGGATACATTGGTTCCTTCATAAATATTAATTCATCTAAACCTCAAGTTCCTCTATATGTATTTTGTCCAATTTTTATATCTCCGTTTTTAATAAATTCCAATCGTTTTGAACCCATTTTCCATGCATCGGTGGTTTTGTCATGACTTAGTCCGTAAGTGCGGTCAATTATATCGGGATTAGTAAAATATGTGTCTATAAACTCGCGGGCTATACTAGGATACTGACTTAAATAATCCATTTAAGCTGGTGATCGGTTACTAATAGATTTTTGCAACTCATCATGTTCGCTATGATCTTATTCATCTCCAAATACTTCATCATCTTCATTATCTCCCTCCAATTCTCCAATTAACTTTGTAGATAAATATTTTGGCTCCTTTATCCTATCATTCGCTTCACGATATAATTTTCTCTTCCTTTTTTAAGTCATCATAATCTTTTTTTATACGTTCCAATTCCTTTCCGCGCTCTTTCGACTTCTCCGCTTTAATTTTAGCCATTTCAGTGTTTTCAGCAATTCTAGTGAGTGGTACCTTTATGGGGTTTAATATTTTATTTATGCGCATTATCTTCTCCACTTCGCTCCATCTTTAAGGATAAATATTTTTTTTTCCGAATGGTATTTGCAGCATTAAGTATTTTTTGTTTAATTACTTTATCTCGTTTATTTAATATTTTAGGCATGACTGCTACTGTTGCTTTGTAGGGCAGTGTATTATATACTGATAATGGCTTAATGAGTTAGGGATTTATATAGGTATCAAATTTACTTCTATATGTTCCTCTATTTATTTCGTTATCTTTCATAATAACCAAAAATTCATATTTTTCTTTCCAACATTCTGAACAGATTTTTTTTAAGGTTTCTAGAGCTATATCTGTGTTTACATGATCGCTGTATGCATGTTTAAGATTTAAGTCATCCTGTTTAAATAATATTACCATATTAGCATTATCTCGAATTAACTGTTTAGGTATTTTTGAATATGTTTGACAAAGGTAAAATGAATCAACCTTATTATGTCTTCCATGCAAAAATAATTTCTTATCTTTTCCTGTTTTTCACATGCAATATCATCAAATATAAATATCGAATTAGGTTTGGCGGTCTCTGGGTTTATTACCGCATCGTTATCGCTAAATGTATAGTGGTTCACTCCGGATACCAGACTCATCACTTTTTCTAAATATTTGTACTTTTCTTGATAAAGTGACTTAGAATAAATATAGACATTTTGAAATCTTAAGCCATTTTTTATCAATTAACAAACTTAACATTACGTTACTTTTCCCCGAATTGCTAGGTCCACAAATACCAGCCCTAATTGAATTTGGTAGTAATTCGCTATGACGCTTCAGTGTTGTAGGATTATCACATATATCAAAATTAGTAATATATTATGTTGAGAATATGTTTTTTCTTTTTCATCTTATATTGGGTGTTTAGTCAAGTATAACCTTAGTATTAATGAACCTTTCAATAGGTGCAGGTGTGTTAAATACCTTAATCGATAAGCTTCCATTTGAGCTTCATTACCGGGGGTCGTTCCTATTGTGGGCCTGGTACTAAGCTAAAAAGAAAGATTGACTCGAGGAGATCATCCAAAAATTAAATTAGATAGTTATTGCCAAGAGCACGATATCGAGTATTCAAAGACATCAGATTTAAATAAACGACATCAAGCTGATAAGGCATTGCAGGAACGAGCCTGGAAACGAGTTACAGCTGCAGATTCAAATTTAGGAGAAAAGGGAGCTGCTTGGATTGTAACCTCAGCAATGAAAGCCAAACGAACACTTGGAATGGGATGTAATAGCAGTAATAAAAAATCGAAACATAGGAAAAGGAGGAAGAGAGCAAAAACAGCAGCAGCAGCAGCAATGAAGGCTAAGCGAACACTTGGAATGGGTTGTAATAGCAGTAATAAAAAATCGAAACCTAGAAAAAGGAGGAGGAAGAGGACAGCAGCAGCTAAAAGAAAAGTAGCATCGTTTAACTTAGGTCTTGTTAACAGCATAAAAAGGCGTATGAATAAATTTAAGGGAGGCTCTGTGAAAAATAGCATTAAAGATGCTATCAAAGCAGCACGAAAAACTGTAAGAAATATTGGTGGTAAAAAGAAAATTAAGTTACCTAGAGTTATCCGTGTGCCGAAACTCGGTGGAATCCTCCCCCTTATTCCTATTTTTGCTGGCTTAAGTGCCCTGGGCGCACTGCCAACCGCGCAACGAGCATAGCGAAAAGTATAATTAGCGCACGTGATGCGAAAAATAAACTAGAAGAAGCGAAAAGACATAATGAAACTATGGAAGCTATTGCCATTGGGAAGAGTAAAGGTTAGAGGTTATGTATTAAACCATATAAGACTGGATATGGACTATATTTAAAGAAAATGTCAAAAAACTTCCCATAAGGCTACCCAATCAATCGTTATCTAATATCAACATCGAAAAATATGCTAAACAATTGAAAATACCCTACTTTAGAGGAGTGTTTATAAGAGACAATTTACCTAGAACTCCAAAGTGGAATGAACGTGGTATAATTAATTTAGATGAATCTGAAGGTGTTGGAACTCATTGGGTGGCCTATAAAAAATCAGGAAGCACCGTTATTTACTTTGATAGCTAGAAATTTAAATCCTCCAATAGAAGTAATTCAATATTTTAAAAAATTGTACTATATTTTATAACTATGATCAGTATCAAAGGTATAATTCCTTTAATTGCGGTCATCTTGCACTAGCCTTTCTTTACAATAAATCCTTATAAAGCACATAACTTGTTTAATTATTACCAGTAATGTCTCAAACGTTTACACTGAAAGGTCGTACTAGTTGTTTAAGTATTGACATTAACCCACCTATTGAACTGAACCCTAAGTAAAATTATTCTCTGGCTCTCATTTCACTTAGCACCTGGAACTATATACCAAATATAGAGCCTGGTTGTAATAGATTCTACTATATCAATCCAGAAACTTCCAAGAGAAAATTTTTGGAAATTCCAACAGGATCTTACGAGATTCTCGACATTGAATCATTACTTAAAAAACACCTGGATACCGCGGAGGGTGGAACTATTGAAAAACTTAGTTTGAAACGAAATAACAATACTCTAAAGGCAGAATTAAAGTGCAAATATGACATAAATTTCAAACTTCTCGATAGCATTGGAAGTATATTAGGATTTTCAAGAAAACTGTTTCCTGCTAATATAGTCCACATATCAGACCTCCCCGTAAATATTATTAAGGTAAGCCCTATACGAATTGAGTGTAATATAGTTTCGGGATCTTACTATACGAATAATCCCTCGCATACCGTGTATGAGTTCACACCTGATGTTGATCCTGGATATAGTATCATAGTAGAACCAAGAAACTTAATTTATTTACCTGTAAATAGATCAAGTATTGATAATATCAGACTAGATTTAATAGATCAGGATTCAAACCCTATAAATTTTCGTGGTGAAGAAATAGTTATCCGATTAGAAGCATGGGATTGGTGATTAATAATAATACCCGCAATTTAGCTGAATATTTAATTAGCAGCAGCAATCAACCAATTTCAGTCTACAATCAGACGCTAAAACAATCGCTCACTCCGCGGAGTATATACCCATTGCATTCTATCGCACAAAAGTATGGCTATCATATCAGAAAAACTGCAAATATTTCGCTCGGTCAACGTAGATGAACCAATTAGTCGAGAAGAGTGGCATAGTTACCATCCGTTTACAAATTCATATAATAATTATGACGAAATTGAGGTAGTTATAAATCAACAAGACATTTTTATAGATCGTAGTCAAGCTGTACTTCACATAGAAGCAAAATTCACAGAAGAAGCTACTGCAGGTAAAACTGGAAAGTGTTTGTTAACAAATAATCCTGGAGCTTTCTTACTCGAATCGATTACGTACGAACTGAATGGAAAGGAAGTTGAGAAGGTTCGAGAACCAGGACTTATCAGCACCATAAAGGCAATGTTATGTCTTAATGAACATGAGAGCAAAACTCCTCGTGCAGCTGGATGGAAATGCCCTTCAGGGGCACTATCAACCTTTGTTGGTAGTGGAACAGGTCAAAGTGGTAGTTTTAACTTATTAATACCTCTGCAGTTTTTTTCGGTATTTTTCAGACTACAAGGGAGTTATAATGGGAAGACAAAAAATTAAACTTGTTAGAGCTGAGCTAGAACTGATAAGAACTGTTATGCAAATACTGAAGGAGATAAATTAGCTACAATAGATATTTCGTCTGTTGTGCTTAGAGTTAAGCATGTTTACCCTAACGATGCAATTAAGCTTAAGTTATTTGAAGAAATAGCTAGTAATAATCCTATCCTTATGCCGTTTAGAAACTGGGAAATTCACGAATTGCCTACGCTTAAATCATCAACGAAAGATATTTGGATGGTGAAATCAACTTCCGAAAGAGCCCGATATGTTATCATATTTTTCCAAACGAACCGAAAGGATAGCTCGGAAAAGGATTGCACATAATTTGACAATATATATATTGCAGATGTAAAAACTTTATTTAAATTCAGCAGTTTATCCATATGAATCACTTAATTTAGATTTCGAAGCTAAAGAATATTCGGAGGCATATAGAATGTACACAGAATTCCAAAATTCATATTTACAAAAACCTCATTGTGAACCGTTATTAAGCTTTGTAGACTTTTATTCGCATGCGCTATTTGTGATCGATTGCTCTAAACAATATGAAAATCTCAAGTCTGGTAACATCGATATAAAAATAGAATTTCAGAGTTCTGAAAAATTCCCAAACGGTACTCGAGCTTATTGCATTATTATTAATGATAGGATTTTAGAACACTCTCCTCTTACTGGGGCTATAAGATCAATAGTTTAATTGGTTAGTCGACATTATAATGAAATCCGTTGTAATAGACGTCCAGGGTTACGTAACACCCGATTTTGAAGTAAAGGAACTAGTTATTTTTGATGGAAAAAGAATAAAATCATGGTTATTGAAACCAAAAACATTATATAGGAATTTATCGAATGATTTAAAGAAGACAGCTAAATTTACCTTTTATTATATCCACGGTATACCCTATAATTCAGGAGACATAGAATATAACAAGCTTAACTGTGTACTAAGGTCTGAATTAGCGGACGGATTTTCGTTAAAGGACATATGAAGAAGGATTTTCTGATGAATCATTATCGTCAGATAGGCATTCACCCACCGGAAATTATAAATCTAGAATTTTCAACAATAAAAGTACCAAAATTAACTCAGAATTATATGGAGCAATGTAGTTATCATAATCTTGCAGTATCTTGTATCTTGTAGTGTTAACAGTGCTATAACTTTATACAATTATATTGCAAATAAATAATGATTTTCAAATTTGTATTTTATTTTTCATTCT
>CM032448.1:52783030-52870530 GCA_019049505.1 Pachyrhynchus sulphureomaculatus
TTCTATTCACTACAGGAATAATATTCGTAATATCAAAATGAAAATTCTCGTAGAATAAAAAATACCACATTAGGAAATCAAGCTAAAGGTCGTTGTGTAATGGATCTGCAAATAAATTTTGTCTTACGTACTTTACCTTTGTAGTTTCAGTAAGAAGCCGTGATAGTCTATTAAATAGTCTCTACGTATGTAATAAAGATAGTCACAGGTTCACCCTTTCGCTGCCGGTGTTTAATTTGGTTGCATATCCCTCTCGTTCATTCATTCATTATAATCATAAAAATAAAAATTTTTAAATCATAGGGGTAGGAATACAAAATTTAGAGCTATAAGAAGTCACAGAACTAGTAGCGTTGTACAAATTAGCTGTTTAAACCATCATTTAAAATAAACAAAAATTTTTTTAAAAGATCTTAGGCATGGATATATGTGAGATTTAAATTCAACAGTCTCGTTATTATATATTTTGAGATGTTACAAAAGTTTTGCCTACGTGCTAATAAGTTTTACAAATACAATGTACTAAATAGTACATCCACAGATATCCCATTTCTGAGGTTAGCTTTATCTACTTTTATGTTGCATTAACTTTATAAAAATACTCAAATTTGCCTCTATTTTTTGTGCATCGAATATGTCAAATTACGTGCCAACAAAACATCACTTGCGGGATGCGTTACTTGGATTGCTGTTGGAAACCTATGGTGATTATATTCCATCGATAAAAACATATGAGTACTGGTTTCGACGCTTTAAAAGTGGTGATTTCGACATTGAAGACAAAGAACGTTCAGGCCAACCGAAAAAGTTTAATGATGAAGAATTGGAGGCATTACTCGATAAATATCTGTCCCAATGGAAAAAGAACGTGCAGAATCATTAGGAGTTTATCGCGCAACCATTTCCAAGCGCTTATATGCACTGGGAATGATTCAAAAGCAAGGAAATTGGGTGCTGTACGAATTGAAGCCGAGAGACGATGAAAGGCGACTTGCTGCGAACTGTTTTAACGGCACAATCGGAAAGGTTTTTTGCATCTTATCGTAACTGGTGATGAAAAATGAATACGCTACGATAATCCAAAGTGCAAAAAATTATGGATGAAGCCCGGTGAACCATCAACATCCTCGTCAAAGCTGAATATTCATGGCTCCAAGCTTAAGATGTGTATCTAATGGGATTAACTGGATATAGCGTATTATAGGCCACTCCAACCCAACCAAACTATTACTGGGGAACGTCACCGATAACAATTGATGCAGTTGGGTCGAAAGTTGAAGGAAAAACGACCGCAATATACCAAAAGACACGACAAAGTGATTTTTACCGAAAAATCCCTCAAAATTAAATATCATACCCAATATATATATATATATATATATATATATATATATATATATATATATATATATATATATATATATATATATATATATATATATATATCTATTACCCCAGTGAATATGTGGCTAAGTCGAATTTCTCTACTTTTCAGGGGACGACTTTTAAACTTTGGACTGTAGTATATAATCAGGATTTTGTAGTACATCATTGAAATGCTGTCAAACATACCAGGATGTTGTTACCTTGTTACCACTATTAGGCCCATTTAATATCTGTTATCAGTCATGAGATAATAGAGTTGACCAATTGTTCACCGAAGTTGAACACCGACTTGACCACTTATTCACCTATTAAATTTATTCCAAAATAGTATTCATCTCATTGTTATTATCTTTATTTTTTTGTTTTTGAGGTTTGATATAAAAACACCGTGTTATATAAACCAAATAAAGTTTTATTTAATATAAAAAACATAATAAATACATAAACAATGACCACAAAATGTTTCTTGATACAACTTGACACAAAAAAATTTGGAAAAAAGAAGAAAAAAAAGCAATACTTCTAGAAAATCTATACAATACATAATAATTATGTCATAATAATGTAAACCTTACCATAACAAGGACAAAGATTGTCTAACTACTCAAGTCACAATATTAAAATAGCAAAAATACAAAAACAAAAAAAAACCTAACTTACATGTTCAAGGAAGTAATAGATTAGGCAAAAAATATTGGAAATTCATAAGAACTAAAAGAAAGTAGAAACAAGCTAAGTAATATTTTATTCGCATAAGTAATTAAAATTTATTAATTGAAAATTTTATATTAATTAACTGTCATTTTCTTGGTCTGGATCTCATTCAACCAGATCTGGGTCTGTAGGGAGTTCATCTTTCGTTTTTAAATTCCTATAAAAATCATTAAAAACTTCATCAATCAATGGCAAGAGAGTCAATATATCTTTCTTTTTTTCTGCTGAAATAGGTACTTGATCATTTGAAATATTTTGCAAAGTCAAAGTACTTTGGCGTCCCCTACGTGTGAAATTAACTGTTTTAAAATCCTCCGATTCTTTTAAAGAATGTTTAAAACAAATCTGCCCCTCTCCGGTCCCATATTGGAGCCATTGCAGAGGGTTCCACAAAAACCGATCGCCATTGTGGTCCTTCTTTTTAATAACATAAGGCCCATTTTTCTTTCCTAATATGCTAAAATTATAAAAATTCTCTTTTTTCATTAAGAACTACATTAAAAGGCTTGATTTTCTTTGTATGGCTTACTAATTGTATCCAATCTGTCAAGTGATTGATTTTCATTGTAGTTTGTTTTTTTTACCCTTTCAATCACTGAATGGTCCACGTCACACTCCAAATGTGTGTGACCACTAATTAAATTTTTTTTTTTAAGTCAGCTTTTGACTAATTACATAGAGGAACATAAAAGACACAATATTATTTTTATTTTGCCCCCCACATGTATCGGAATAGAAAGTAACTTCTTCTATTTCATCAGGTAGATTTAATAGCAAATGGTAGAGACAGGAAGCGATTTCATTGGCTCCTCTTGCAGCAATTGTCTCGTCCCACATGTAACAAGTGACCATATCTGTAGCTAAATCGTGTACAGTCAGATTAAACGTCCACAGTTGCCGCTTGTAGAAGGAAACAGATGTAGTTAGGTATGGGGTCGGCAGGTATTGCTGTAAATCAAAAGCAAAACAGGGTTTGTTTTTATCTTCTCTTGCCATTAGTTTATCTTCATTTTTTTTTGCATAAGCATAATCTGCCATTTCAAGGTGCTTATCCTTTTGAGCCTTTAATTCAGCACTTTCTACGTCGTTAGCTACCTTAATTTTGGCATCAAATACATCACATTTGTGGCATGTATCTAGTTTAGGTTTTTTAAATGACAGACCTAACTCATGAAAACATTGACTGTAAATAGTTAAACAAACAGGATTTCCTCGATTTTCTTTGTACAAACCGTACATTCGAGAAATCGACAAATCTGAGGATAGGAACTTTTTATTGATCCGATTTCGGCAATAATGACTCTCATGTGATGGAAATGATAAAATATGAGATTTTACATCCTGCAGTTCTTCAGGGGTTCTTTTATTTTTGGGTGGAGCCAAGCCACGGGAATCGGTTTTTACCATATCACATGGAGAATTATTTTTCTTTTGCAATACTAATCGCACAAAACCTTTTGTTTCTCCAAAAATACTTTGGAAACATAATCGACAAACTGGAACTCTCTGGTTATTAATAATTACCTCATATGAACAACTACAAGACCTATTTCTTTGGGGATCAGCTCTCGTAGTCTGAGTTTTCTTCATTTTAATCGTAATCAGAGAACCTCTTGTTTCTACTTCCTAAGTTCCAATAATTTTGAAAACAAATCTCCCTATCTTTTTGTTTAATCCTTTCATCACATTTCATTCTATATGGCTCCAAAGGGACCAATTTTCTTTCAGAAACAATTTTCCCTTTTTCTGTCACATAAGATTTACCTAAATTTCTAAGTTTTTTACATTCGGCGCGTTGAATTCTGGACCGACCTTTCTTCCTCGTTTCTGTCACGACAGTATTATTTTCTTCATGAGTAGGCAAGTTGTCAGCATCGGTGGAGCTGGAGTTTTGGGGCATTGGAACGTAATGCGGTTCAGCATCGCTATCATCAGATAAAGCGAGATCTTCGACTAAATTTGGAAAACATTCTGTTGACGGGCCTGGTATTGCATCATCTAAATTTATTTTATAAATGAATTAGTTTAAAATGCTGTTAAATGGAGAATTAGAAAATAACTAGTACCTTTAGCGTCACGTGGAGTACATAATTGTGGACCAAGAGGCACATTACTTCCTGTAGCTTCCAGGTCTGAGGCATCTACGCCTAATAAATGAAAAATAATTTAAGATTAGGCATTATTGAGGGAAAATTAGATGACGTGCGTAGTATTTTCATTGAAATAAAATGACAGATTATTGCTCTTTACATACCTTGATCGGTGGAAGCACTTTTTGAAAAAGCTTTTAATTTTAAAATGTTTAAAAACTGTAGCCGAGAATGCATTATTGGTTGTTGCCTGTTCGGAACGCAAGGCGAAACTGAGTATTCGGAGTATAGGTAGAGATAAAACCTCATTAATAGTTGTTTTTTGTGAGCAGTAAAAATTCAGGAAACGAAACAGAAATCAAAGACAAATCTCTGGAAAAGGAATTAATGATACTGGGAAAAGAACCCTACTCAAAACCTTCGAAAAAATTGTTACGAGTTAGTCAAACACGAACTGAATTCCTAATAATTACGTATATGTATAAAAAACAGATATTTTATGCGAAGTCGCTGAACAATTAAAAGAGTTAGCCCTGTACAATCAATGTTCTCGGTGTTTTGTTTGTGAGCATAAGTAGTTAACTGCATTTAACTAGATTCCATTCAGCGTACATAATGGGGTAACTTGAATTGGATGGTTGAACACCCATATAAGGACAGGTGTATAAATGGTTAACTAGACTTGACTACATTTCACTGAGAGTATATTAGTTGATCAACTGTGTTTAGACAGTTGTTCCCTGATTGAATTAGTTGTGCATATTTGATTTATTCGACTTGATTACTTATGGTTTACGAAAGTGAAGATGGATAAAAACGCACATCGCCATAACTACTTAAAACTCTAGCATCTGACTTAGCCACTTATACACTACGAAGAAAACAACTCCCGGCTTCTCTTAGGCCACTTAACTCATTTTGGCCGAAATTCGACTTAACCACTTATTCACTGGGATTACAGATATATATATATATATATATATATATATATATATATATATATATATATATATATATATATATATATATACATATATATATATATATATATATATATATATATATATATATATATATATATATATATATATATATATATATAGTTAATTCACTTTGGGTCCCTGATGATATGGTACATTTACTTAAAAAGTCTCCCTTTATAGTTGTTATCATGAGCTAAGATTAGTCAAAATTATGACCTGTTTTCACATGATGTTGCACCACAGCACACGAATTCTTTCCCAATCGGCAGTCACTCCTGTGCTGTGTGAGTCTCTGTTTCAGTCACTGAGATGTCTGTCCAATATAAACACGCTTCATATTGCAAACAAGACAATCTATAAACTACAGAGTTATTATATAAAATAGGTGTTCTTTCTGTTCTTTATTTTTGAAAACAGTTCAGAACCTCGTATGCTGTTATATTTCGCAATTTTTATATTTGTAAAATCTCTGAATAAGGCGACAATTGAATTACAATATTTACAAACGGCAGTACAACCAAGGTAGATAATTTTGTTAATAGTTTAAGTAAAAAAACTTTGTCTTTCGAAGTAAAACTGACTTGTAACAGCATCTCGATTGCACAGCGGAGGTTGATGGATATTCGATTAACATTACAAAGCTATTTGCCTCCATATATATTTAACGAATACGAAAAGATAGTGAAGCAAAAATTCAACTTCCGGTTTAACAAGATAAAATAAAAGAATTTACAGAAATTTTAAAAGTTAACCTGAACAACAACACTAATGACCAACAATTATTTAAAAACAACACAAAGTTGTTCAAAAAGATATCTAAAGTTGAAATCCCTAAAGATGTTTCTGACTTTCTTTCACTGGGTCTCAAATTTGGTGTACCGGGTACGTATAAAGATATTAACGTTGGCAGTCTATTGGTCGAGATTGAAACTATAATTGATGAGATCCCAGAGAATTCTAAGGATATTCTCAGAGCGAGAGCAACTAATTTAGTAACTAACTTCTTTTATAAATCGAAATTTGAGAAACCCCTTGGCTTATTCGTATGTTTAAAAAATCAAAAGAATTCCTAAGATCTCATCTGGAGATTTACATCCTTCAATCGGACAAGGGGGGGGGTGCACTGTTGCAATGGACAAAAATGAGTATATTCATAAGACTGAGACGTTACTACAAGACGAGACTACATACACTTCACTACCTAAAGACCCTACCAGTACTACACAAACAAGCTTTAATGATTTAATAAAATTTTTAAAGAACAAAGGCGAAATAAATGAACAACTGTACAAGAAGTTAGTAATTTACAATTCTACATTTCCCAAACTCTACTGTTTACCCAAAATTCACAAGACAAACACTCCTCTGAGACCAATTATAAGTTCAGTGAATTCAACGACATACAATCCATCAAAATAATTAGCTAATATTTTGAGCGTTGCTTTTGAAGATGACACGGATTACAATGTTAGAGACACCTTCTCATTTGTCAACAAAATAAAGGGAGTGAAACTACCAGACGAGTATGTGTTAATATCTTTGGATGTGGTATCCTTGTTTACAAATATACCTCTAGACTTAATCCTGACTATTCTGGAAAAAAGTGGGAATTAACTCAAACAAAAACCATGATTTCAAAGCATAATTTCTTGATTCTTATTAAATTCATCTTTAACAACACGTATTTTAGTTTCAATCAAAAATTTTTCAAACAAATTTTTGGAACTCCAGTGGGGTCTCTTATCAGTCCAGTTTTAGCCAAGGTGGTTCCTCAATTACCATTCAACCTACACTTTTTGTACAAGTATGTTTATGATCTGATTTGCGCTGTACTCAAGGATAATACAGAAATCATTTTAAACTATTTTAATGCATTCAACACCCATATGCAGTTCACTATCGAAATAGAACAGGACCTCAGTGTTCCTTTTTTGGACACTAAAGTAATAAGAACGAATGACATCAGTATTATACTTGACTGGTATAAAAAACCCACAACTTCAGGCAGATTCATTAATTATTTCTCTAATCACCCAAAAAAATCGAAAACTTAACACCGTAATAGCAATGAAAAACAGGGTCATACGCATTAGTGATGATAGGTTTCGAAAAAGAGACCTAGAGGAGCTGTATAAAATTTTCGTTAACAATGGCTATCCTAAACACATTTTACGAAAATTGATTATATGTATGTATATATATATATATATATATATATATATATATATATATATATATATATATATATATATATATATATATATATATATATATGTATATATATGTATATATATGTATATATATGTATATATATGTATATATATATATATATATATATATATATATATATATATATATATATATATATATATATATATATATATATATATCTATAATATATATAAAATGCAACGTCTCTCTGTCTGTCTGTCTGTCCGTTAGTGCGCTTATCACTGGAGAACCACTTATCCGATTTACGTACTTTTTTTTTTAAAACATACTTATGTTCTCTGGCCAGCTTATAGGCTATATTTTATTACGATAGGTAGCATAAGGAATGAGCAGTGACGTAAAATAGTGAGTGAAGTCGGAAACTTTATGGCCTTTTTTATTTCAAAGGTTTCTGCCGAGTTGAGTGAGAATTGAGATGGTACATTATGAGTATTTTCAATTTTATATTTTAGGCAATAGATCCCTACTACCGTTTCTTGATTTTCTCCCTTGGAGGCGTCTGTGAATATATGTGTCTTTTGGGGGAATTTATCTTCTATCAATTCCTTAAAGCTCGTTGCATTGTCTTTCTGTAAGCTGAATCTATGCAGCTGGATTGTTTTGTTGTTAATTTCTTGTGTATAATAAGGGATATGGGGCAGTATTTCTACTTGGTCCAGTGTTTTTAAAATGTAGTCTGTGGCTTCTATCAATGGAGCTGTTTGGTATCGTTGCCAGTAGTCAAACCTATTATTGTAATTAATATACATTCTTGTAATTGACTTGTGGATTGTCTTCTACCAACTCTAATATTTTAAGAAAATTACAAGGTGATTTCACCTTAACGTAAATAAACAATATCAAAGACAACAATTAGTTTTCTCAAAGAACACTAAATGAAAAATAAGATACATCAATTTATAATTTAAGAGAAATTACTTTAATCTAATCTATATTTTAATTTTATGATCATTTCGTTCTATCAAAAACTATGAAAATCAGAAGATGGGCAAAATATTTTCGAGGGCAAATTTTGACGATAACAATGTACGAGGCTGGTTTGAAAAGTCCGTGCAAAAATAAAAACTACTTATGTGTTTGGGGTAAACCTTTTCATTTTTCGACATAGTCTCCTTTTAGGCTTATACACTTCGTCCAACGATGTTTTAGTTTGTTGATCCCTTCCGAATAATAGGATTTGTCCAAGTCTGCAAAATATCCATTAGTGTCTGCAATCACCTCCTCGTTTGAATAAAATCTTTGTCCCGCCAGCCATTTCTTCAAATTGGGGAACAAATAGTAGTCCGAGGGAGCCAAGTCTGGAGAATAAGGGGGATGTGAAACGAGTTGGAATCCTATTTCCATTAATTTTGCGACCACAACTGCTGAGGTGTGTGCTGGTGCGTTGTCGTGATGGAAAAGGACTTTCTTGTGGGCCAATCGCGGGCGTTTTTCTTGCAGCTCGGTTTTCAAACGGTCCAATAACGATGAATAATATTCACCTGTAATAGTTTTACCCTTTTCCAGATGGTCGATGAGGATTATCCCTTGCGAATCCCAAAAGACAGTCGCCATAACCTTTCCGGCCGAAGGAACGGTCTTCGCCTTTTTTGGTGCAGATTTCCCCTTGGTAACCCATTGTTTAGATTGTTGTTTGGTCTCAGGAGTATAGTAATGTATCCATGTTTCATCCACAGTGACGAAACGACGCTTAAAGTCCTCCGGATTCTTCTGGAACAGCTGCAAACCATCCTTGCAACACTTCACACGATTCCGTTTTTGGTCAAGCGTGAGCAATCGCGGCACCCATCTTGCGGATAGCTTTCTCATGTCCAAATGTTTATGCAAAATATTATGTACCCGTTCAGTCGAGATGCCCACAGCACTAGCAATCTCACGCACCTTAACTCTTCTGTCATCCATCACCATATCATGGATTTGATCAATGATTTCTGGAGTCGTAACCTCCACAGGCCGTCCAGGACGTTCAGCGTCACTTGTGCCCACATGGCCAATCCGAAAATTTTGAAACCACTTATAAACTGTTCTAATCGAAGGTGCAGAGTCACCATAATGTTTATCAAGCTTCTCTTTAGTCTCCTGAGGCGTTTTGCCTTTCATAAAGTAATATTTAATCACCACACGAAATTCTTTTTCGTCCATTTCTTGAAAATCACTCGACTTCCTTGATTCACACGAGTGCCAAACACAAAGAAATAGACCAATATGGCTGAAACTTGGTGTGCGTTCATTCAAGAGATGCTACTAACTAAACATGACCTCGATACGCGCCGGTGGTGCCATCTCTCGGACTTTGCACGGACTTTTCAAACCAGCCTCGTATATATATATATATATATATATATATATATATATATATATATATATATATATATATATATATATATATATATATATATATATCTCTATGGGTTTATATTTTCTTGGTATTTGGTCTATTTATGGATGAAGGTTGATTAAAAAGTATTTATTTAAACGTTTCGACTTCCTACAAAGTCTTCATCAAGTAAAACATTCTACAATAAAATTGTTCCACATTCAGATATTTAAAATTTCTTTTATAGGACATTTATAATTTGAACTTACCACACACGTAAATTTTTTAAACATTACACAATACATTGACACAATACAATCAAAATAGTAACCTTGTTTTGCTTCTTCATTACATATTTAAAAGCCGATCTTAGTTTATCTGCAGTGTTTACAATACTGACTGGTATATTTTTAAGGCATTATTCGTATCTCTCTTATCATTTATAGCATTTTTGTTTTTTTGAATTTCGATGGATTCTATTATTTCCCTTTTTGTGGCGTTTTTTTCCGTGCCAATGATTTTTGTTCGAAATTAAATGTATGCTTTTTATTTTTTGCGTGATTACAGAGGGCTGTTACATTTGTTCTGTCGTACTTATGTCCTTTTATCCTATTTTCCAGATACTGGGATGTTTGACCGATATATACCCCCTCACAATCATTACAAGGATTTTCATATATTATATTACTCCTCTTATTTTTTGGAGTTTCCGTTTTTAATTTTGAGAAGTGATTGGACATTAAATTATATGCTTTGTAACATATATTCGTGTTGTATTTTTTAAATAATTTATTAATTGGTTGGGAAAGACCCTTGATAAAAGGAATAGAAATATAATGTTTATTGTTTTTATTTATTGGTTTTTGATATTTGGAAGAGTTATAAAGTTTGTGTATGCGCTTTTTGGAAATCTTGTCAATTAAATTGCTAGGGTATTTTTTTTAATATTAAGGCATTTTTTGCTTTATTTATCGCGTTTGTTCGAAATTCTGGGTATGAGAGGCTTATTGCTCTGTCAATCAGCCCTATGATTACTGATTTTTTTTGGTTTATAGGATGATTTGATTCGTAATTTAAATATCTTGAACTCCATGTTTTTTTAGTATACCATTCTGGTCTAATCTTCTCTTCTTGATGGTGTAAGGTTATGTCCAAAAAGTTAATTTTGTTATTAATTTCTTTTTCATACGTGAATTGTAATTTTTTGTGGTATTGATTAAATTTATTTAATACCAATTCAATTTGGTTTTTAGGAACTTCTGTAATACAGTCATCTACATATCTGTAAAAAAATGGGGTTTCAAATTCAAATTGAGATAAAAACAGTAGTTTCAAGGTCTTCCATTACAAGTTGAGCTATCACACTAGATATGGATGCTCCCATGGCACATCCTTCTATTTGTTTGTATATATTACTTTGATAAATGAAGTAGGTTGAATTTAATGTTTGTTCAACTGCCATGATCATCTCATCTAAAGGAATGTCAGTGTGTTTTTAATCTCTTCCTCTTTTTTTCTAATTATTTCTGAGGCTAACGAAATTGGTACGTTTGTATATAAGGATATGACATCAAGTGAGACAATTACGTAATTTTTATATATATATATATATATATATATATATATATATATATATATATATATATATATATATATATATACACACACGCCTATATATATATATATATATATATATATATATATATATATATATATATATATATTATATATAAATCAGAAGAGGAATTATCGGGTGTCGGTCCGTATGAGGATATGAAACTTAATTCTTACAATTCAATATTTCGTCAATTTATTTGTTGACATCATCAGGAGTTAACTATAAAACAGATCTTTACTAGTTGCGTGTACACAATTCTCCAATAACTTTAAATTTTAAAACATTTTAACACACATATAACATAAAAAAAAACACCTTTAAAAGTTTCATAAAATATAGAAAATCGTCCAATCAACAAAAAAAAATATACCATATGATCTGAAAATCCTTACTAAATTATAAATAATACGTAGAAAAATAAGGGTTAATCCATCATAAACTGAACAAAACATATTTACTGTACTGCAACTCACGAACTAACTAACTAAAGATGTTTACCCTGTAAAATTTTATCTGGTTAGTGTGTTGATCTTTTTTTTATATAATTTTGTTGTTTTCTGATTCTATTGTTATTAATATAACAACTTACTCTATTAGTCCCTGCTATAGTGTGTTACAAGTACTAATTATATCTGTACACTTATTGTTTTAAAATGTTACAATAGATTTACTTAATTGATTAACGTCAGACTTATATTTTATGGCTTCCTTATTTTTAGTAATGTACGTAATACATCCCCAAAAATATTTTTTTTATAATTATTTTATATATGCTTATATTATCATAATCAAAATTGTGGTTCTTATTTAGATTATGCAATATCATTGCACACGAATTTTTTCCCAATCTGACGTCACTCTTATGTTGTAATGTTTGCCTTATGTAAGTTCCTTGGCAACCTAGACGAGATAAGCGATGGATTACGTTGCTGTTGTATAACGTGGGAGTTTTGTCTTTAACTTTAGAAAATAGATTAAAATTTTTTAAGCTGTTGTATTTGGCTATTTTTATGTTTTTACAGTCTTTGAATAAAACATTAATGGAGTTGGTGAGATTGTCAATATATGGTAGTTTTTTATATTTAATTTGTGTTTAGATTACTTCCTCCGTGGGCCCATCAAAACAATATGAATTAAAAATTAATTTTTTGAGGATTTTACTTGGATAACCATTATTCAAGAAGGTTTGGTACAACTTTAAATTGTTCTTCAGAAGATTGCCATGATATGTGTGACTCTATTTTTGATAGCTACTACAGTATCATATTTTTGTTTCTTAGAGTGGTTGGAGCAGAAATTTAAACATCTTCCCGATGCCGTGGGTTTTAGTACCAATCCAAAATTATCATCCGGAGTTATTATTTTTGTGTCCAAGAAAGGCACACTAAAATTGTTTTCTGTTTCAGTCGTGAATTTTAAGTTAAGGCATTAAAATTATTAAATTGTTCAGAAATAACCTGTATGCCATCCTTCGGCACTGCGCAAACTATATCGTCAACATATTTATAAATGAAAGGCAGATCGAATGGTAATCGAGGAATAACTTCATCAAATACATGATCCAAGACAATGGTTGCCAAAATCGGACTAACAGGAGAATCCATTGGAGTGCCAAAGACCTGCTTATAGGATTTATTATTAAAACTAAAGTAAGTATTGTAAAAGATGAACTTCATGAGATTAAGGAAACAGTGCTTAGACATACTCGTATGTGCTCCCACCAAGTCCCACCTTTTATCCAAGATGTCTCTAACCAATTGTAACGGTATATTTATGGACAGTGATACCACATCCAAAGATATAATCACATGTTCATGTGGTAATTTAAACCCGTTTATATTATTCACAAATGAGAAAGTGTCTTTAATATTATAATTGTTCTCATCTTGAAATGACTTCTTTAAGATATCAACCATTAACCTAAACAAACCATATATGACAGAACCTATAGAGCTAACGATTGGTCTTAGTGGCATGTTTTGTTTATGTATCTTCGGTAGACAATACAATTTAGGAGGAACCGAGTTGTAAATTGTTAACTTTTTATACAGTTCCTGATCTATTTCTGTTTTTAAATTTTTTAATAATTCATTATAGGATTTTTGTATTGCAATAGTAGGATCGTTATTTAAGGTTACATATGTCGTACTATTCTGTAATGAACTATCAGTTTTTTGAATATATTCGTCCTTATTCATAGCTACAGTGCAACCCACTTTGTCCGCTTGCAAAATGTAGATTTCAGGATGTGATTTTAAGAAAAATTTTGTTTTGTTATAAATTTTATTTATAGGAGAAGGTTTGTCAAATTTAGACTTCTGTACAGAGTTGGTAAGTATATTAGTTGTTTTAGCTCTTAGTAAATCTTCAGATTCATCAGGAGCTTCTTCTATGATGTTTTCAATATCTGCTGTTAAGAGTACCAATATGTATTTCTTTAAGAGTACATGGAATACCAAATTTGGGACCCAACGAAAGAAAATCACTTATATCCTTAGGGATTTCAATATTTGTTCCTAAATTGTATTGTCTACCGAAGATACATAAACAAAACGTGCCACTAAGACCAATCGTTAGCTCTAGAGGTTCTGTCACATATGGTTTGTCTAGGTTAATCACTGATATCTTAAAGGAGTCGTTTAAAGATGTTTTGTTCAGTTTATAATAGATTAACCCGTATTTTCGTACGTATTTTTCATAATTTAGTAAGGATTTTCAGATCATATATATTTTTTTCTTTTGTTGATGGTACGATTTTCTATATTTTATGAAACTTTTAAATGTTTTTTTTTTTAATGTTGTATGTGTGTTATAATGTTTTAAAATTTTTTTAAAGACTATATATACATTCCTGGACAAAAATAACGCAACAATATATTAAATCATACAAAATTAATTTTAACACTGGTTACACTAAAAGTTGAAAAAAACTTATTCGGATACTTTAAAAGTGAATTAGCTACCAAATTTCTCTATAAGATTCGAATTAAAATTATTCTTAAGACCTAATAACCAAATCGTTGAAATTATGTAATAATGAAAAAAATAAACTGGGACACTAGTAGCAAAATTAATGGTGTAACTGGGACACTAGTAGCAAAATTAATGGTGTAACTGGGACACTAGTAGCGTGTGTTGCCTCCTCTACTTCGGATGACAGCGTTTATGCGCCTAGGCATGCTTCTAATTAAATTTTGGATAAAATCTTGAGGAATTTGCTTCCATTCTGTGATAACTGCATTTTCAAGTTCCCTCAGGTTCCTAGGTGCAGGTATATGACGTTTCACATTTTTCTTAAGTTGATCCCATACATGTTCTATCGGATTCAGATCCGGGCTTTTTGGTGGCCATTGCATAATCGGTATATCAACTTGATTAAGATAATCGAGCACCTCCCTAACCACGTAAGGTCGAGCGTTGTCTTGCATAAACAGGAAATTGGGCCCCCACAAAATGACCGAAAGGCATCACATGTTCTATTACAATATTCTCAAGATAATAGTCAGCATTCATGGATCTCGTACGGACAGGAAGTAACTCTGTGCGAGCATCAAAGCAGATGCCACCTAGTGCATCGTTTTCGCCCTTGCCCTAGCCTTCTAGAATAAGTTCCTACTTCATTCAAGCGTCTTACTATATGACTTATTGTGGAACGATGTTTGCCTAACAAATTGGCAACATAACTCTGACAATATCCCTCGTCCAATAAAGCTGAGGCTCGCACTACCTCGTGTTCAGTTAAATTCCTTGTTCGATTCATTTTTCTAATTCTTCGGGGTCAAAAATAAAACAATCTACCACAAAAACGTATTACTTTGAAAAAGAGAACAATTTATAAGCTTACTTTTAAGGAAAATCTATCGCATTATTACAGAAAATTGTTTATCTTCTAAAAAATTCTTTAAAACTGTAAATCTAAACGAATTGTTTCGATTTCTGTCATGAACAACGAAACAAAATATGCATAGCCTACTATTTAAATACTCGATAAACTTTAAAACTGACATAAGAAAAAGATAAATTAATTTTCAGATTGTTGCGTTAATTTTGTCCAGGAGTTTATATATATATATATATATATATATATATATATATATATATATATATATAATAATTGAGTTTCATATTCTCATACGGACCGACACCCGATAATTCCTCTTCTGATTTCTAAAAGCGTACGGTCGATAAAATTAAGCTTAAAATAAATATATATATATATATATATATATATATATATATATATATATATATATATATATATATATATATATATACTTCTTGAGGTTACATTTATTAGAATACGTTTCAACCAAATTATCTTCCTTTTTATCAGTTGTATTGTTGTATTTATAGCTAAAATAATATATGTATACATGAGCACATGGAACTTACTAGAGAAATTAATAAAAATTATGAGCTTACCCAAAAATGATTTCTCATTATTCATCAAACAAGTATCGAAAATTCTATTATACGGGTACTAACATATTAAGCGTCATGTAAAACATTAATATCACTACTATTTAAATATATTGTTAACATAAAATAAAATAAAAATTATTTCCACATTTCACTGTAACAGACAGAATAACACGTATTCGACATATCTCCATGAAGGTGTGATTCGGTTTATTTTTTTTTAATTTTGTTTTTTTCCTAATTTTGGTGAGAATTAGTTTTTACTTTGTATGTTGTACATTTAATATTCTTATTACACTGGTCAACACTGAAATTTTTTCCTGAAATTTTATATGTATTAAAAGTTATACCTGAGGCACTGACTACGGAAAAAATACTGGTTTAATGCTATCAGCTCTACTTTTTCTTTATATGAAATTACAATTTTCTTCACAAATGGAACAAGAATACAACATTTTTTTCTATGTCTGTTATAATTACACACTCTGAAACGTTCTTTTATACGATTTTCTTGAATGTACGGCTTGAGGATTATCCCTTTGCAAACTCCAACAATAATTGGCCGTCATATGGATGTCCCACCTTCCTTGATAACGCTCTTCTAAAATCTTTCACCCTGCTCTTCACTGAAATCGCTAAGACTTTCTGAGAATCGATCTAAATGAGAATGTAAGTAATGAATCTTGATACTCATGTTGCAGCCCAGATCTTTCAAATTGGATAACATGCACTCAACTAACTCAGAATAGCTGTCGGACTTATTGTTTCTGAGAACATTTTTTAATTACCACAGCAAACGATTTCCAAGCTTTAAACTCGACTTCATTCATTGAATTCATAAAGTTTGGGTCTTTCACAACTTGTCTGATTTGTGGCTCATCATAAATACCCGTTTTCAATTTTTTTGTACTTAATCCTGGAAAGTTGCGTGAAAGAAACTCAATTAATAACATTTTTGATACCAACCATCAGTTCCTCTTGTACTGGCCACTTTTTTTGAGACCAATGACGTTTGTCGCGGCTATCCCACAGACATGGGTATTTCGTGTATTCACCCTGTTGTCCGAGAAGAAAGTTAACCATCTCTAAGTCTACACAAATGAGCCAGTTTTGTCTCAATACTTACTATAGAAATAGTTGTATACTCTTCTTTTATAGTAGTACAGTGTGCAATAGGTATAGAACCATATTTGTTGCCGTCATGAAGTAGCACACACTTTAAGCTTCTCTTGCCACTGTTTATAAAAAGACGCCAATCATTTGGTTGGTATCGTTGTGAACTCATCTTCTCCAAAATACCTCTGACATCATTACAAAAAACTAAATCAAAGAGATGCCAAAATTTCAGATGCTTCTTTTGACAAATTTAGATCCTTTACTAAGTTATTCAATTCCTTTTGATTAAAAGGTTCAGGATCTGATGACTGACTATATGTGAAATCCGAATCAGTATTGGCCATTGTGTTGTCTTCAGTTTCCATAAGATCTGGTTCTTCAGAGCTTTAGATGATGCTGCTTGTATCTCACCAGAGTATAGAAGAGGGTCGTTGAGCGGAGGGTAAGTTAGGATATGACCATTTATTTCGATTTCCAGAATTTATGCCGTTAATATTTACGACGCAAAAATAGCAGTCGTCATGGTGATTTTGAAGTTTCTGCCAAATCATCGGTGTTTTAAATTTGGTAGCACTTCTTTTTCCATTTGACCATTGCCGCAGACACACAATACAGTTCTGGCACACAATATGAGGTACCCATTGTTTGTCTTGATTGCACAATGTTATTTGAAAGTGGTTAAAATACGTAGTTTTAACAAAGTCCGAGATAGGTTTTCAATATTTTTCAAAGATGTCTTCGCCACAAATATAGCAAAAGCAATCTAGATTGTGTAAACAACGTCTACGTGTCGAAGCCATATCTGAAATTAAAAAAATAATTATTCTGAATCGGGTAGATCTTAAAAAACTACGGTTGTTCTCTAAGTTAGGGTAGACTGGAAATATTAAAAAACCTGAGGTGTCAAAGAAAAAACTAATATCAGATTTGAAATCAGAACACTACAGTAAGCCGAAAACTGAAAAAAAAAATAAAAGAAAAAAATCAGCTGTTTGAAGATGTAAGTTAAATTCCATTTTAAGTAGGTTTTATGGGGAAATAAGCTGTACATGGCAAAATATAATGTGTTGGATTTAAATAATGTTATTGTAAAACTTGCTTGATTTTGTTTGTCAGTTTTTACTTTTATTAGGTTTTCGTTTTTTTTTATGTATATCATTTCTAGAAATTATCTTTTTTTTTTTGTCGATAAATAGATGATGCGTATCTCCGTCAAATTCCCAGTGTTGTTTCAAGCACCTGAGGGATGATAAAGACATGGTCGATAGTTAATTTATTAGGTCTAAATCCGCATTGATAGTCTTCTATTGATTCCCTCTGCGTATGGTGTTTGCGGTCGAGTACTAAGTTTGAGAGCACTTTGTAGGTAGTGTTTATAAGAGAAATCCCTCTATAATTCTTGCAGATTTGGTGATTTCTCTTCTTATGCAGGGGTATATTAACGCTTTGCTTCCATTTATCGGATATTGTTTCATTGTCCCATATTAATAGTATGGATTGCTTGGTGAAGCTCCACTCCCGAGTTTTAGACATTCAGAACGGATACTATCTTCCCCTGGACCATTGTTGTTTTTTAATCAGTGTATGACTTTTGTAACTTCTTCCAGGGTTGGTTTTTCGATTTATAGTTCAGCAGTTTGATATACTGGTGCAGTTGGTGTGTTATCATGTTTAAGGTTTAGGAGTTTTTCGAAAAAGTCCTTTCAGGTATTTATAACTTTCGTGATACTAGTAATAAGTTCCCCGTTCTCTTGTTTTAGGAGGCTGTTTGCTCGTGGTTTAAAGGCTCTCTTAGTTGGAGATATTTTTCTGAAGAAATTTCTGGTGTTGTATCTTCTGCTCTCCTCAGTACCTGCACTTGTCTTTTTTGATTCTCCCGCTTTTTAGTGCTGACCAGTCGTCGTGCTAGCTTTTTTATGCTATTGTGTTTTTCGATATTGCTGTGTGATGGGTCCTGGAGCGTACATGTTCTAGCGTGGTTCCTTTGGTTATGTGTGTTTTTGCAGTCTATGTCGTACCAGCCATTTCTCCTTGTTCTTCCACTCTTTCCAATTGTGGTTTTTAGTGTGTTCAGGATTATATGTTTTATTGAGCTCTACATTGGATTAACCTCATCTGTTTCTGGGATATTCTTTAGACTTTTGATGATCTCAGTTTTGCAGTGGTTAACTGTGTAGTGTACCTGTAATTTTCCCGTGTCCTCATTTGTCTGTTGGTGTTCCATGTCTCTGGTCTACCCCAATTTTCTTAATCCTTATTCTCGTTTGATGTGGTCTGAGTCGGTATCGGCTCCTCGTCTACGTCTCCCATCTAAAATGTTGCTTGAGTGTTTGGAGTCGATGAGGATATTCTCTAGCACCAAAAGTACATCTTGCTTGGGGATAAATTCGAGAGTACTACTGAATTCGTCATAAAAGACGTTTTGTACTTCTTCATCCTTCTCTTCTGTTGGGGTATGTACCAGCGCTAATGTGTAGTTGTACCATGGATCTCTCAGTCTTATGGAATATATTCCTTCACTAATAGGTTTGAGTCCAACAAGATTTAGCGTATGACAAATCCGGTTCTGAATTGGTGTAAGTTGACATTGTTGCCGATTTGCTTATTTTCATAATCCCTATATCTGGCCATCGAATTTCTTAGATATCTGCAATGTCCAGTCTATGTTTTTTCAGTTGTGGTTGGTTGTTCTGGCCCTCCTGGTCTGTACCAGCTCAAAACGTTCCATGTGCCTATATTCCTGTTCCTTGATCGTTGTTGTGTTTGTCGTCGTGAATCCGTCCAGATTTGAGGCTCGTATACTTGATTCATAACATTAGTTTTTCCTACAGGATGCGGTGGTTAGCCCCATCCAATCCATCTGACAGCATCACAGACAGGGTTTATTTTTTATAACTTGGGAATTATGAATTGATACAAGAAACAATATTCGATAAACAGTTGTATTATTTTTACATCTATGGTTAGGCAATAACAGTTTCATATATTGACATTCCGTGTCATTATATTCTGGTAGCAAAAATTATTATAATTCTTGATTTGAAATATCCAGTGATTCTTCTTTTAAAGGTTTAAGGTTGGGAGTTACATTCCAGATTGCTTTATATAGAATTTATTGATTCTTCCATCTAAAACTAGCAATTTTATTATATTCCATTCCATTTCATTCCATTCTATTCACTACAGGAATAATATTCCTAATATTAAATTAGTTTTTCTAAAATTTTCAAAAATATCTGCTAAAAGCAATACATCTGATTTTAAATATATATCAGAATATTCATCCATTGATTTACAATCGAACAAATTCCAGACAATTTTAGCTCTATTATATTCTTCTTCAGTAATATGTTCTCCTGTTAAATCATTATAAAGCTGTTCCTTTTCTGGTAATGTGATTGTATCTAATTTTGTATAGTTGGTAATATAGCTATAAGAAAAAACCCCTTTTTGACGAATCAAATCAAATTGGTCCTTTACACCGAAAAATTTTAAAATTTCTTGACATTGTTGATCTTCTAGAGTTTGAGATAATTTTGATAATGAAGATGGTAAAAACTGAAAAGAGTCTATAAATCTTAGGCAAAACTGTTTCTTTTTTAACTTATTCGTTTGCTTATCAAAGTATGTGTCTATATTGATATATTTTTCAAATTAAATATATATTTCCTTATTCTGCGCAACAACTTTCCATTGTTCATTATTTTGACATAAATTTTTGATAAATAAATGGGCATCATAATTTTTTAAGTTGTGTGGTATAATCGGAATATAGTTTGGTAATTTGTAATTTAAGTTACAATTAAAGTGGGCTGGTCCTCTGTACTGACCTGTTATGTGATCATGGTCTGCAACCTTATTTCCATTATCAGTAATAATTTTATTGCAAATATGACATTCGTATAATCATGGTGTATCTTATCTAACTCGTTCAATTTACTCATTGGCTTATTTAATTTTAAATATTTATTATAGATATCAACCACATCTCGTTCTATTAACTTTATAAACACCTGATCACAAATAGAACCTCTATAAAGCTCATAGTTTGATGTTTTGTCATCAAATGAAGATTTTATATAATAAGCAAAAGAATATGGAATATGTTCATACTGTTTAATAGTATAGGGACTATTAGGATCCAAATCATTTAACTTGCTAACTAATGGTTTAAGAATACGAACTTCAATTTGTTTTTGAATATTAGTAAATTTGAGAATATTTCCAGGCACTATGTTGCCAAATTTATCAATTTTGGGGATAGGTGAGGGTAAATTGATTCTTACAGGATCACATGTCTAGTTAAATCATTATTGGTTGGAAAATATTGTAAGCAACTATCACAAAAACTTTTTTCACATGAAAGCGCGAAGCGCTCGATAAATCGAATGTGAAGCAGTTGAAAAATCGAGCACGAAGCGCCCGGAAGATCGAGTGCGAACCACTCGAAAAATTAAGCGCGAAGCACTCGAAAAATCGAGCGTGAAGCGCTCGAAAAATCGAGCGCGAGTTATACGTCGGACCGATGGAATTTCTTTTTTAAAAAACACTTTTTATTTCTCAAAAAATGCTTTTATTGGAAACGTACAACAATTTTGGGAGAACAATAATGTTGAATCATCTTAGTTTAGGGTTTTTTTTATAGCATTTTCTTATTTACTTATGACTAATGCTTACATCAGCAGTTATAATATTAGGGTCGTAACTCCTCCACCCTTAGAGGGGCATATAAACTTTAAGAGTTTCTATGACCTAAGTAATTATCTCGTTTGAACTATTTTCGTTTAAAACATTTTTCCTTTTTAAATATATAGGTCGTAGATATTTTAACATTAAAATGAATATTAAAATACTTATTATTATATATAGTAAAACTGTACAAATACTTGTTTTGTTATAATATATAGGATCGATCAATAATTTCGAATTTTCAGATTTTTGCGAATTAATTTGTTCCTGTAATTCACTTATTTTATTAAAGTTTATCTTATTTAGGTTGAACGGTTTTAGTTCTTCATACGCTGGTGTACATAAATTAAGTTCGATTATTGGTAGTGGAATATTTCGGAATGAGCGTTTTACGCTTTCATAGGACTTTAGGTTAATATCATTTAGTTTCAAATTACAGGGAAATTGTAATTTAATAGAATATTATTTTGAAGGTTTCCACATTTTTCTATCCCTATAAGTTCTTTAGTTGTTATCAAAATCCATTTATTTTCGTCAATATTTTGTATTTGTAAATCGTCAGTTTTTATCAGTATCGTGTTACGGTTCGAGGTGTTACATTTTAAGAGTTGTACTTCACAGGGTGTGTTCTTAATAAGATTTTCTGAATGTATATGTAAACATATATATTCACTATCTGAAATGCTTTTACATGGTTGGTTAGTATATCCAAATTTATTATCATTCGTCAATAGATATTCGAAATTTGTAATAATTACTTTATAAAAATCTTTATTTTGTGTAGGTAAGGGAAAGAGTTGAAATATGTTGTAATTTTCTTTTTCTACAAGGGGTATTTCAATAACAAATATTAATTCGTTATTTTTTACATAACTTTTTGTTTCTAATGTTTCTGTTTTAAGAATATTTTCGAAAGTTGGTTCAAATGGCAGCTTTTCTATAGTTAGTTGATTTTGTAGTAATTTTAGTTCCTCAAGAAATTCCTTATTATTTACTATAGCGTTATGGAAAGTATTCAATTTGGCAAAAGTAATTGCTACTTCTAATTTTTCAAAAGTATCGTATATATTTTGATAAAAGTTTGTTATTTGAGTAAGGACCATTTGTATACGAAAGAATTCGACGAGATTGGTTTCATGAATTTGAATATTATTGATTACTGTGATTCTGTCATTAACTCGTTTCTCTAGAGTTATATTTGATTATGTGAGATATTTTTTATAATTTCTTGAAGGTTATTAATTGATTTACTTAATAGTGGCATTTACTTATCGAACGCTATTTGGATATTCTGTTGGTTTTGTTTCAAGATATAGATATTTTCATTGATTTGTTCGGCGTCTTCCTGATCTAGGTTACCGGTTATACTTTTAATTATGCTCCCTAGGGCATTTATTAATGCACGTTATTTTTTGTTTTATATTGTCAGTAATGGAGTATGTATTATAAAAATTCATTTTTATAGTCTGTGAAATTAATCATATGTCCTTTTAGTAAGTCATATTTCTTATTAATAGAGTAGAATTAATTTATTAGGTTGGTATTTATTTCGTTGAGAGGAGTGTTTATAAACTTTTTGATTCACTTGAAATTTTGAGTTTTTATTATCATCAACATTTCTCTTTGCTAGAACTCTTTCTTTTTCCTTGTCGACCTTATTGGTTACATTTTTATAAATGGCGTTGACTTTTTCTTGGTGTGAAGATATATAATCAGAGTAGTATATCGTGGGAATTATATTTAAGGGGTCTCTAGAAGTTGTATGTCCTAGGATTAGTTCATAAGGAGTATATTTTGTAACACTATGGAGGGTATTATTATAAGCTATTATTGCATATGGCATTAATTCAGTAACTGGTTTATTTTTATCTTTTTGTTTTAGAGTGCTTAAATGTTCGATCAAAGTTGAATGGAATCGTTCGACTGGTGAGTTTGATTCGTGGTGTTTGGGTGTAGTAAAATGAATTTCTATATTTTGGGTTTTTAATAATTCATTTAGGAGGTGATTATTGAATTCTACGCCATTATCGCATGTTATTGTTTCGGGGCATCCGAAAAATGAAAAGAAATTTATAAGTTTGTCACAAACTGATTTTGCGTTTTTATCATATGGATATGCTTGTCTATATTTTGAGAATTTATCAAAGATCGTTAGGAAATTCTGATTCTCAAAAATATTAAAGTTCTTTATATACACGTCTGTAAATAGTGGGATATTTCTTTACTATGAAAGAATACATAACATGTTTTTCCTGGGTTTATGTAATCTCTAAAAAAATTTTTAATTATCTCTTCATTTTTTGGTAATTCTACATGATGAATCACGTTCTTTTCAAATCTTTCTATTTTTATTTTTATTTCAGCGTGAATAACTTGTGTTATTAGATATTGCAAGGTTTTATTATTAATGGGTTCATCTAGGATGCTTATACCACTATTTTCATCAGCTGTTTGATTACTATGCACGGTTGAGTCATACGTTCTCGGCGGTTTTATTTGTACATTTGAATGAATTTTTATTTTTTGCTTACTGCTGCTTGGCAGATTCTCTTGTGAGTCTTCTTGAAAAGGATTTTCAGCGAGATTTCTAAAGTAATCTACGATATTTTTATCTGAGTCACCTGGATTATTAATTAGTGATTCATTCTCGTAAATGTTTAATTGTATTCGAGAAAGTGCATTTGCAATAAAATTTTGGGTGCCTTTTTTATAAATAATTTGGTAGTCAAATTCTTCTAATCGTAATCTCCATCTTACAAGTTTTGAATTTGGTTCCTTTAGATTAAACATCTCGTTAAGGCTTTTGTAATTTTTGCAAAATCTTTTATAAATCTTCTATAATATCCTACTAGTCCTAAAAATGATTTTATTTCTTTATTTGTAGTTGGGATTGGAAAGTTTTTTATAGCAGATATTTTATCGGGATTGGGTTTTACACCTTCGTTACTTACAAAATGTCCTAAATATTGCACTTCTTTTCTTAAAAATTCGGATTTATCTAATTGTCCTTTAAATTTCGATTCTCTCAGTCTTTTAAATACATTTCTTAATTTCTCTATATGTTCTTGAAGGTTCGTGCTGTATATTATTATTTCATCTAAATATACCAGGCATGTTTCATTTTGTAATCCTCGAAGGATATTATTCATGACTCTTTGAAAGTGTAGTGTCCTTGTTCAGTGCTAAAGGCGGTTTTTGGTATATCTTCTTCTTTCATTTGTATTTGGTAAAATCCATTAGCAAGGTCTAGTGGCGTAAAATATTGAGCTTTTCCTAATTTGTCCAAAATGTCTGGTATATTTGGTAAAGGGAACTTATTATCAATACTTTTGGCATTTATGCGACGGTAATCAACGCACATTCTGCATTTCTGTCTTCCAGATCTGTCGAATTTCTTTGGTACAATCCAAATAGGGGATGACCAAGGTGAATTTGAGTCTCTAATAATATTTTGCTCTAACATTTTTGATATTTGACTTCGTACTTCGTTCCGGTGTATTTCTGGGTATCTATAACTTTTAGTATATATCGGTGTTTCGTCTGTCAGTTTTATTTCGTGTTTGATAGCATTGGTGAAAGTTAAAGGTAGGTCTTCACAATGGAAAAAATCTCTATATTCATAGCATACGAGGCTGGTTTGAAAAGTCCGTGCAAAAATAAAAACTACTTATGTGTTTGGGGTAAACCTTTTTTATTTTTCGACATAGTCTCCTTTTAGGCTTATACACTTCGTTCAACGATGTTCTAGTTTGTTGATCCCTTCCGAATAATAGGATTTGCCCAAGCCTGCAATCACCTCCTCGTTTGAATAAAATCTTTGTCCCGCCAGCCATTTCTTCAAATTGGGGAACAAATAGTAGTCCGAGGGAGCCAAGTCTGGAGAATAGGGGGGATGTGAAACGAGTTGGAATCCTATTTCCATTAATTTTGCGACCACAACTGCTGAGGTGTGTGCTGGTGCGTTGTCGTGATGGAAAAGGACTTTCTTGTGAGCCAACCGCGGGCGTTTTTCTTGCAGCTCGGTTTTCAAACGGTCCAATAACGATGAATAATATTCACCTGTAATAGGTTTACCCTTTTCCAGATAGTCGATGAGGATTATCCCTTGCGAATCCCAAAAGACAGTCGCCATAACCTTTCCGGCCGAAGGAACGGTCTTCGCCTTTTTTGGTGCAGATTCCCCCTTGATAACCCATTGTTTAGATTGTTGTTTGGTCTCAGGAGTATAGTAATGTATCCATGTTTCATCCACAGTGACGAAACGACGCTTAAAATCCTCCGGATTCTTCTGGAACAGCTGCAAACCATCCTTGCAACACTTCACACGATTCCGTTTTTGGTCAAGCGTGAGCAATCGCGGCACCCATCTTACGGATAGCTTTCTCATGTCCAAATGTTTATGCAAAATATTATGTACCCGTTCAGTCGAGATGCCCACAGCACTAGCAATTTCACGCACCTTAACTCTTCTGTCACCTATCACCATATCATGGATTTGATCAATGATTTCTGAAGTCGTAACCTCCACAGGCCGTCCAGAACGTTCAGCGTCACTTGTGCCCATATGGCCAGTCCGAAAATTTTGAAACCACTTATAAACTGTTCGAATCGAAGGTGCAGAGTCACCATAATGTTTATCAAGCTTCTCTTTAGTCTCCTGAGGCGTTTTGCCTTTCATAAAGTAATGTTTAATCACCACACGAAATTCTTTTTCGTCCATTTCTTGAAAATCACTCGACATCCTTGATTCACACGAATGCCAAACACAAAGAAATAGACCAATATGGCTGAAACTTGGTGTGCGTTCATTCAAGAGATGCTACTAACTAAACATGACCTCGATACGCGCCGGTGGTACCATCTCTCGGACTTTGCACGGACCTTTCAAACCAGCCTCGTAACTTTCTTATTTGGTCTTTCGCTTCTTTGTTACAATGGCTAAGATTTATGTTTTTTAGATTTGCTTTTAATTTGTTATCAATTTTTACTTTATAAGTTGGGTCTTCTATTTTTGGTGAGTCACCAATAAAATTGATCTCACTTATTGATATAGGATTGATATCGTATTATTCAAGAAATTGGAGTCTTATCGGATTTTCTTTAGGATTTAACACGGTTGTGAAAGCAAAATTATTTTCTACTTCTACTAAACACTCGGGTATTTCAAGATGTTCTAATGTTTGATAAGGTAAGATACCATATCCATTTTCTAGTTTTACGGGGATTCGAATAACTTGTATACTTCTAGGAGAAATTATATAGCAATTATTTAAATTAATAGTTTTCAATTTTTCTTGATTTTGGAATTGGATTTGTATTTCAGTAAATGGTGAGTAAATTATATT
This sequence comes from Pachyrhynchus sulphureomaculatus, assembly GCA_019049505.1. Taxonomy (NCBI): domain Eukaryota; kingdom Metazoa; phylum Arthropoda; class Insecta; order Coleoptera; family Curculionidae; genus Pachyrhynchus; species Pachyrhynchus sulphureomaculatus. The sequence goes on from CM032448.1 coordinate 52,809,940, forward strand.
GGAATTAAAATCAAGGTTAGCATTTAATTGTTTAATTAAATCTAGGCCTATTAGTCCATCAACTTTATCTGAAAAATCGAATAGGTAAAATTTATGTTGTCCATACGTATTAAAGATTGGAAATATTGGTAATATGGCGGTTTCGTTATGAAATGATTTAGCATGTGCTGTCTGAACTTGGAAAATTTCTTGTTGAATTAAATTTGGAAAATTTGTATACGCAATTTCTAGTTTTATAAAGCTTTTAGTGCTACCGGTATCTATTAAAAAATTAGCGTTAATTTCGGGGATATAAATATATGGTAGTTGGACATCGTGATTATTATAAGTTATTAGGTCACATTGGTATTCTGGCTGATCAAAGGAAAATTTACATTTTCTGATGGTACGTCTCTATTAAATTCTTCAGGTTGTGTTTCAAAGTATTATTCGTAATTTTCGTGATCATTTTGTTCTGGGTAATATAGATTTTCTTCGGGAAATTCTAAATATTCAGGTTGATTATCCACATGGGTATTTATAGGGAAATTATTTTGATTTTCTATCTGTTTAGGGGTTCTCGGTTCTACTTCTTGATTATATAATTCTTGAGAGAGAAATTTCCTTTCTTTTGGGTGTTGATGTAGGACAGTATTTCCTGAACTTGTGTCCATAGGTTCTGGTTTTTGATTGCTTCGATTCATATTTAATCTTCCTGACATTTGTCCGAAAGGCTTTTGAAAATTGGGTTGATTATTGAATATTTGTCTTTGGAGGTCCGGTTGATTATTAAAATTTGGGTTCGGTTGGAAAAATGGGTAATTTCTAGGTTGGGATTGAGAAAAAGGATTATTATTTTGCAAAAATGGGTTAGTGTTATGTGGCGTGTGAACTTTACCCGCACATTGAGGCGCACTTTTTGCAGCCCCTTTTTAATTTCTGAGAATGGATTGAGTGAATACTGATTTTAAAAGAGCTAAATAAATTAAACAAACACTAGCTCAGTTTTTCTTGGTAGAGTAATATGGGTAAGAGATAATTTTTGTACGTCTTTTTGGAAATAGTCTCTATCGTTGTTTAAAAAAAAATTTCGGTTGTACTAATTTTGGGCACCATTCATTTTAAAATAGAAAGGCTTATCTTTACAGGACTGGCATCGGCCGTATCTATAGACATGGTGATTTTATTCGTTCGGCCTAACCTATCTTTACTACTTATCTCCTTGAAAGTATTTATTACTTTTTCTGCCTTTAAGCGCTCCGTCCTCGAGAGATCATCTAGGGTATATAGACGCGAGAAAAGATTTTCTAAAGAACTTTCTGAATAATTATCTTTAAAATTTGTATGAGAATTGACTTCGAGGGACTGTGGATACCACGAATTATCCTTAAAATTTACTAAAATTCCGAATTTTTGTGCAAAATCACATCCTAAAACCAAAGTATGTGATAGAGGAGGTACTACTAGAGCTGAGATTACTAAAGAATGACCATTGCAGACTAGCGGCAACCGTGCCTAAAACTTTTAGACGGCTGCCATCTGCTGTGGTAACACTTCTATTTTTGACATGGCATATTTTATACTTAAACGACTTAAAATTTTAATACCATTCTGACCTACAACGGATGTATTTGCACCAAAGTCAAACAATGCCGAGAAGTTGACACCTAATAGATTTATCTTTATATGCGGTCTATTATCTAAATATTTATGCACGAACAAAGGAGACATGTGACCATTTGAAGAAGCAGGAGTCTTAACTTGAGAAGGAGAACGTTTATTAGACTTAAAAAAATCAGAAACTTTTTGTAACCATCTAGTCCAATCAGATCTATTGGAATATTGTTGTTCGTCCATGTTTCTAGAACGTTTTGGATTAGGGACTTTACTGCGAACGTAAGCTTGTGACTTAGCCGAATAATTAGAGGCTTTATTGTTGGACTTAGTATATCCGCCTCGGTAATATACCGTCCTTACTCGTTTTTTGTACATCTGGGGCATGATGCTAATCTCGCACCAGTTGTTCCACATTTTAAACAAAATACCCTCTTAGGTGCTCTACAGCTTTGGTAAGTGTGATTCGGACCTTCACAATTCCAACACGTGATAATTGCCTTAGGCGAAACCGACTTGTCATTCACTTTAGCTGCAGTGTCGCTAATTTTAGTATCACTATCTTTTCTTTTACCCGTTTTCCGGTTACTCCTAGAATTTCGATTTAAATTCCCATCTTTATTTGTCGAGACTCCACTTCGGCTATTTGGATTATACTTTACTTGATGTATATTAGTTTCGCCTTTTGATCTGCTCTTTTCCAACAAATAATCAGACTCTTCGAGTTTTCTACATAATCCGGCGAGTTCGGCTACCGAATTAATATCTAATAGAGCTAACCGATTGACGAAACTAGACAGAATATTCCGACGTATAAATTTAACTATGGTACTTTTCAGAGGCTTTGTGGATAACCTACCAAATAAAGATTCCATGTGGGCAATAAAAATCATAGTGGACTCATTCTTCTTTTGCCGCCTCCTCTTTATTTCTGACCACAATTCTTCATCTTCATCACAGTGCAAGAAGTCCTTCTTTAATTTTTCTACCAAGGAATGCCAGTCGTTGACACTTGATTTGATGCTTCTAAACCAAGTTCAGTTAGCCTTTTCAAAAAAGGATAGAGTCTCTTTGAGTCTCCATTAGATTTCAATTGCCATTCGCTGACAGGAATATTTCTGGCTGCGCAATTCACGATTGGAGCTGGTATATTTATGACTGGGGTTGCAATTGGCAACACATAGATGTCGCCCTTTTCAAAAAGCCAATTTTTAGTAAGTACCAACCTTTAAACGATACGTGTCAAAATTTCATGACGTTTCGATAATTAGTTTACAAGTTACAGTGGTTTTAGTGACACTACTTTTGATATTTTCAAAACAATGGAAAAAAATCAATGGGCAAGATTACAGTATCGAGTAGCAGCAGCGAGAGCACTTGAAAATGTCAAATGAGATTTTGGAGAAACGTCGTGCAAATTCATTGTTAGACGAACGGTTGAAACCCGGAATTTTAATGTATTTTATATATATATATATATATATATATATATATATATATATATATATATATATATATATAAATGTAGCAGTATTATGTTCTTGGGGTAAGCGGTCTTTGGAAAAGTACTAAAAAGTTTCAGACAACTTTTTAGCTACGCCAAGCTTTCGAAAATATTTCATTTTTTTCATCAGGGCTACAATTATAGTAGATTATCAGTATTTTTGAGATTAAAAGTAAAGAACAATCCTATTTTATATGTAACATTAAATTACTTACTGCTAAGTGGTGCGTTCAACAATTGTTCTTTGTGGCGGCACTTATTCATCAGAAAAAAAAAACAGAAAAAACATGAAAAAAACTCAACATACTCATCTCTGGGAAATATAATAAACTTTTACTTCATTTTGTTAGAATGGTACGAGGAATTGTGTGGTTGTAAAGTGATTTTAATTTATAAAGAATTTTTTTGTTATGTTTTCTTGTCATTTTGCTAAGGGCAGTGTATTTCTATCTCTTAGTTAAGTTGTGGTTAATTTATATTTGGAAGTAGAATGACGTTGACATTTTGTTTGTTTGTTTTAAAGTTGAAAAGTTAGTGAAAATCAGTGAGATTATTATCAAAGAGATATGTCAGATATGTTGTAAGAGTTTTCATTTTGACTGCCTCTTTGTAATAGATTGGAGAAAATTAAACTCAGATCTTCAATGTCACTTTTTTTATTGATCGAGTTTGGTTCAAGGTGGATTTCCACCATCTCCCTAAAGATTCTCCTGTCGAGATTTTTCTCTTTATATAGGATTTTGGTTTCAGCAAAATTAAATTCATGTAAAAATTGGCTACTATGCTAGGCAATATATATATATATATATATATATATATATATATATATATATATATATATATATATATATATATATATATATATATATATATGAAGAGTACAGGGGAAAAATGATCAGGGTCACAGAAAGCATTTTTTTAGAGAATAGTGAAAACAATGTTTACAGAGTCGAATTAAATATTTACGATTATTTAAATCTAAAAATATATATATAAAAGCGTCAGTACTAACTATTTTGCTGTGCCTAGTACATACCTGAAATATTTTCTATCAACCTTCACTGTTTTATAAACAAAAACGCAACGTCATGACAAAACAAAAAATGTAAAAAAGATCATAGTCCTGGACTCTGATCGTTTATTCGTTTTTTGTTTTGTTGTGACGTTAGCTTCAGCAAATCATTATTCAATAATTTTATTGATATTTATTATAAAAAAACATAGAAATTTATAAAGCTAAATAATTCGCAAAGGAAACGTTTTACAAATTTGAATCGTTGAAATAATTTCAATATTAATGACCACATGGCTATTCAAACTTGCGGTTTTTCATCTTTCTAGAGAGTTCCGCAAGTGGGATTAGATCGTCGGGATCATCTTCTGCAGCAGTTATCTCCAGATTGTAGATGGGAATAAACTCTTCAGGATCATCGCATTGGGTTTTAGCAGAGCTAACTAACTTCTCAAAGAATTTACGCGAATCACTTGAACAAAACTGCACCAAATGTTTGATATCGTTAAGTTTTGGAACACTTAAACGTATCGGCCCGTTGTATGAATTATTTGGCAAATCTTGATGTCCGGTGGTTTTATAAGGGTTTCTATTTTTCCTTAAGGCACTTTTTTGGAATGAACCGTTGTAAGAGTCTTTATGTTCCACTAAACTACAATGTTCTTGAGTTACCCGAAACACTTTCACTGGTCTTGAAGGGAATGGACAAGTCTTCTTGTAAAACGAACTAAGATATTCGTCCCATCGTTTAAATATCTCTTGTTTGCAATCTATTACAATAAATGGTGAAGGTTTGTTTCTGCTGTTACGTATGATGTTATTCCAGTCGTCAGGAGTTTCCGCTAAAGCTTTCTGATTAATTAATCTGTGTCTAATGTTACGGTCGCACTCAAGATAGGAATGTCCGCGGACTGGAAAATAAACTTCAATAGTTTTGAATCGTTTCAGACTTACAGTAAGATAATGTAAAAAACGAAAAACGGTGTAATTCTTGTTCTGACCAGCACATGAGTCACAAAAGATGATTAGATGTTGAACAGAACTGCTCAAAATTTCTGTTGCGAAATGATACAACATAGAACATACCTCTTCTGAACCTTTTTTGGCCACGGTTTCGTTGTAAGTATAGAAAAATGAACGCTGATCGGATAGAATATGTACGTTAAAACTGTAAAATGACAACTGCCTTCGGTAGTATACGTCGTTTGTGCTTATATTTGGCAATGGCAAGTTCTTTTGGAAGTCCATCGTTATAGCTTCTATGGTTTTATCTTTTTTAGCTTTCTTTCTGGCTTGCCTTTTCCGTTTATAAAAAGGGTCAGCCCTTAACTTATGTAACTTCATATTTAATTGCACATCATGAATTTCTTTTCTGATCTTGTTCACCGTTTCTTCTTTATTTGCAGGTACAACTAGATCCCCTTGTAGTTTTTGTTCATCTACCTTATATTTGTCACGTGTGCTACATGTGTCACTTCGGGGATACCCGAATGAAATATTAAATTTTGTAGAAAATATTTCACGAAATTTTTCATACGACATCAAGTTTCTAGGATGCTTCGAAGAGTACATGCTATGTAACTTTTTGATGTTCAGGTCTTCGGGTAAATAAATTTTGCTGCTAGCTTTTAGGCTATAATGAGCTTTTCGGCCTTTTAATGATTTTAAAAAAAGAAACGACACAATTTATTGTTTCGGGAGAAATTTTCGATGGCCGATTTGCATGTTTCCCACGTTGATCTGGTTTAAAGGTTCCTATATCAAGCAAAGATTTTTTTATGGATTGTATTCTACGATTTGTTACTCCATGCAATGATAGGAATGCCTTATAGCAAACTGGTATTTCAACAGCTTTTTGATTTCTAATTACACGGACACGATATGCATAGGAACTATCATTAAACCGAGCTTCGTTTTCTGCCTTCCTATTCCGTCTTCGCTGCACTGGGATTACGGAAATTAAACCACTTAGATAGCTATTCTGGTCATCAAAAGTATCATGCTTATTGAATCTGCTAATGAGTTGATTCCTCTTTTCCATCGAAATAATGTCAAAACAAGCAAAACGTGAACACTTACAGTTTTCGCCGGTAACATAACCTCTAACTTTCATCTTTCTGGATACGTCCCTAATGCGCCCAGTAACTGGGCGTTTCTTAGTCTTTGGAATAATATTTTTTCCTGGATCACCACTGTCACTATCGCTACTGAACTCAATTTTAATTTACAGCAAATAGAGATGTGATATAAAACCTCGAACAACGAACAATGAATATTTTTTATATATTGTTTTACCTAGCCGTTTACGCACGTTTTGAAGCGATAGGAAGGACTCTAATCGTTTTTGATTGGGACCGCTCGGATTACCTTGGACTGTGATCGTTCTTGCGTTGTATAGGGTTTTTATTTAATTTAAATACTGCGATCCTGTTCGTTTTTACCACAAATAAATATTTCGAGCGGAAAGGTTAGGGTAAGAAGTTAAAGATGGCGCTTTTACACAATTATTGTCAGAAATGGACTCTGATCGTTTTTCCCCTGTACTCTTCATATATATATATATATATATATATATATATATATATATATATATATATATATATATATATATTTGGGGTATGTTAGCGTTTCGTCCTTGTTTCAGAGCATTTTCGAAATATTATTATGTATCATCAACATTTAAAAAACAATACGTATATGATGTATATGTACAGATACAAATGGTATATATTAAAACTGTGAAAATGCTCTGAAACAAGGGTGGATCGTCGATATATGTGTAGTAATATTGTGTCAATGATTATAAAATCCCAACGTAGTATCTATTATGGGCCGTTGGTATACTGTAAGAATTAAATAAATCAAGTTTAGGTGTCTTTTCATGTTGGTATATAATCAAGAACTTTTATAAAACGTCCACCAAATATTTTGAGTCTTCCAAATTAGTTGAGCATACACTAAGTACCCAAGAGGGTACAAAAATTTAGTAAGGATTTACGAATATTATTGCACGACGTGTTAATAAAACTAATGAGTAATTTTGAATTAATTTAAAGCTTAACAAATCCTACAAGTTTCGTGTTCGCTTTCGAAAGTTTTTTTCCATGGTTGTTACCAAGATTTTGCATGGATTTTTCCTGGTTGTAAAAGCTTTTCAATTCCGATAACAATACTTCATTTAAATCTTACATTGTCTTTTTTTAGTATACCTGTTGTTTTTATCCCGCTGGAGCTCTCACCTAAATGAACCCTTGTTTTTAAATTTTACCTTTTACTTTGAAAATTTTAGATTTAGGAAAAAATTCTTAATATGTAGAATTTAGTCAATCTATGTTAACAGTTATAACGTAGGCGAAAATACAACACTGCGTCTTTATTCTTTCTTACTTTGGTAAATATTATTAGGCGCATAAAAGAAAAATCAGTATTTTAATACTTCACTATGAAATAATTCTCTATCCGTTAAAAAATGTTGATGAATTATCATCATCAATCTTAATAAATTCTGGTTGAATGGTATGCGTTTCACCATAAAACACAGAAAGCTACAGAATTTCAATAATTTTGGCTGGGATTGACTGTCGAATAACAACTACCAACCCATTGATAAAATTAGGATATTATTTATATACATTACTTTACTTTATTTTCTCGTGTTCGGGTTGTACAGATTCAAACTATTTCAGCCTAGTATCGGGCTACGTTAATCGCATTTTCTCTTACGAACCATTAATCTTCGGGACTGCAGGTATAAGGATAACTTCTGCACCTCAGAATATGTTCCACTGTTTGCTCTTCGACACATTCGCAAAGGACATCTTCACCCTCTTTATTACCCGATTTTTCACTGGAGCGTTGCCGGTTCTAATTCGATTGAGCGTCCCCAAGTTTTCCAGTCTAGATGGATATTCGCACGCGGCTCTTGCTATAGCGAGAAGTTGTCTGATTGTTCAACGTTAAGAGTGTTCAAGAAACTTCTACGGGACTTCAGTTGGCTTTATTGGGTTTGTATTTCATAGAGGATAAATCTATGATCAAAGGACAAAATTCTACTTTATTCACCAATATAGTCTCCTTCAAGAGCGATACTATCAGTGCTACGCTTTTCTAACATTTCTATACCTTTCTTGTAGAAGGACTTGTCTTTGCCTTTAAAATAGGCTTCAGTTTTGGCGATAACTTCTTCATTGGATACAAATCTCTTTCCCACGAGCATTTTTTTGAGGTCTGAGAATAGATAATAGTCTCTGGGGGCCAAATAGAGAATACGGCGGATGAGGAAGTAATTCGATAAAAGAGCACTTTTTCTTGTCCACTCGCGGCCATTTATTTGCGATTTCTGCCTTCAAACGCACCAATTACTTTACTTTATATAATATTCGCTGTTGATGATTCTTCCCCTTTCAGTAGATTCGATGAAAATTATTCCATGTGCCTCCCAAAATACAGATGCCAAAACCTTCTCAGCCGACTGTTCTGTCTTTGGTCGCTTCGGGCGGCTTTCACCGGCTGCTGTCCACTCACTGGCTGCTGATTTGATTCTGGTGTGTAGTGGTGGATCCGTGTTTCATCCATCGTCATATATCGCATGAAAAAATCCAATTTTCCAGGGGCAGAATCCCCGTAACACTTATCAAGTCACTGCTTTGCTTGAACGGTATTTTTTCCCATCAAAAAAACAGTGTTTAATCAACCCACGAAATTCGATTTTTTCCTTTGCTTTGAAAATATCAAAAGTAGGGATTTGAAAGCGGCCAAGACATTGATTCAAACTGGAGTGTGTTGTGTTTTGGGAACTGGGTCTTACATTATCTTTACCCATCGGTCTTCGAGGGTATTTTTAGCAAAACACTTATCTGGTTTATAGCTTTATATCAATATTCGATTTTGGAATGAGGGATGTAGTTTGTGTTTGTGGATTGGGGCAAAATTATTTGCTGCAGCTGATTCTGTGACTAGGTTTCCATTTAAAATCCTCCTATTGCCAACCAATTGCTCGAAAACCTGCCTTTATATATATATATATATATATATATATATATATATATATATATATATATATATATATATATATATATATATAGTTAGCTTCGAGCGGTAGCAGCAGTAAGATCACAGTATCGAGTAGCAGCAGCAGCCAGAGCACTTGAAAATGTCAAATGAAATTTTGGCGAAACGTCGTGCAACTTCATTGTTGGAAATCATCTGGAAAACTTCGACGCTTGCTCTTCATTATCCGGCATGGGAATTCTTTGTACGCGACCCGCTACATGCGATAAACGTGACTTAACCCGGTGTACAAGTGAGTCATTTGGATCACCGTCATAATTATCAATTAAGTTTTGGATAGAATTTAAACTCTTTTCGATTCCAGCCATTTCCTCTTTAATAGACAGAGTGTCATCCCCTATCTTTATCGTTTTTCCGGGCTCATTAATTTCTTTACTTGAAAAGTCGTGAAAAAAATTTGGGCGCCATTCATTTTAAAATAGAAAGGATCTAACTTCAGCTAAAAAAAATGAAAAAATACTGAAGGGTTATGCAGTTGTTAAGGAAAAGTTTTTACATGGTACAACCCTTTTGTCCTGAAAAGTAAGATAGGTGTACAGTGAAACACTAGCTTTAAACATCAAACAAAAAAATTTATTACTGATTACCTTAAAAGTTCTAAATTTGCAGTTCTGTTATTACAAAAAACTTTAGCCTAATAGGTAGTTCTTACTTAGTTATTACTAAATAAAGTTCTTAAATCAGGCATTTTACTATTAAAACTTTGCTACACCCGATATTGAAGATTCGTGAGGTTCACTTCACGTGTTATCAGTTCAAATCGATTTTAAAACGCTTATTTGCGGGAAAATAGGTCTACTGATGTATATTCTGGTGACTTACGATTTTCCTACGGGCTTTTTAGGCATTGAGTTGGGCATTAAAATCGTTTTTACACACTCCATCACTAATTTAACGGTACGGCTTCATAATGAGAAGAGCGTAGAGTTTCGATGAGCTCCATATTGGGTAGCCGTATTTCATTATGGAAGCTACGTAAGTATTGTATATTTGTAGCTTCGTCTTATCTTTGAGCCTGCATTTTATGCCGATGTAAGGGTAGATTATAGCTGCTGCCGCTCCTGCTTTGTTTCTTGTGTCTTGTATGTGTTTTTTGAAGTTGGTTCTATTGTCTATGGTGACTCCGAGGTACTTCAGGCTGCTGTTTTCTGTTATTCTGGTTCCTTCGAATTGGACTGTGTTATTTCTTCGTTTCTTTTTTTTGTTTATTATTATAAATTGGGTTTTGGTCGGGTTGGCCTTTAGTTTCCCTTTTTTTAACCCTAGAAAGATAACCATATTTCATAGTGCGTAAAAGATAACCATACGTTGATTCGACGTGTGTATGTTTGAGTGCATATATTTATAGACTTCTTTTGTAGTATGTTTATGTTAGTGGTAATTTGTCACTATGCATGTCATTGTGTTATGGATAAATAAAAAATATTTTGGTTTATTTATACTTTTATTAAGCTATTGCTGAGTTTTTTCATAAAATTACGACGATTTAGCGGTTTTTCTTGCTTAGTTGTGATATTATCACAGTAAATAATGTATGCGTTTATAAACACCATATTCAACATCCCATAAAACATGGCCATGGGCCATCTGTTCGTTTTGCGACTACAGGACATTATGGAACACATTTGGTCAAACGTATCGACTCCGCCTTTAGTTTCATTGTAAAAATGGATCATATCTGGCTTTGATGTCATGGGATGAAGCGTGCCTTCTTCATCGCACGATGACAGAACAAAGACCATTTTGCTTGGTTTCGGTTTGTACGACACTAAAGTCAATGGCCCATCGTAACAGAACATACATGTTCCAACACGCCTAGATCGCATATTTTTCAGCTCTTCTGGTATTTCCCGTTTGTTCGACCTTAGAGTGCCAACTAAAGTCAAATTATATGGCTGCTTTAGCAAGCTTTTTGCTAAAGGAACTGAAGTAAACCAATTATCACAGGTCACATTTCTATTACTGCCATGTGTAGCTTTTGTAAGTTCCTTCACGTAGTATTCGCCGAGAGGCAATCCGTTGGTTTGAGTGCATTTTCCTAGATATGGTATTGCATCAGTCATATACCGTGTGGTGCTGTCGCATATCATTACTATTTTTAGCCCGTATTTATTAGGTTTGTTCGGAATATACATCCGAAAAGGACATCGTCCTCGGAAACCTAGAAGCTGTTCATCTATTGTCACATACGGTCCGGGGATGTAGTTAGAACGACAGTGGCCTATGAAGATTTCTCAAACTTTTCTGATTGGTATAAATGGATCAGCAGTTCTTAGTACTGGTCGCAAAGTTTTATCATCCATACGTAAACACCTTATCAGAAAATCAAATCTGTCTCTGCTCATGGCAGCAGTATATCTGTTTCCTGAATATGAACAATCAAATAGTTCGTCCGTAGTCAAGTGGTTGTCTTTCATAGCCGCCGTAAGTGTCAATATTCCTATAAGAGCACGAATTTCATCACAGGTTGCAGGTTTAAAAGTTGCTTTTATATCAGGCCTTCGAATCTTCAGCTGGATTTCTGCGTTAGTCCATTTTGTTATCTCCTCCACAATGTCGTCAGTTATAAATATACTAAAGCATTCCAGTGGATCATAAAGACTTCTATTCATTCGGGTGGGACCCCTAGAGGTTCGTATAATGTTAGAAGCTGATGTCCTGCCACTTGTTCTGCCTTTAGAAGCCATCCAACGATGACCGTTTTTGCCTCTAAGTGATTGATGTTGTGGCATAACAATAGAATTCGGCATATTAGGCGAAATGCTATGGAGGCTATCAGACACAACTTGAGACATATTTTCAGTGCTAACGGGAGGTCCCGATACTGGTGGACTCACCTCACAATCTTCGACATCATTTTGAACTTCATCTTGGATCAAATTATCTTCAATTTCACTGTCCGAACCCCCGACCTCATCATCGCTCAATTCTTGTAATAACCGTGTAATTTGTGCATCTTCTAAACGGCCTTGTGACGTCATTTTCGCTATAGAAATAAAGCCTACAGAGAGAAAAATACTAATGTTGTAAAATACATAAATTTCTGTCACAAAAAACATGAGTTGCATATTTCTGACAAATCGTAAAAAACTAACGCAAAAGATAACCATACTTCGACGTACGGTAGGTATTTATTTACGAAAATAGCCTACTTACCTAAGCGACACAGGTATCCCTTGCAAGCTCTGTGGGTCGACTGAGTTGGCAGGAACGGCAAACGCACTGGCGCCATAAACGAGCGAAATATATCGATTTTTCAAAATCGATTACGTCGATTTAACGTAGGTTATCTTTCTAGGGTTAAGCAGTTCGAAGTTATTACGAGTTTCCTCTGGAGTTTCCTTATTAGGGCCTGGTTGTTGCTGGAGCGGCTGTACAGGGCTATATCGTCGGCAAAAAGCGCTACTTCCATTTCGTTGTCCTTTGGGTAGTCATTTATAAACATGTTGAATAGTATCGGCGACAATGGGCTTCCTCGCGGTAGACCTTCTTTTTGTTCTTTCCAGTCTGATATTGTTGTGTTTCCTATGCCGACTGCTGTTATTATGTTTTTCAGGAAGCTTTTTACTATGCTCGTGATGTAACCTGGGATTCGGAGGTTTGTCTTCATTTTGTATATTAAAGCTTTTCTCCAGACGGTGTCGTAAGCTTTTTCCAGATCCAGGGTGGCCAGTATCGTTGAGTTTTTCATGTTATTAACATATATATCATGGCGTAGTTGACCACCCTCGCTAGCTGTTGTGTTGTGGAACGACCCCGTCTGAAGCCGAATTGTGCTTCCATGTATTTTTCATTTTCCTCCATATCTTGTTTTATCCTTTTTGCTATTATTCTTTCCAATATTTTTCCCAGGTTACTTATCAGGGCTATCGGTCTGAGGTTTTCTACCATTGTCGCCGGTTTGTTAGGTTTTGGCATGGTGATGATTATAGCTTTTCCCCAAAGGGCTGGGAAGTAGTTGTTTTTTAGGCAGGCTCTGATTATGTAGTGTAATTGCACCATGGCTTTTTTGGGCAGGTTTTTAAGGTCCTTTGGTATTAGTCCATCTAAACGGTCTCATTTTTTGTATAATTCTTTTAATTTCGTGGATGTTGGACAATTTCTCGTCGGGGATGGCGTCGGCGTCGTAGGCATTTTCAACCGTTTGGATTGTTTCTAAGTCTGATAGGTGTTGGTTTTGTTGATTGATCTCCAGAATTTTTCCCAAGATGAAATCTGCTTTTTCCTTTTTCCCAGTGACGAAAGTGTTGTTGCCTGTTTTTAACGGAGGAATTTCTTTTATTATGCCGGATCTATATTGTTTCAGTCCTTTTATACTTTGGAATATTGTTGTTTTGTTTTTTTCGTCACTGGTCATTTTTCTTTGCCATTTTTCTTCTTCTTCTGAGTTTATCATCGCCTTGACTGTTTGATTTAGTTCTATCAAGTGGTCTCTGTCTTCGGGCCTTCTCGTACGTTGGTAAGTTTTTCTAGCTTTGTTTCGGTTTTTTATTGTATTGTCGATGTCGGTGGTGGTGGTTATGTTTATTCTTTTGTTGTATTTAGGGACGTTTTCTTCTTTACTCGTTTGTATTGTTTCTGTTAATTTTTTAATTTCTTTTTCTATATCTTCATTACTGACGATGTTTCTGTTGATTGTGGTTAGTCTATTTATGGTTTTTCTGTAGTTTGTCCAGTTGACGTCCCTGTAATTTGTGAGTTTTGGGTTTTCTGTTAGTCTGATTCCCTGTTTGATGATGAATTCTACGGGGAGGTGATCCGAAGACAGGTCATTTAGTGTTCTTGCCGTGGCGATGATTTTTTTTTTGTTATGGCGATGTCTAAGATTGCATCTTGGTATCGGTTTCTGTAGTCAACTCTTGTGTTTTCCCTGGGGGCGACGACATGAAGGTCCGTATTTTCTAAAGTATTTGCCAGTGCGACTCCTACTGGGTTTGAGTTTGGGTTATGCCATGTTTGGTGTTTGGCGTTAAAGTCCCCGACGATGATTGCTTTGTTGGTGTTTCTAGTTATATTTTCCAGCTTGGTCGGTTATATACTGCTGAGATTCTTAGGTTTTCTGCTGCCGTTTGGATGGTTACGTTTTCGAAGTTGGTTTCTTCGATTCTGACCTCGTCCGCGTCGATATTCTCTTTGTAATAGATGACCACTCCTCCTCCTGGGTGTATGGCTTCTCTGTTTTTGAACGCTACTCGGTAGCCTTCTATCCGTGGTGGTATTTTCTTTTTTAGCTTTTTTTCACGAAGATCCTCAGTTCGTTTATTCTTCTGTTTATTGAATTTATGTTGAATAGTATAATTTTTATGCTGCTGTCCTGTTTTTTATTTGCCATTGGAGGAGAAAGCGGCTACTATTTCCAGGATGTTCCCGTTTGCTTTGGTTAGTTATTCTTTGAAGCTTCGTACTTGCTGTATGAGCTGCTTGATATTAAATTTGTTGTTTAAATCTTCGATTTCTTGCATTAGGGCTTGGAAGTCGGATTGTTGTTGTTATTGTGTTGGCATGTGCCGTCTGGGTAATTCCGGGAAATCCTGCTGATTGTAGTAGTGTGTTTCTGTGGAGGCTGGTGTAGCTGTTGCCGCTGCCGTCGTCGTCTGACTGTATGATCTTCCATTGGTATAGTTCGATTGGAAGGTTCTTTGTTGCTGCTGTCTTGGAGCTTGTTGATTCCATTTGTTCTTATATGCTAAGTAATCTAGCAGTGCCGAACATTTCGAGTAATTCGCCGTGTGTTCACCCTTGCAGTTTGCGCATGTTAGCTTATCGCCGTTTTCTTTTTTTAAAACGCATTCCTGCGTCAAGTGTTCTTTTGCGCATTTAAGGCATCTGGGTTTCCTTTTACAATGTCTCGAACCGTGTCCGAAGTTCTGGCATCGGTGGCATTGCGTGTAGTTTAATTTCCTGTGTTATGGCTCCCATTTCACGATCGAGTGGTCTATTGCTTTGATTTTCTTCAGTTCACCGATGTTTGTTTCTTTACTTGTCGTCACCAGGTACGAATGGGATTGGCCGCTTCTGGACTTCAGTGCTACGACTTCGCTGATGTCGATTTTCTGTCTTATTAGGTCTTGCTTGATTTCATCCACTGGCAAGTGTGGCCCTTTGAAGACAATTCTTTTCGTCTTGTTCTCTCTCAGTCCATATGTAAAATATTCGAGTTGCCCGCTTCCGTTAAGTGATTCTTCTAGCTTTGTGTAGTTATCTGTGGTTCTTGCATATATTCTTATTTCTTTTGGCGTATACTTCATGTGCCACTCATCGTTACCCAGTATTCTGGCAATCTTGTCTCGTATCTCATGGTATTTTACTTTGTTGGTGATTACAAACGGCGGCAGCTTGATTGGTTTGTTAGTTTTTGCGGCGGCGGCATCGTTGTTGTTTTCTCCGGCGGATGATGGACTTGTGTCCATGTTACTGTTATTTTCTACTGCATCTTCTTCTTCGATTGTAAGACTCGCGAATCTGTTTTGCGTTGCCACCGGCTCTGCAGCCGGCGTGTGGTTGATTTTGGTCCACTTGCTGCGGAGTTGGTCGTTGCACTGGTCGGTCTTACGGACCTGCTCAATTATTATAAGTTTCTCGCTTACCCCCTCTCTTCTCCACCGGTGGCTGGGGGCGGGGCTTGCACTTGCGCGTGTGACCCGGTGCCACTTGGCTGCCGGATCACGATGTTTTGTTACTGTCTCCGAGGGGACTCTTTTAGATTTTTTCTTTCTTGTCTTTTTCGTAGACACTTTAACTCACTTTTTCTGCACTTTCACTTTCACTTTTCACTTTCACTTGTAAACCTAGGAGCCCAACTAGTGGGCAACCGTCTCCTTCGAACTTTGACGCTCAACTGAATGAATAAGCCTTGATCTGCGTTCTCCAGACCCTTAAATAATCCGTTAGAATTACGTCTCTAAAATGGCTACTCCGGAAACAAACCTCTGACCAATGGACGCGTACCACGAATTGAATCAAATCGGTCGGAAACCCGCAATGCATATTGTAATATGAGCTGCTTAGAAATCCGAGTGAATTACACTGCTCGATACAAAAATGAAAAAAATGTAAATTATAAGGCTAAAAACAGTAACATTACATGTTCTTAAAATCTAGGAAAAAATTAATGTTACATTTTTTTTGTGAGAATAGATTATTATTTTGATTGAAATATATGGTGTAGTATAGTTAGGTCTGTACGAGTTATAGTTGTTGTTGTTGTTTCTTTGTTTATGGCGCTACACTCTTAACGAGGTAATATGCCAGCACAACACTCTCTCTCGTGCTTCGAGATAGAATGCCTTATTTGATGAGAGAGTGAGTAGTCGGACCTTCATGTCCTCCTCATTTCTCTCTATAGATATTATTCTTGACAACTCTAGACTTTAAAAATTTATTTCTTGGTTAAAGGATTACAAGTGCTGTGGTTGTTTTCGGTACTGGTTTGCGTTTTAGATTATTATTGTAACATATTCCTCTATACACTTAATGTTGATTAAAACTTATATTTAGTGTTTTTGTCTTGTCCCCTCTTTTCCCCTTTTTTTTTATATTATTCTAAATTTGTATATTATGACACTTTAAGAATTTATATATGAGATTAATAGTACAATGATTTGGGTTTGCCAATATAATTCTCATATCAAGCGGTACATTGAAACCTTTTTGGCGAAATTCTTCATATATATTCCTACCTAAATTTATATTTTTACTACATTCAAAAAAAATATGATTGAGGTCTTGTATTTGTCCACATTCACAATTTGGCGAATTCTTTATGCCAATTTTGAATAAATGATTAGCAGCTAAAACGTGTCCAGTCCTCATCCTTATTATGTTTGTAATGTGTCTTCGATTTTCATATTCGTAGCCATCAAACCATCTTTTTTTCAAAAAACTATTACTGATTTGCGCATAGAATCTGCCTTGATTGGTCAACGATTTTTTCCAGGATTCACCAAATTCCTGACTTATTTTATTTTTTATTATGGGTAGGAATTCGCCTCCACTAAATTCTACGTGTTGTGGAGAATTAAGTATTTTTCCAATTTTGGCCAGTTTGTCTGCTGTTTCATTACCTAAAATCTGTATGTGTCCTGGAACCCAGATCAATCCTATATGAAATCCAGAATCATTTGCTATTAATAATAGTCTTCTAGTGTGAAGTGTTATGTAATCGTTTTTTGCTTTTATTTGTGTTTTATTCAATTTTTCTATAGCGCTTTTTGAGTCTGATAATATTATTGCATTTCTTAAGTTTTTTTTAATGATTGTTGATATGGACTCTTGGATAGCTATAGTTTCAGCTGTGCATATAGATATGTGGTCGGGCAATCTTGATGAGAATTTGTACTTAATCTCAGGAATGTATATCCCATAGCCTACATTTGGGCCATTTTTTGAAGCATCAGAATAAACACGTGTATAAGAGGGGTTTTAAATTTATCCATACATTTTAAAAATTGTATTTTACAATCTAGGGTGTTTTTGTTTATAATTCCAAAACCGCCTGTACCAGGGGATGATTATTGATGCCTATAAACTTAGAGATAAAGCTTACAGCTAGAATTTTCCTTCTGTGTTCTAAATCTATCTCGCCTGCTTCTGCTAGCAAGGCATTTGTTGGAGGTCTTTTCATGCATCCCATTGATATTCTAAGCGCTTGGTGATGTATGACATTAATTTTTTTAAAATTCTTCTTCGACATTGGATTTAAAAAAATGGATCCATAATCCAGGTGTGATTTAATTAATCCATTGATTGCCATCAACATAGTTTTGGGGTCTGCCCCCCAACTGACCCGGCAAAAGGTTTTTAATATATTAATTCCTTTCCGAGCTTTATTTATCTTGTCCTCGATATGTTTGTTGAAGTTCAAATTTTTTTGTAGATGCATACCTAAATATTTGACTTCGCTTTTAAATTGTATATTTGCGTCGTTAATTATTATGTCTGGGAGATTACTTGTCCTACGGTTTCTGGTAAACCATACTGCTTTACATTTTTCAATGGAAAGTGTTAAATTATTATTTTGTAGCCAGTTATTCACGATTTGTAGACATTGCATGCTTAGATTTTTGGTTCCTCTAAAATTGTTGCCTTTGATGTATATAACCAAGTCATCTGCATACCCTATTACCTTGCAAAATGATGGCAGTTCTTTGAATATTTCGTGTATGTATATATTAAACAGAAGGGTGCTAAGTGGTGAACCTTGTGGGATACCAGAATTGGTAGTTTTTGGCCCTATGAAAGTTCCATCTTTATTTCTGGAGTACAGATGTCTAGTTTGTAAAATGTTATATATGATGTTTATTAGATATATTGGAATATTGATCTTATGAAGTTTATCATATAAACGATTTATAATGACATGGTCATATGCCGCCTTGATGTCGAGAAATATTGCTATTACGGATTGTCCTTCGCTGAATGCTAGTAGTATGTCTGTAATTAACAAGGCAAGGGCATTTTGTGTTCCTTGGCCTTTTCTAAAACCTGTCTGTTGCCAAGACAGTATTTGATTTCTTTCTAAGTGCCATTCCAAGCGATTTTTTATCATAATTTCTAGGATTTTTAGGAGACAGGATGATAAAATTATTGGCCAATAGCTTAAGGTGTGGTTTGGGTTTTTATTTGGTTTTAGTAGACATACCACGTTGTAGTCTCGCCATTGTTCTGGTAAAGGGTTACCCTCTATAAATTTTGTTGTATGCCTTTAACAGCGCTTCTAGGAAGCTATTTGGCAATTTTTTAATCATTGAATATGAGATTTCATCCATTCCTGAGGCTGTGTCTTTCTTTCCTTGTAAACTTGCCCTCAGCTCATATATGGAGAAGTATTTAATTTCTTCTGCATTATGTTGCAATAAATTAAAGGATGGATCAATAGATGTTATTGTTATATTGTTCAATATTTCCAGTCTGGTTTCATCCGTTATGTCCGGCGAGGACCTTGTTACATTGTTTTTATGAAATGCCTTTATTTTATTCCATATGTAAGTGATGTTTGAATTCCTATTGATTGTGCCGCAGAATTCTTTGAATTTAATCTTCTTTTTAGTTTTCATGAATCTTTTGGAGATGGCAATGTTTTTTTTTTTGCTAAAGTGTAATTTTCTAAGGTGGGATTTTCTTTGAACTTTTTAAGAGCTTTTTCTCTTTTTTTAATTATAATAGAACATTCTTCATCCCACCATGGGTTCACTGTTAAATTGTTATTATTTTTAGTTTATAAGGAATAGCTTGTTCTGCCGCTTTATTCATCAATTTATATATTTGATTAATATTCATATCATTATTCCACATACTCATTTCTACCTCTAGAATATTATTGTATAAATTCCAATCTGCTCTTCCGAGATTCCTTACTTGATATTTTTTAAAAGTTCTACTCTGATGTTTTGTAATGTCACATATTGTAGGAAAATGGTCACTGTTCACAATCTGGTAAGACCGACCAAGAGCATTGTGAACTTATCTCCGGACTACTAATCATAATATCTAAGGGATTAGATGTTGTATGGTGAAATGTTGTATGGACTCCATTACTTATCATGACAAATTCACTATCCTCCAGAAATTCTATCAGCGCTTTTCCACTTTGATTATTTGTACCAGCCCCCCATGTTTGATGTAAGGCATTGAGGTCGCCCATTAAAATGCAATGTCCTTGCAGGTTGTCCATCATATTCTTGAGATTTGCTTTTTTTAATTTATTTTGTGGAGGCGAATACGCATTTATAATATTTAAATTATTTATTTTAATAACCATGTATTGTAAAAGTTGGTTATTGATATTAATTACATCATTATTAATATTTGTAAATTTTATATTATTTTGGATGCAAGTTGCAATACCTCCATACCCGTCCTCTCTGTCTTGTCTTATGATTGTATAAGATTTAATTGTGAATTTGTCATCTTTTTTAAGCCATGTTTCATTTAACATTATAACCTGTGGATTGTTGTCTTTTATCAGATTAATAAGATTTTCTTTATTAGAATGTACACTTCTAATGTTCCATTGTAATATCTTGAACTTACTTGAGATTGCAGATTTACAATTCTGTTGTCCACAGGTAGTGTATATATGTCTAATTTATCCACTGGGTTGTCTACAATTTACTGTGTCTATAATATTTTTAATTGTTATTTGATGTTCTTCCGGGAGGTTAACAAAATATTGATGAAAGTTGTCATGAAAGTTAAAATTATTTTCGTTTGTAAGTGCACTTAAAGGCGGAGTATTGGATCTTTTATTGAACAATGGGGTGATATGAGTCTGATTACTTGTACTGGGTAGGTATTTTGTAAAATTGTTGTGTTCTGTCCTTGAATTTGGATATATCAGGGCATTGTTGTGAGCTTCCTTATCGTATCCCTTTTGAGGGGTTTTCTTCTTAGGTGGTTCTGTGAGGGCTTGCTGGAAGGATCTTTTTGATCCTGTGTTAAAGTCTACCCATCTTCTTTGAGATGGACTAACTTGGTCATTGCTAAAACTGGAATTATTTTGATTCTTATCACTTGTATTGAGTGATGGAAAGTCTGTTTGTCTCCATATAATTTCATTTTCAGATGTATTGTATGTTTTGGGACAAAGTGCATTAGCATCCCAGAAAGTTACATTTTCATAAGCCATGACTTTTTTAATGGATTTTTGACGTGAATATTCAGGACACTCTTTGTAATTTGATTTATGTTCCGAGCTATTGCAGTGTATGCATTTTGTTTGACATGTAAATTTTTTGCTTGAATTGTCTGTATCCTCTGCCCTATTCTCATGTGATTCCGATTCACCACAATTAAAACATCTTTTTTTGCTTTTGCATATTTTTTTTGTATGACCAAACCTCAAACAATTGAAACATTGTGTGACTGGGGAAATATATGGAGTGACCTGTTTTTCAAGTTTGTATATTCTAATAAATTTAGGTAGGTTTACACCTTCAATGGTGGCTAGAATAGTATTCGTCGGTTCATATGTCGGTTTATCATTGTCGTTACTAAGTATTTTCCTGTTGAGTCTGACTATATCTAATATTGGTACCGGGGCTTCATATTCTTCCATTAACTCTTGAATCAAAAGACTTTTGTGAATGCCTCTAATGATGCCTTTACATGTTACATAATTACTTGGAATATACACTTTGTACCCTTTTTCCATTAATTTTTTATTTTTGGCAAAATAATTTGCTGAAATATAGTCATTAAATTCAATGCTAATTCTATTTTTACCTTTATTGTTTATTTTTTTAATATCATGTAGCTTTAAATCACAAATCTCCCTCGCTGTCCTGAGATCATTAAAATTCCCTATATTATTTCCTGAGATGTCGGTAGATTCTACGTACACTATATACGGTCCTTTGTCTTGTCGCGTAAAATATCTTTGTTTGTATGTTTTAGTATGTACATCCGAATTAGTCTTTAATACTGTTGAAAGATTGCTATTATTTGTCAAAGTTTTGTTACTTATATCAGACCCAATCATATCTGCATTTTGTGAAAAAGATAAATCAAGACCCCCTTGGTCTTGTATTTCATCCATCTAAATTTTTATTTTATTTTAAATTTGGAAAGAAAAAACAAAAAAATCACTCACCGATATTCCAATATAATATAAAAAAGAAAAAGAAGAAAAAACACTATATATAAAAAGAACCCAAAAAAAAATATTTGGAATTTAACCGATTTGTAAGCAAAAAAATAAACTAAAATACAACCAGCTTTGTACGCTTCTGCTTCGAACAACCGTCGCTTCAGCACTGCGAGTTATAGTTTGTAAAATAGTTTGGTCTTTGTAGGTTACTATTTCTTTGGTTTTTGTGTTTTTATAGGGATTTGAGATGGTTTATTTACGTGCGGGTTTTTTGTGCGTTTTTATAGTAAAGGGTGATTCATTTCGAGGTACTTTTTTTTAAATAAAAAAAAAAATGAATAAAAACAATTTTATTTTATAATCTTTATTATCATATAAAAGAACCATTCTTTACAATTATTTCTTAAAGATAATTTCTTTCAAATGTCCGCGACTACGGTTAACAACGTCCATTCTGAAGTTCCAATTTTCAATGACGCGTGTGAGTATTTCGAGTGGTATTTGGCCAATGATTCGAGTAATATTGGCCTCCAATGCCTCAATTGTAGCTGACTTATCCATGTAGACTTTGGACTTTACATAGCCCCAAAGGAAAAAAAGTCAAGAGGTGTGATGTCACATGATCTAGCCGGCCAATTCACTGGTCCAAAGCGTAAAATGATCTGTTCGCCGAATTGCTCTCGCAGTAAAGCCATGGTTTCACGGGCTGTATGGCAAGTGGCGCCATCTTGTTGGAACCAAATTTCGTCGAGACCACGGGCTTCAATTTCTGGCATCAAATAGTCTGTTATCATGGCGCGATAAACGGTCACCATTCACAGTAACATTCCGGCCGGCCTCTGTTTTGAAGAAATAATGGACCGATTATTCCACCGGCCCATAAACCACACCAAACAGTTGTTTTTTTTCTGGATTTAATGGCAGCTCTTGAACCTTTTCAGGTTGTTCATCACCCCAAATACGGGCATTTTGTTTATTCACGAACCCATTAAGCCAAAAATGAACAAAATTTTTCTCGAAAACAGTGGATCTTCTGCAACCTTGTCAAGAGCCCAACGACTAAAACGGAAACGATTCGGAAGGTCGGTCGGCTTCAGTTGTTGCACTAGTTGAATTTTGTATGCTTTTAAAGAACGATCCTTACGTAAAATACGCCAAGTTGTTGAATATGACAGGCCAAGCTGTTGAGAACGGCGACGAATCGACACTTCACAGTCTTCGCGTACACTCTCCGCTACCGCCCCTATATTTTCTTCACTACGTGCTGGATGTGGTCTATTCGGTCGAGCATTATCCAATAATGAAAATTGGGTCTCAAACTTATTGATGGTAGAGCGAATATGTGGACCATAAGTTGCTCTAAGCGCCCGATACACATTCCTCGTAGAACGCCCATTTTCGTACAATTTGTAGACGCTGTGCCGGGCTAAGTCTTTCCATTATGAATTGTCAAACACTACTGAACAGGAATGCCACTTCAGTTGACACGACGCATGCGCAATCTGCAATTAAATCCCCATCACAAAAAGTACCTCTAAATGAAACACCCTTTATATAAAATTTTCTTCTTCCCTTACTAAAGCCATAGCTTGTTCTAGAGAAGTTGGATTTCTTAATTTTGTTATTAATTCTAAATTATAAGGTAAACCATTAATAAATGTTTTAAGTGCGAATTGATTGTAATGGTTAATTTTTATTAATTTAGTTGCGGCATCATCAGGCTCTGCGTTAAGTTTGGAAAAAAGTAGACTTCGTGAATCTGGAATTCTCATGGCAAAATTTAATGGGTTTTCATTTTTAAATGGTTTTAAATTAATTAAGTCTTGTATCAAACAATCAATAGATCTATGGTCTGCAAAGCTAGTTATAAGGACGTTTTTAATTAAACCCCAGTTGTTTAACTCAGCTCTCGAAACTATTAGGTCGGCTGCTCTTCTCGTTAGTTTGCTTAAGACGGTATCTATTAAAGAGATATTTATTGAATCATTCGGATCGGTTTTGTTTTGGAAGGCTTTCTACTGAACCTGTAAATCTATTAAGCAATTTTGGATTTCCGTCAAAGTATGGAATGTTATCGGACTGGTATCTTAAAAGGCTGTAATTCATTTCAGGCATTTTGTTTGCTGCTTCAATTGATAGATTATTTAAAGTATCAATTAAATTATCTAAATTAAGGTCGTCGTTTCCCTCAGTTTTGAATACATAATGCTATTACAAATTAAAACAAAAAGTATTCTTAAAATTAATAATTTTAAATATAACTTACAATGCTAAAACGAAGATTGCTGTTGTTATTGGAATCATGGATTTCTTCTTTTCCTTGTTTCTTTCTTCGTTGTGATGAAAACTGCTCAATGTGCCCTCGATAGTTCTCAATTTGTTTGACTATTGCCCACTCACTGCTATGGTTCCTGCACTCCTTGTGATGGCTTAAACTGTCACCTAAGATCGGCACTATTTCACAGAGAAAGTTCACTTTCGAGTTCTGTGTCCCGTTCTTTTTCTTCTGTAACTATCACTTGTCACCTGAGGTCGGTACTTTCTACAAATAATAGTCACTTTTTCTGCGTGAATTGCCTGGTGCTACCTCAGATCGGTGCTTTCTACTCACGACACTCACTTTCCGTGGTTCTTTTGCGAACTATCGACCGTCACCTTAAATAGGTACTCTCTACGGACGATTTTCACTTTTTTTTTGAATAAATCCTCTACGGAACCGTATCTATATGCGCTAGATACGTCTCAGATCTGCACGACTGCGCCAGTTATACGTCGGACCGATGGAATTTCTTTTTCAAAAAACACTTTTTGTTTCTCAAAAATACTCTTATTGGAAACGTACAACAATTTTTGGAGATTTTTGAAATACGGATTACAGCATCCACAACAAATGAAAAAACAATAGTGTTGAATCATCTTAGTTTAGGGCTTTTATAACATTTCCTTATCTACTACTGCTTACATCAGCAGTTATAATATTATACGAGGGTCGTAACTCGCGAAGCGCTCGTAAAATTGAACGCGAAGCAAGTGAGTCGCGCGAAGCGCGTCTAAGATGAACGCGCGAAGCGCGTTCTGCAGTAGGGGTGGGAGGTAAAGGCGAGGGAACGGGGTGAGCCCCCGTCCTCCTCTAAAACTGGTTTTGAGGTATTTTCCTCGATTTAAAATCGATAATTTGGGCAAACAAATTTTTGTTGGAGGAAGAACAGCCAGAGGAAGATTGGCCGGATAATGACCAGCCCAACTATTCGGAGGACCATTGGAACCATCCTGAATGGCTTGTTTATGCTGATGGGTGGGTGATTGATCATGATGGACCACCACTCCAAAATCGAACGATGGCTCCTGTGGATGAAAGTTGGGAAGAAGAATTTTTATTTTAAATTTAAAATGAATAAATATTGATAAACACTTTTGATGTTTTTTGTTAATGTAATCATTAACTCCTTAAAATTCTTTTACAAAATCTCATGATTTGGTATCATTTGAGAATTTATGTTCACCCTAGCATTAATTAGATATATCCATCCACCCATCCTTACGATTTTTAAAAAAATTTAAATAATGGTTTAAACAATGTGAACAATTTATTTTATGAGCTATTATCAGAAGAAGAGTATCTAATGTATTTTATATTAAAATGAAATTTGTGTGGATGTGTCAGATAAGTCAGCTAGTTGACGGCTGCTGACCTGGGGATTATCTTCAAGATGAAGTAAAATCTCCATTTCTTTTTTTTCTCATTGGTAGCATTCTGGTTTACTACTTTCCGTTTCGTATAGTGAATGCTACCACTACCATCAAACCGTTCCATTAAGCACTGAAAAGATTTTCTAGATGATATACGTCTATTATGGTACTTCGCTCCGTAAAGCCTTACTGCCAAAAGACAATTTTTTTCTGCCTTGCTCAGTATATAAACCATATCAATTAATTGATTTTTAGGAAAATCCACAACTATTACCTTTATACGTCACTTACCACAACAAATTAAACTATTCTTACTTGCTTAATAAACATGTCAAAATTTGACCATGCCTACATTTTTGTTTTGTCTTTGCAACTATGATGTTATAGCGTAAGTGTATTAAAAACAAGGGTAAAAATTCAAAATAAATCGAAAACTATTAGAAATAGGTATATGACATACTTAATAAAAGTTGGGGGGTTTTGTAAAATCTGTTCGAAAAAATAATAGTGTGCCATTTAAAAAATTTGAGTTTTTTCAATTTAAAATAGTCGAAATGCATAAATTTATTTTGAACACTCTGGAGCATCTAACTCAAATTTCTTTACACCTATCTTTTTTTTTTCATCTCTATAGAACGCTCATACCAATTATGAGTATTCCATCTTCAGAAACCATGGCGCTACTGGCAATTTTTTACAAAACTGAAAACTAGTATTTTTTTTAAAAAATTGAAATATTAGAAAAACTACCAGATTTAGTATATAACATTATTAATAAAAAAAAGTTATAAAATTTTACGCAGGATCTAAAAATAAATTAGAAAATAGGATGTGCCATTTAAAAAAACATATGTTAAATCGGCCACACTTTTTTGAAGTACCATGTATACTCAAAAATAATTTTAAACTGTGCACCTTAACATTCCCTAAAACTATTGTATTTAACATTTTTGCGTCATTCCCTAAACAAATGAGATAATGAACTTTACTCTATCGTTGACTCACCCTGTACACTTTCATATTTTTAATATCGGGAAATCTATGTCCTGTTTCTAAGCAGTGGTTAGCAAAGTTAGAGTTGGTTTTTTCGTGTCTGAAGGAGCAAAGATATTCTTTGTATTTGACTTCAAAATTTCTACTGGTCTGAGCTACATAACAGCTATCGCATTGAGAACATTCTAGCTTATAAACTCCAGATTTTTTATACTTTTTTGTTTTGTCTCTTGCAGTGCATATTCAGTTGGATAGATTTTAAGATGGTTTAAATGCAATTTTTCTTCAGATTTTTTCTGAAATTGGTCCAAAATAAGAAAAAGATGTAAACTGTTTGTTGTCTCTGTCTCTTTTGAACTGTTTTGTAGTTGTAGGGTGAGATTGTACTTTTTTGACTTAATTAAATGATTTATTGAGGTGTCTGGGTAACTATTATTTATGCGTATCTATTTTATTGTATCCAGTTGCTTCCGTAATTTTGGTTCTGATAGTGGTATAGAAAAGGCTATATGGATGTGTGAGATAGAGTGTGTACAGTTGTAGGGAATAGTTGTGTCTGAGAGAGTAGGTTTTCTAAAAACCTCAAACACTAATTTATTCTGTTCGCGCACTATTGTTATGTCTAAGAAATTGATTTTTTTATTTGTTTTTACTTCTAGGGTAAACTTTATTCTTGGATATAGGGTGTTTAGGAATACTAGGGTGTAGTTCAGTTTTTGTTTACTTCCATTGTAGCATATGAGTATATCATCGATGTACCTATACTAGCAGAAGATGTGTTGGGCTTGTTCGGATTTCATGAAATTTTCTTCCAGAACCGACATCAATATTTCTGCTAGGAGGAGACTTAATGGGGAACCCATTGCTAGCACTAATCTTTGTCGGTAAAATTTATTATCAAATCGAAAGTAATTTTCTTCTGTGCATAAATGGAAAGGGTTTATAATTTCGGCATGGATAGTAGGATTTATGTTGTTGGATATTAGTATATTGTCCATGATCCGAAAGGATTCGTTATTGGAGACATTAGAAAAGATAGGATGCTAGAATGGAGTTTTTTGGTATATCTATGTCTAGTTTTAGGGGGAGGTCTACACAGTTTTTAACACTATATTCCGGGTGAAAATCAATGAGTTCCTTAAAAATAATGTTAAGTTTTGTAGAGATGTTATGTAATGGGCTATTTGTGTAAAAGATCACCAGTCTTATTGGGGCTTCCCTTTGTGAATTTTTATTAGTCCATGCAGTCTAGGGCAGGGGGTTTATAACAATTACGTGATATTTTTCACGTTTGTAGCGAATACCATTAACATTTTTAGGAGGGATTTTAATTTGATTGCAATTTTATTTGTGGGGTGTATCGAATTTCAGTTGAAGGAGATTTTTTTTGTTAAATAATCAGTAACTTTTTCTACGTATTGATTATTTTTTAGAACTACTAATGAGTTGCCTTTATCTGCCTTTGAGACTACTAAATTATTTTCCTGAATTTTGTTTTTTATTGATTTTATTGTGGTTTGCATCTGGTGTATTTTTTTTAAAGAAATCTTTACTTCCTATACGATGTTTTCTACCTAATTATCAACTTTGTAATTGGGATTGAACTTTGGGCCGTTTTCAAGTATTTTACCTCTGATTTTGAAAATTCTACATTTGATAAAACGGCCAGTTGGTCGAAGAATTTGTTGGGTTTATTAGTTTCATGTTTCTTCTCATTTTTGTGGATTTTTTGAGATCATTAAGCTTTTATCTTTGTCACTGGTATTTTCTGGATATTATTTCTGATATCTTTTCTCTAGTAGTGTCATCTAAAGTATCGAATTTGATCGGATAGAGTTTATAAGATAGTTCTGAAGAATACATGAAGAAGCAGATTATTTCTAATCGAGAGCAATCTTCTGGTTTCTTCTTTCATCCAAGTGATTTTGCAGATGTTGACGGCTCTTGCTGCTGAGATGGAATTTGACCTACACTTTACTGCACTCACATATTTTGGGTACATATTTCGTTTTTTACACTGTTGGTTAAACCAGGCATTGGGTGTTGCTAGCCTTGCTTTCAATTTTAGTTTAAAGTTTAGGGTGGACTATTCTACCGTACTTGCATTTTTCGAATGGGTACAATTGGAATTATAACTTCTTATGTTCCACTGTATTATTTTAATTTTTTTTAATTCGTATTGCTATTTCGTGGTTTGAATTTTTTTTTATTTATTCTATGATTCCTTTATTGGTTTATTTAGAGTATTATTAACGATTCTACTTACTTGTAATTGGTTGAATGTATTTACATTATTAAAAAATAACTGAAAATTGTCTATATTTGAATTGGAATGAAGGGCACTATTAGGCGCAAAGGAAGAAGGTTTTTGTTGAATGGGATTAAATGTGTTTTCATTGACTAGAACCGTTGACTTTGAGCTCATATCTGACTTGGAAAAAGACAAGGTATTAACAACCCTCGAAGAATTGTGTACTCTACCGCTAGGAGTTATAAAGCTCTTAGTCGTGTTCATCGTTGAAATAACCTTTCCTTTTTTTTGGAGATTCCTTGACTACTTCTTGGTATGATCTTTTAGGTTTAGAGTTAAAATTAGCTAACCTTCTTTATGAAATAGCGCTAGCATCTACTTGGTCGTCTAGAAAACGATTTTTTTTATTTTTAGGAGGAGAGTTTGCAGGGTGGATAGTGTTATTGTCTTCAATATATTTTTTGGGAAATTGTAAACTGGCATCAAAGTAAGTTATATTATTAAATGCCATTAAAATTTTAATTTCTTTCTGCCTTTGAAATTCGGTGCATGTTTTATTAGTCGATGTGTGGGTAGCATTATTGCACTATGAATACATTTAGGGGAGCAAGAGAAAGTTATGTTGTGCTTACTTGAGTTATCCTCATCAGCACGTATTACAAGATTTTCAACATCACCACAATTAAAACATTTTGACTTGCTCTTGCATAATTTTTTGTGTGACCATATCTAAGGCACTTATAACATTGAGTAACTGTTGCTATATAGGGGGTACTTCTTTGTGAACTTTATAGATTCTAATGTATCTAGGTAGAAGAACGCCCATAAATGTTATAAGTAATGAATTGGTTGGTTCGCCTACATTCATTCTCGTATGAGATATGAAATCATCTTTTGGGGAAATTCCTGTGAAATAAACAGAATTTTGGTTTTGCAGAAGAGGTTTATACAGAAAGAAGGCAAGTGATAGTTGTAAAAACGTATTCATTTCAAAACGGATTTTTACTGTAATAAGTTTGTATATATATGAAGCAGTGTTATTTGTTCATAGTAATAAAGACCTATTTCAAGAACGCATAAGAGTTCATAAACATAACACTAGATTAAAAAATGATTTAAAATCAAATAAAAGTAAATATTCCTATATACAAAAGAATATACATTTTTGTATTCTACGATTGTACAATAGTTTTCCTAATCATGTTAGAATTTTAAGAACGAACTTACTGAAACTAGTAATTAAGAATTATTTAGTCCGTAAAGCCTGGTTTACACGGGGAGAGTAATGAGTAGAGTAGAGCGGCAAGTAGAGTTCACTCTACTTGCCGCTCTACCATTTTTTGATTTCTTGCGTTCACACGAAGCAAGTACTAAGTAGAGTATATAGCAGTCAAGAGTAAGTTGTCTAGGTGTTTGAATGGTATATCCTCCTAAATATGAATTTTAAAAAAGAAATTAAAAAAATGTTTGGCACCAATTTTAAAAGAACTGGTTAGGGAAGTTGCTGAAGTAATTCATGAGGAGGCAAATAGAAAAAAAAAAAAGAGTGGATGAAAGAATGGCTGAAAAGAAGAAATTCACTTGGAGGAACATCGCTTCTACTAAAAGAGTTGTCTATTGAGGATCACTTGGAATACACGCGATGTCTTAGACTTACCCCAGAAAATTTTGAACATCTGTTGGGCATGTTGAAAAACAAAATTCAACGTGAAGATACGATGATGAGGGATGCTATAACAGCTGAAGTGAAACTACAAGTTACATTGAACTTTTTAGCTACAGGAAACTCCTACAGAAGCCTTTCACATTTTTTTAGGGTGTCAAGACCTGCTATTTCTAAATTTATTCCCGAAGTGTGTGATGCTATCTCTGAAGTTTTGGATACTGTCAAGGTAGGTAAAAATCAATCAATTGTGAATAAAGAAAATTTTTTTAATATTATTATTGCTTAAATAATACTATGTAGCTTATTGAAACTTAGCACAAAAGTGTTAAAACATTATTATTGTTCCAAATCTCCCGCGATTTTGAAGGCTTGTAGAATTATATTTTCTGAATTTGCAATAGCAACATCAGTTAAACAAACTTGTGAATCAGTAACATCATATTGTTGTACTTGATTACTATCAACATACGCAGAGCAAGCGGTACTTGAGCAACTCGAGGAATAATTTGTGTAGGCAGATTGAAGGGAATTATTATCATGTGAATCACGTCGACTGCACTGTGGTGTTTGAGTTACTGAATTCTGGTTTTCATAAATAGAAATTTTGGGAGGCCCAACATCTCTCAGCCTGTACTTTAAGAGAATTCCCTGAATTTCATTCTGGGCCATAAGTGCACTAGATTTTTGTAAATTATTCAGAGTTGCAGCAACAAAATTTCCAAACGCATCATGCTCGTTACAATTACTGTCTTGAATACTTGCAATGACTTCCCGTAGCTGTTCAACTGCATTTGTTAGATTGTCAACTTTACTTCTTTTGGATGCTGGAGCCTTATCTGATACAGGGGTTTTTGGTGCAACTTTTGGAGATTTGCCGCTCTGGCCCTGCGGAGAAAATGGTTCATGGGTAGTTCCCTCTTCTTCTCCGTCTTCAAGTGAATTTATATTTTGAGAAATGGCAGTTTCCTAAAATAAAAAAAATTGTTTCAGATGCCTGAAGCAGACGAGTGGAACATTCTGGAAGCAGGATTTAATAAACGGTGGAACTTTCCGAATTGCTGTGGAGCGATTGATGGAAAGCATGTTTTAATAAAAGCTCCTCCAAATGCAGGGAGTGAATATTATAATTATAAAGGGCAACATAGTATCGTGCTTATGGCTCTTGTTGATGATAAATACTGCTTCTCGTACATTAATGTTGGCTTTAAAGGATCAAATGCAGATGGAGGCGTTTTTCAAAACTGCGAACTATATGAACAACTAGGAAATAATCTACTCCCTGCTGGGTTTGT
Source organism: Pachyrhynchus sulphureomaculatus (assembly GCA_019049505.1). Classification (NCBI taxonomy): domain Eukaryota; kingdom Metazoa; phylum Arthropoda; class Insecta; order Coleoptera; family Curculionidae; genus Pachyrhynchus; species Pachyrhynchus sulphureomaculatus. The sequence continues at coordinate 52,841,597 of CM032448.1, forward strand.
TATTGTAGGAGATGACGCATTTCCCCTTAAAAAATATTTAATGAAGCCATACCACAAACCCAGACATACTTCTCTAAGTATACCTGAACAAGTATTTAACTATCGCCTGAGTAGGGCAAGAAAAATATCATTTGGCATATTAGTGAGTCGTTTTAGGGTTTTTGAAAGATGTTTGGCTGTAAAGTTATCAACAGTAAACAAAATCGTACATGCAGCCTGTTCACTGCACAATTGGTTGACAAAAACAAGTCAACGCTCATATTTGCCCTATGGTAGTGTTGATAACGAAGATATAGAAACTGGGGAGATAATCCCGGGTCAGTGGCGCCATGAAACCTCCGATCTACGGAATATTGAACGTTATGGGGGCAGAAGGTCAACCGACATGGCCAAAAAAATGAGGGAAAAGTTTAAAGATTACTTCAACAATGAAGGAGCTGTTCCATGGCAGTACAAAAATGTTTTTTAATTATCTTATGTTATAGGTATATATAAATATAAACACTTACCATAGAATCTTCAGTTTTTTTTTCCTGATTTTGCAATCTTCATGATTCGGTCAAAGGCATCAAACCATTTTATATTTGGAACATATATATCTTCTGTCCCTGCACCTGATTTAATTGATTTTTTAATTTTAACACATTCTTGCCTGTAGGTACACTGCAAGTTTTTAATTTTTTGTTTAAGTTCACCCAACCCAAATCCACTTCTTCCAAGTTTCAGAATAATATTTTTTTTCCGCGGCCATCCTCATGTTTTTATTTCTGTAATTTGGACTACTCAAATTCCACAGAACCTCTTCATCTACATATAAACCAACTAGCATTTCCGTTTCTTCTCTTCAGTGAATTTAGACATTTTTAAAAATTAAACAAAACAAACTGATTGTAAAATTCACTGCAACTGGACACTACTGGCTACTTGCTTGAAAAACGAGTAGAGTGGGGTGTTTATACATGTAGAGTAGGTAGTATAGTAGAGTGGGGCAGTGGTGGGGGTAAGTAGAGTAGAGTCCACTATACTGCACGCAGTATAGTACTCTACTCTACCAGCTACTCGCTACTCTACTCTACTCGGACAGAGAGAGGGGGTTTCTACGGGTAGAGTTACTCTACTTGCCGCTCTACTCTACTCATTACTCTACCCGTGTAAACCAGGCATAAGGCGTTTTATAGTTTGGAGGAATTCTTTGCTGATGAATCACGGCTATTTTTATGTGTGTACCTAGAATATTTGATGAATGCAATATTTCTTAGTATAAGAACTTTTGACATTGTTCCACGCTCCTATATGGAGCTTTGTAATTTACAAGGAATAAATAAAAACATTATCTATCTATCTATTTGACTTTATTATCATCTCTTGAAACAATTTTTCTATTTAATCCAGTAATGTTTAATATTTAAACAGAAGAGTCGTATGTTCCCTCCCTCTTATAATGCAAGTTACAAAATTATATGGTATAAAAATCGTATAGCCTTTTTTGGCCAAAGTTTCATTTTTTACTAGGTTACTAGCTGCGATATAATCACTAAATTCGATACTAACACGGTTATTTCCTTTGTTTTTTATTTGCCTAACTTCATTAAGTTTAAGATCACATATCTCTTTGGCAATTTTGAGATCATTCCATCTTCCAATGAAATTTCCCGATACTTCCGTAGATTCAACATATACTACATATCACCGTTCCAGTAAAACAATGACGCAGCTGTCATTCAGTTGATTTCTCAGGAGAGCGAAAAAACAATTGTGTATTTTTTTGGTTTTATTAAAATGGCCCTCTCCAATCATATTATGAGAATTAAATCTTGCAACTGGTTGACCTTGGATATTATTAATAAGTTCACGTGGATTGCAAGTAATATTTTCTTCAAGAGGTGGAGTAATTATCAAAAAAGTCATTATTCTTCCGACATCAAAGTGCATAAATTTTGCAGTTATGTCAAAAAGTAGTAATAATATTAAAATACATAGGTAAATAACTTAAATACTCAATTTTTTTCAACTTTTTATTTTTACAGTCTTACTTACAGTCTTTTAACCCTAGAAAGATTACCATATTTCATAGTGCGTAAAAGATAACCATACGTTGATTCGACGTGTGTATGTTTGAGTGCATATATTTATAGACTTCTTTTGTAGTATGTTTATGTTAGTGGTAATTTGTCACTATGCATGTCATTGTGTTATGGATAAATAAAAAATATTTTGGTTTATTTATACTTTTATTAAGAAAAATCTTGAAATTACAAAAACAAATAATTCTTACTTTAAAAAACTTAACGTAATATTGAAATCACTTTTTCAGACTTATAATTTTTACTAAACTTTTCAAAATCAACTTTTTATATATATTTAATATATAAGAAACAATAAAAAAAGCATTTTTTATTCAATACAGCCTCAAAGGCACTTAGGGCAAGCGCTTGACTTGTGCTCTCCACAAATGGGATTTTTGTATTTGTCACACATTGATTTTGTCATCCTTCTAATTTTTGATGGACAAAAGGCACAATATTTCCTTTTCTTTGGTTCAGGTACATCTTCGCTTTGTGTAGAAGGTACGACGTCACGTTTTGGTATAATATCATTAATTTTGTCTTTTACATTCCTTAACAAAGTAGGCATTTCCTTCCTAGTCAACATCCACGGAGTCATCAAGCTATTGCTGAGTTTTTTCATAAAAATTACGACGATTTAGCGGTTTTTCTTGCTTAGTTGTGATATTATCACATTAAATAATGTATGCGTTTATAAACGCCATATTCAACATCTCATAAAACATGGCCATGGGCCATCTGTTCGTTTTGCGACTACAGGACATTATGGAACACATTTGGTCGAACGTATCGACTCCGCCTTTAGTTTCATTGTAAAAATGGATCATATTTGGCTTTGATGTCGTGGGATGAAGCGTGCCTTCTTCATCGCACGATGACAGAACAAAGACCATTTTGCTTGGTTTCGGTTTGTACGACACTAAAGTCAATGGCCCATCGTAACAGAACATACATGTTCCAACACGCCTAGATCGCATATTTTTCAGCTCTTCTGGTATTTCCCGTTTGTTCGACCTTAGAGTGCCAACTAAAGTCAAATTATATGGCTGCTTTAGCAAGCTTTTTGCTAAAGGAACTGAAGTAAACCAATTATCACAGGTCACATTTCTATTACTGCCATGTATAGCTTTTGTAAGTTCCTTCACATAGTATTCGCCGAGAGGCAATCCGTTGGTTTGAGGGCATTTTCCTAGATATGGTATTGCATCAGTCATATACCGTGTGGTGCTGTCGCATATTATTACTATTTTTAGCCCGTATTTATTAGGTTTGTTCGGAATATACATCCGAAAAGGACATCGTCCTCGGAAACCTAGAAGCTGTTCATCTATTGTCACATACGGTCCGGGGATGTAGTTAGAACGATAGTGGCCTATGAAGATTTCCCAAACTTTTCTGATTGGTATAAATGGATCAGCAGTTCTTAGTACTGGTCGCAAAGTTTTATCATCCATACGTAAACACCTTATCAGAAAATCAAATTTGTCTCTGCTCATGGCAGCAGTATATCTGTTTCCTGAATATGAACAATCAAATAGTTCGTCCGTAGTCAAGTGGTTGTCTTTCATAGCCGCCGTAAGTGTCAATATTCCTATAAGAGCACGAATTTCATCACAGGTTGCAGGTTTAAAAGTTGCTTTTATATCAGGCCTTCGAATCTTCAGCTGGATTTCTGCGTTAGTCCATTTTGTTATCTCCTCCACAATCTCGTCCGTTATAAATATACTAAAGCATTCCAGTGGATCATAAAGACTTCTATTCATTCGGGTGGGACCCCTAGAGGTTCGTATAATGTTAGAAGCTGATGTCCTGCCACTTGTTCTGCCTTTAGAAGCCATCCAACGATGACCGCTGCTATGGAGGCTATCAGACACAACTTGAGACATATTTTCAGTGCTAACGGGAGTTCCCGATACTGGTGGACTCACCTCACAGTCTTCGACATCACTTTGGACTTCATCTTGGATCAAATTATCTTCAATTTCACTGTCCGAACCCCCGACCTCATCATCGCTCAATTCTTGTAATAACCGTGTAATTTGTGCATCTTCTAAACGGCCTTGTGACGTCATTTTCGCTATAGAAATAAAGCCTACAGAGAAAAATAATAATGTTGTAAAATACATAAATTTCTGTCACAAAAAACATTAGTTGCATATTTCTGACAAATCGTAAAAAAACTAACGCAAAAGATAACCATACGTCATTTCGACGTACGGTAGGTATTTATTTACGAAAATAGCGTACTTACCTGAGCGACACAGGTATCCCTTGCAAGCTCTGTGGGTCGACTGAGTTGGCAGGAACGGCAAACGCACTGGCGCCATAAACGAGCGAAATATATCGATTTTTCAAAATCGATTACGTCGATTCAACGTAGGTTATCTTTCTAGGGTTAAGTAATAATTATAAATACATCTAGATCATCTGTTTCTTATTCAGAAGGTTTTAAAACATAAAATCAAATCAATCAAAGTAAATGACCAGAATAAAACATTTTCAAAAACAGACACAGCAATTTGTCACGGTAGGTGCCTTCTTATTTTGTACTGGATTTAAAATCTTGAAATTATTTAAAAAGTCAAACACTTAGTTCTAATTAAAATTGAATGATCACCCGTAAGAAATCATTTCTGACACAAGAAAAAAACAGTTTTGAAGGAAGGCAGACACTCAATTTCAAAATAAAGGAGATAGGTACTTCTAAAAGCAAGGCCGATTAAACCTTAAAATTTCAAGAGTTTTGTTTGATTTACCTATTTTTATTTAGGTATTTATTTGAAAAAATTATCTAGAGAGAATTATAAAAATGTTTATAATAATGAGGAATAATATTTTTTTGTATTAAAAGCGCAAAATCCAATAGATCCAATAGAAAGTTTTTGGTCATAAGCATTTTTCAGGGTAATATTGTCGAAATTGTTTGAACGCCTTAGTTATTTTGCTCTAAAATGGGCACTATTCCAATTAGCTTCGCTATAAGAAGTTTTAAAAAAAAACTGATCACTCCCATTTTCAAATTTAAGTATTTTACTTCGGTCAATTTAAACGTATTTGGCAGCCTAATATGCATTTCGTCGGACAACAATTTGATATCATAAAAATCCTGAAAACCCATTTCTTTGACTAGTAGTGGTTCTCCTTTTTTTTTGAATTTCTTATAACGCTAACATACTGGTCAGGCACGTAAATTGGTCCTGACTTTTTGGCTTGCTTTACGGCGGTCTCAATCACGCTGTGGATTGCGTCCCCTTCATTTTGTGTATGACCTCGTATCAGATACTTGTGTGTGCAATCATAAATCTGCAACAACATTTTAAATTAATTAATTACGTACGTTAATTTCAGAGATTTGCTTCACGATCATTGCAATTTTATTTTACAATAATAAGCTACTAAAAAAGTCTGGTTTATCGATTTTTTTGTTGCCCCCCACAATTATCCGAATAGCTATGCATGTGCTCAAGTAGTCTTTTTGTCTTTGTAAAGACGCCAATTTCCAAAAATTTTGAAAAATTTTAGCCCGCTGGCTTTCAGAAATTGTATTTGTACAACGCAACTTGCATTTATCTGTACATGGCGGTTTAATTGTACGAGCATTAACTACATGCCAGCGTATAACTTTTTTTGGGTTATGGCCTTTGGAGCGAAGATCATCTAGTATATCGTCCGTCGAGAGAGTCTCGACGACTCCTCTCAGGACGACATGGTTCAGACGATCCTCTGGGAACTGGAAGGTGTGATATGGCTCCCTGTGTTCGTCTAGGAATTTAGTAATGTTTCTAAAGTCCTGAGGCGAACCAGAGTGGATCTTCACACCCTCGAGAAGGGTAATGGCGCGGCCGAAATTAAATTTCTTCGCATTGAAGGTGGCAGTGAGTGTATTATACCGTGTTTTGTCACGGAGCACAATGGATGGGACTTTTTTTGGGTATTACGTGCAGGGGTTGTTGCTGATGACTTACCTTCACCAGGAGTGGAAACCACCGGGGCGGCAGCAGAGCTTCAGCGTTGGCCTTCCTGATCCTTGGATCCCGGTTTTCCCTTGGAGGGTCGCTTACAGTGGGTTGTTGGTTAGCTTTCTTCTTTGGGGCTTCAGGGGCTTCGTCGTCGGAAGACTTGCTATTCCTCTTCCTGCGTCGGTATTTGCGCGTCTTTGGCTTCTCGAAGCCGTCGGTAGGAATAGGCGTTGAAGTCCTCTGCGGCATGGCGTCGGCAGAGGCTGCGGAGACTGCAGAGTTGTCCAGGTCTTCGACGATGGTGTTTTCCTCCTCTTCAGTCTCAAAGGAGGATTCGGCGCTGGGTGAACGAGAGCGTCTGCTGCTGCGTTTTAGTTGCGCTCTTAGCTCCCTTATTTCCCTAAGGAGCTGGTTGGCAAAGGCCGTCTTTTTTTTCGGCTTCCTCTTTAAGGTGGGAAATGACAGACCTTAATTCTTCTATGATTGCACTATGGCTTTCCATGACTCGGTTGTTTAGTACAGGTAAAGCATTCACGCTCACGCTTATATATCTGATGTCGGTACCAATCAGAGACGGTCTCTTTCATGACACGCTAGGTGCATTTAGAGTGCGAATTTCGATTTAAAACTTGGTGAGGACATTCTTCAGATGTTCAACTAACTTTTTATGAAAAAAAACATCAAAGTTTTTTTTTATATACAGACCTCCCCTCATAATGAATTGCTCATATGTTATTTGATTACTACCTGCAACTTTATTTCGGTGCTGCCAGCAGTTTTCTTTTCAAATTTAGAGAGACTGCCAAAACAGGAAAACATTCGCTTCTAAAATTCCAATTCCGGGTCATTTCTATTAGTAATAGGGCATGCAGGCTGATAGGAAATCAGTTTTTCCCGATGTTTTGTCATATTGCAGTTCGTCTATTAATTATGCAAGCCAAAAAGATTCTACTCGTAAAATTTGATTTCTTTTTCTTTTAAAGGGCAAAGTGTAATTTCTTTATTCTTTTCAACCGCAACTATATTGCAATTTTTTTTCTGAAAAACTGCATTATGTAAATACCTTACTTTTTTTTAGATATTTTTGCCGTAATAATTTTGTTTATTAAGTATGTAGATTACTTAATTTGAAGCCTTGATGAGAAACATAAGCAGTAATGGGTTTTCGTCATCATTAGTTTCTTTCATATTGGTAAAAATACCGTATTATATTTGGGCCCCGTATCTCTAACTACTTATGAATTAAGAAATTTATAATATCTATTCCACAAATTACTTGTCAATTTAAAAAGAGTGACATCTACTAAATTTCAGTGGTAAGAATATTTGATTGGAAATATCTGGTGATTCTTCTTTTAAAGGTTTATGGTTGAGAGTCCTATTAAATTTCACTACTACATATAGTGTTTATTAATTTATTCTATTCCATTCCATTTCTTTCTGTTCTATTCCAGTTTTCTCAATTCATTATTGAAAAAATATTTGATACGAAAACACTCAGTAATTTGACTTGTATATAATGCTGCAAAATATTGATATATGAAAATTTATCATTTATCCTGTCGCCCCAACCAAATTAATAATATTTATTCATGGATTTATTAAACGAGAGGGGCAACATTATTTTGAACACAAAAAGAGTACATATGTACACCAAATGTATGTAGACTTGTAGTTAATTTTTTCCCACATTTTTTTTTCGACTACTTGTTACACTTAAAGAATGCAATACCTTGAGATAAGTTTTTGCTTGCAAAACCTCAGGCAACTTCTCGCGCAAACTATGAAAACATGGAAAACGAAAATCCAGCTAAAAAACACAAACCGAACGCATCCATATAGAAGTGTTGTACATCAGACGGGGTATATTTCAGGGAGATTCGCTCAGCGCTCTATGGTTTTGCCTCTGCGTTAATCCACTTTCAAACACACTAAACAGAACAGACCATGGCTTCTGTCTTAGACACCAAAAAATGAACCAACATAGAATAAATCACCTTCTATATATGGATGACATGACTTTACGCCGATACAGAAACACAGCTGAAAGAACTTCTCAAAATCACAGAAACATTCACCTTAGATATCAATATGGAATTTTGTATAAGTAAATGCAAGGTACTCCACATCAACAAAGGTCAATGGAAAGGTCACCATGAGACAGAAACCATCAACAACGAAACACTCGATAATATGCTCGACAAAGAAACATACAAATATCTCGGCTTCCATTAAAGCACCAAACCCAACCACACTCACATCAAAAGAGAGCTCAAACTCAAATCCAAAAATCTCGCTAAAGCCATCGACATGCTTGTTATACCTATACTTACATATTTATTTGGTATCATCAAATGGTCACACACAGACATGGAAAACATTCACATCTTTAGATGTTCTCAATTTATCAAATATATGCAAAGAAAGACTTACCATCAAGAGGAAGGTAGGAGGGAGAAGAATCATGGATATAAGATCACTACACACAAAACAAATACAAGCATTTAGAACATTCTTTCGCAACAAGTAAACCAGCCTCCACACAGAATCAGTGAGAGCAGACAAAAACTATACACCTCTTGACTTATCCCGAGCAAACCACCTAACAGATGCACATAGTCATACCCAATCGCAACAGGAAAAGATGAAAACGTGGTCAGAAACACTCCACGGAAAACACAGATACCACATAGAACAAGACCACGTAAATAAAAAACAATCATACACTTGGTTACATAATGGGCAGCTATTCCCTGAAACAGATGGCTTCTTACTTGCCATCCAGAATATTAACCAGAAACTACCAAAAACATATCATCAAAGACCCAACCATTACAGAAAACAGATACAAGAAATGCTACCAGCATAAAGAAACGATCGAACACATAACAAGCGGATGTAAAATATTAGCTGGAACGGAATACACAGCCAGACATGACACATAACAAGCGGATGTAAAATATTTGTCGGAACGGAATACATATCCAAAGATGACTTAGCGGCAAAAGTAGTTCACTAAACATTAGCCATAGTATACAAACTCATAGAAAACGCAGATCCCTACTACAAATATACACTAATATCCATATTTGAAAATAAAGATTACAAGCTGTACTGGGATATCAATATCCCTACAGATAAAACAGTCCCCGCCAATAGTCCTGATATTACTGTTCAGTACAAAAAAAGTAAAAATCTTAAGCCCGTCAGCCAAAAATAGGACCACATTGACCAAATGTGAGAAAAAAAATAGTAATAATAATTAAAGGCTGTTCATTTATTACGTAAGACGTTTTTTTTTCTTACTTTTAGGCTACCTCTCACTCCATAATAAGAAAAAATAATCCCCTACTAATCTTACGTAAGATAAAAATGTTTTCGGTACCTGAATGTTAAGCGAAATTAATGAAAATATGATGATTATTTTATATTTGGAAAATGCCGGCATAAATTCTTTTGACAATATTTTACGGTGATCACTTCATGGAGTATTACAACAATTAGCATCACTGCACTTAATGGTTTGCAAGAAATATTGACACTCTTGCACATGTGTGAAATTTCAACTCAGATTATCTTCTGTAGCAATATTTATTTGTTCGATCGGGTTATCAGACGGCGGAATATATTCTGCAACTACAGCTTCCCCATCTATGATCATTGCATTCCAAATTTGTGCTAAAATTTGTCCTGCATTCGCGAAATTGTTTATTTCTAAATCATTGTCGATGGTTTTACCTTTGTCATCAAGATGGTTACCAAATGTGACAATACAACACCCGATAAATAGTGACTAAGAGGAGTCATGCATCTCTTTTTTCTGTTAAAAGCGCTTCTTCCTGACGCATTCGTACCTAAAAATACAGCATTCAGATCATTTTCTTTGAAATACTTGATTGCACACGAAATAACTTGCATGGATTTTCATCAGGACCACCATCTACAGAAAATATAACCACCGGTTTCACTTTTCCATCATCAGTTAATGCCAGATTTTTGAATTCTTCTATGCAGATCTGTGGTTATTCGAACCAATTCTATAGATGCCGTTCTAATATGTTTCTTTCCTTGTATAGTAGTGGAAGCTCGAGCCTGATATAGGTCATCAAGAGAACGACATGAACAGATCATTTGAGATTGTCCACGCTCATCTACGTGACTTTTGAACATGGCAATTTTTGTTACAGCCTCAATAATACCTGGTTGATTTACCTCAAGTCTTGGACGACCGGGCGTTTCAGCATTGCTATTTTTTTTTACTATTTCAGGATTTAATTCAGAAATTTTCTCCAAGCGATTTTTTTTTTTTTTTATATATTTGGCTTGACATTCGGCGTTTCGCTTTTGTGCCTTCCATAACTTTCTTTTTTTTAAATTTTTTTTTACGTATGTCATCACCTTTTAAGCCATTATTTAAAGCACAAATTTGTGTATTAAGTTCAGACTCTAAATAGGCATTGTTTTTCTCGGTTTTACGCTGTGCTGGGGTAGCATTCTTTGGTTTTGCTTTTTGCCCTCTTCATCAGAATAAATAAGTCTTCTTGGTGAGGCTTTTCGCTTCTTGTAATATTTGGTGTCGAACTGCAACTTGAGGCTGATACAGACGTGTGTTGATGATTTTAGGTCGAGCTCTGTGACAGTACATATTTTCACCTGCTCTTTACGTTCAAGTAAAACGTCTTGACTTTTAGAGGATGAGGCCTAAAACAAAATACAGAAAATCACCATTAGCTTAGGTTAAAAGTCAACTAACAGCAGATTTAAATTTATCTAACTTAAGGTGCATATAAAATTATCTGAGAAATAAATGTACAATTAAATATATACAGTGCCGGTTTTAATACTACCGGCGCCCTGGGCAAGATTTCTACGGCGCCCCCCTCTTTACTCTCCAATTTACGCATGTGGAAAAAAAGAAAAAAAAAACAAAGGAAAAAATCAAAATACAATCATTTATTTAAATTAAACTTTTTCTAATAAAATTTTACTTTTCGAGCCTTTCTATCGGCAAACTCTCTTATTAAGGCATCGAAATCAATGTTTTCTGCAGTTTCATTCTCGATTGACAAAGTTGCCAAGTTTGTCAACTTCGATTGGGATATTGTCGATCGCAGATAGGTTTTTATCAGCTTAAGCTTGGAAAAACTCGTTTCCCCACTTGCTACCGTTTTGGTATAGTGATCAATATTCTCAATGCTATCCATACATTTGGATATAATCTTTGTATGTTGCGATCTTTAATGAAATTTAAAATATAGATAGGAGTAACAACATCATCTTGATCAGGCAAAAAAGATTTCAGGCTTATGAGTTCATCACACAACATATGACCATCTACATCTGATTTCGCCCTATAGTTAATTGTAATTGGAGATCACCACAGAGTTTGAGAAGGTCTGGTTTTTCTGGAATGTTTTTAATATTATAATAATTTAAGGTAGTGTCCAAAAGATAGTTGAAAAATTCAACTTTAAAGTTATTTTCTGGATCAGTTATAGGCTCATCACGGGCAGCTAAAGCTTCACTAGCTTGGCGTTTAACACGTCTTATCATTGTTGTGGCTTTAAATACAGGTTCAATTTCAAGTTCTTCCGCCAAGTCCTTCGCTGTTGAAATGGCGCTTTTAAAGCCCGTTTTCTTATACTCTTTCAAGGAAGCGTACCATTTTCTCAACATCTCTGTGCATTTACCAAGATGCATATCTACTGATTGCAGAGATTTACTAACGACATTAATCTGGAAAAGTACATCATACCAAATAACCAATGAAACTATGAAGCTTTTAACTGTTCAGCTAGAGTAGTGGCCTCATGAGAGATTTGAACTTTCGTTTTCTCAGTTTCAATAGCCAAAGTAATTGAAGCGTCATGAATGTCACTAATTTGATCACGGACTGCTTTAACACTGCTTATTCTTAATTCCCAACGTGTTTCACTGAGTTTTTTCAAAGAATATAATCGGATAGAATTTTCCATCGATGAACAGAAGCTGAAAACAAAGTGAACAACCTCTGAAGTATTCCAAACAAAGTGACGGATTTTACCGATGACTTAGCAGCATCGCATAGTACGAGTTTGTAATCGTGACAGCCACACGGTACCTAAATAGCTAAGGGGTTCTTTGGACCCCAACATTTTTTCCTTTCGTATTCGCCCCGGTATCATACCCCTGACCTCTACAATTGTCCAAATCAAGTCCATGTTTATTTAAAACATTAATAACTTCAGTAAGTCCTGCACCAGTCGAATCATCAACTGTTAAAAATTCTATGAAATGCTCCTTTACAGTTATTTTACTTTCATCTGATGATAAATCAACAAATAGGATTGTCAACGAAAGTTGTTCTACGGGACTAATGTCCGGGGTGCAGTAAGCTATAACAGCATAATATTTCGATTTTTTTGGCTTGCGATATTATTTCGGACTTTACTTTTTCACCCATCAGTTCTATTAATTCCTTTTGTATGTCTTTTCCGCAATAGTGGTCTGAAATATTACCTTTTATAGCTAATCGCAAGTGCTCTAGCATAACTGAATCAAATTTACCGAATAGTTGTACTAACTTCAAGAAATTTCCGTTGTACGGCGTGTATAATTTGTCTAAAGTGCCTCTGAATGCCATGTTATTTTCAGCTAAATAAAGGGTAATATGCATCAATCTAGTAAAAACATTATTCTACCTTGTAGTTTCTTTTCTAATCAAATGTTGTTCTTGGCAATCTATTGTTCTTCCTGGCTTTAATCGTATTTCAGCATCAATCCATGTAAAATTTCCTGTGAGCACTGCTGTTCTCATGAATTTTTAACATTTCAGACAAGCGTTTCCAGTCGTTATATCCTTCAGATATTAAATTGGCCATCGAGCCACTATCAAAAAGTCGGCAACAAAAACAATAAACCCGATCTTTACAAACGAAGTACATTAACCGGCGACGCTGCATGGTTTAATTGTTTGCCAATTTTTTCGAGTAGTGAGAATTGGATAAGTGTCGTCCGTTGTCATCCTTCGGATAATTATTATTATCAATATGGGTTTGCGTTGGGCCAGTAGTTATTATATGATCAATTGTTTTGATATTTCGAATAGACGGCCAAGTGGCTGGATCCGATACATTCATGACAACAACATTAACGTCAAAATTTTTTTCATTACTATCTAGAACTTGAAATTGTACATCGCCAGTGGCGTCATCTTGAACAAGGTCTGATATTGTAACACAGCCTGTCTCCTCACGTGTTTTGAGAACTTCGTCCACAATCTCTTCAACGGTTATCTGACTTGTCAGAGACTCCACGACGGATCACCTGTTTGCATTTGAGATGTAGACGCAACGTTCAGGTCTTCATTTTTGTTGTAATATATTTATTTATGTTCATTAACTTTTTTGTTTTTTGAAATCCCTTTTCTTTTTCGGCCTTTCTTTTTCTATTTTGTGACCCAGATGGCTTTTTTTTACTGGATTTGCGTGTTCAGACATTTTAGTTTCAATCAATTAATAGTATGTTTGAATTAAATCTGCAACAAAATCACAAAATTTATACACATTGGTAGAACTTTTTATAAAAAAAAAATTAATTAATTTGTTTTTGTTAAGGTGAAAATAACTGTCAAACGGGATATATGAAACGCAGGATGAATGAAATGAAACGTTAAATTATACCTACCTCTACCTACGTTCATCCATATTAATACATACCATATACTTAAATATACATATAATGTCCAGTAAAAGATAGAAAATGGAATGCTATTAAAAAGTAAATAAGTATTATAGTTATTTTTGAAATAAATTTATACTTACCTGCTTATATAATCCGATAAAACAAAACAAATACCTTTTACTGTTTCGAATTTTTAGACAACCTAATAAATGTTACTCGATAGTCAACACGGAACGAAGAGGTAATTAAAAGATATTTGCATTGCAAGGATGGTCTGATTATTACGTTTATTAATTTTAAAATAACTGGAAATGTGGAACAAGTAATGAACTGTGTTTCGCTTCGTACTAAGTCCAAAGAAAATAATTCTTACTCTGTATGGAGTAAGTCAAATTAGGTAATTTTGGCTCTTTCTAAACGTGACGCTAAAAAGAGATAGATTATAAGCTGTTCTGTCTATAGTCAGGGATTCCCGGTATAATATATCTACGACGGTGGTGTACGCGCTCGTAGTCAGGTTAGTAACCTAGATCGGGGATTCCCCGTATCGCGCGTATTACGCATCAAGAATAAGGGATTTTCAAACGATTGCCATGTAGCTTACTAGATGTCGCCTCGGTTACAAAATTTGTTAAACGGTAGAAAAAAATAACTCCCAATTTTTGTGGAAATTTTAGCCGAATTAACAGTAATTTCACTATTTAAAAACAACCATTTTATTATTATTAGCGCTACAGATCATTTATGTTATTAAAGGTATTAATTAATTTGGTGGTCAAATAAAAATTACAAAGTCCGTTATGCTATTGTTTACAAATAAGTCTTTTTTTATTTTTGCGGTTGAATCGGGTAGTTAAAATTCGAATACGGTAACCCTTTTCTTTTTTGTTTTCAATTCACTCATTTAGGTGGCCACCTTGAGCATACAGCATTGTCTATGATATTTTTTTTTTCACCAGCGTGACTCTACATTCTAATGGCTTTAGGAGTTAACTCAAAACTCAGTGCAGTTCAGACAGACGAGACGGGAAGTAAGATATGAAGGGGCGCCTTCGGCGCCCCTTCATTATAGGAGCCCCTGGGCGTCGCCCAACTGCACCCTGCCTTAACGCCACTACTACATAAGGGTCTTAATTCTTCTAATTGAAAGTCGTTTTTTTCACTGAGGTATTCTTTAAAGAATTGTATTATTTTCTCTAAAGATAATGGTAGAGTTGCTTTTATTATTTTGTTTCCGTCAAAGGTTTCCTTTTCAATCTTACTATATTCTTCGTAAGGGGCTTTCTTTACTATCAGTTGATTTTTCTCGTTATTAATTATCTCATCCAATCTTGTTAATCCGCTATCGTTATTTTCGGCATTTGTTGTATGAATGGTATCAGTTATTTTTGGTTTTCGATCTTTGAATGGTGGTAGTATTTGTATGTGTTAGATTATTTTTATTTTCTCTTTTTTCGACTCTGCGCCAGTTAGATTATCTTTCTTCTTTGGTTTCTCGATTTCCTCAATTAATTTCCTTACTTCTTCTTCTGAGATGTTGGTTGAATTATAGTTCTCTGATAAAAATTCTGAAATATCTCGATCAATGTAGCCTGGGTAATTTATTAGAGATTCCTTTACTAAAGCGTTTACTTGTATCCGAGATAATGTATCAGCGTTTGTATTTTGTTTTCCTTTTTTATGTATTATTTCATAACCGCATATTGTTTTAATTTTAATCTCCATCTTATTAGTTTACTATTGGGCTCTCTTAAATTAAATAGCCACACTAAAGCACGATGATCGGTGTAGATCTTGAATTTTCTGCCGTATAGATGGGGTCTAAAATACTTACACGCCCATACTATTCCTAAGAGTTATTTTTCGATCGTTGAGTATTTTTGTTCCGTATCATTTAGTGTTCTGGATGCGTATGCTATTGGATTATCGTTTGGAGAGTTACCTTGTGATAATACAGCGCCAAGTGCTATATTTGATGCGTCTGTAGTTAGTACAAAAGCTTTTTGAAAATCTGAGTATTTTAATATCGAGGCATTTATTAGTAGTCTTTTTAAGCGTTCAACAACTTTTATGAATTCGGGTGAATGATTTACTTTTGCGCCTTTTTTTCAAGTATATTGTAAGGGGTTTTGTAATTTTTGCAAAATCTTTTATAATCTTTCGATAATAACCTGTTAGTTCTAGAAAAGATTTTATTTCCTTTTAAGTTTTTGGTATTGGGAACTTTTCTATAGCTTCTGTTTTCTCTGTATTGGGTTTTATGCCTTCATTAGTGACTTTATGTTTTAAGTAAGGTTTTTCTTTATGTACGAATTTACTTATCTAATTGTATTTTCAAGTTCGCTTGTCTCAGTCTTTCGAAAACTTTTTGGAGTCTGTCTATATGCTCTTGAAGTGATGTAGAGAATATAATTAGGTCGTCAAGATACACAAAACAGATTTCATTTTGTAATCCGCGTAATACGTTGTTCATTATTTTTTGAAAAGTTGCTGGGGCATTTTTTTAGTCCGAATGGCCTACGTTTAAATTCGTAGTGCCCTGTGTCTGTTGAGAATGTTGTTTTTTGTGTATCCTTCGGATCCATTTCTACTTGATTATAACCGTTTGCCCAATCTAAAATGCTAAAGTACTGAGGTTTTCCTAATTTGTTTAATATGTCCGTTATTTCGGATATAGGAAATTGCTGATCACTCGTTTAATTTTCCATAAGCAACCACAATTCTGCACTTGCGTTGTCTAGATGCGTACTACCCATATTGGACTGCTCCATAGTGAAGTGGATTCTTTTATAATTCCATTACATAACATTTCCGTAATTTATTTTTTACTTCGGCTTTATGTACGTGTGGGTATCTATATGTTTTTGTAAAAAGGGGTGTTTCGTCTTGTCTGAGAAAATTATTTTAGTGTTACTAATTTGTGTTTATTTATTTTGCTTAAAGATAAATGCAACACATCGTTAAATCTTTGAGTAATATTTGTCGAAACAGTCATTAATCTCAAATTATAATAAATCTACTCATAGATATTTTCTTATTGATAATTCTTAATCAACAAATAAAAAATTTTACTTGTAGTAGCAGTAGTAGGCCTGGGTTTTTATTCATTTCATGGATTAGGTTTTCTTAGTTCTTTTATATGTATAATTTTTTCCTCTCGAGGGTTATTTTTTTGGAGTTATCAGTACTCTATTTCGTTCAGTGGTTTCAGTAATTACGTAGGGTCATAAGGATTTATTATTCTTTTTGCTTCTTTGCTGCTGGCGTAATTGCTGAAAATCTTTTGGGATAAATAATTCGTGAGAATCTTTTGCGTTGATATGCTCATGCGTTAGCCCAAGAGGTATATATCCGGTTGACCTATGGATAGAATTATTGTTGGATGCCAACATGGAACAGGTTACAAGACAGTTGACAGAGGTCGTTGGAGTGCCACTATCAGAAGCATCGTCAATGTACTAGATAGCCAGGCATAACCACGATATGTCTGATAAGGCATTGAGACTAGAGAAAGAGGTATAGCAGTTTGTAATTTTTTATACTAATGATTTGCTCTATAGATAATTTTTCTTTATTAAGTATCTAGGTTCAAACCTTGATGAAAAACAGAAGCATTAATTGGCTTTGTTATTATCGTTTTTTTTTTTCATATTGGTATAAATACTATATTAAATTTGTGTAAATTTTTCGATTTTGTTCTATCGTATCTCGTATCCCTAAGTACTTATGAAGTCTTTAATACCTATTTTATAAATTACCTGTTGATTTAAAAAGAGTAGCACCTATTAAATTTCAGTTAGAATATTTGATTGAAAATATCTGGTGATTCTTCTTTTAAAGGTTTATGGTTAAGAGTCCCATTAAATTAGGCTACTAAATATAGTGTTTATAACTCGTCTTTTTATCGAGATTTCAACTTTATTCTATTCCATTCCATTTCATTCTGTTCCATTCCAGTCTTTTCAATTCATTATAGAAAAAATATTTGATATGAAAACATGAAAATTTATTATTTACCCCGTTACCTGAACCAAATTAATTATATTTATTCATTAACTTATTGAAGGAGAGAGGTGATTTCTTTGCATTGTTTTGTACACAAAAAGACTACATATCCATACCTTAAAGCACAGTAGTGCTATGTCCAAATTTGCGATTGTTGGCAATTGCAAAAACAAGTTTTTTTGAGAATATTTTATTTAGTTTAAATTTCTTTTTCTCCAGGTCTTATATTTTTTATGAAGCTCAATTATTCTTAGTGCCGTTTTAAACATTTTTAAGCAAAAATTCTAAGTGATTTCCTATTTAATTGAATTAATTATCCTGAAGGAATGGATATAGCACACTTGTGCTGAAGTCTACTTAAGAACAAATATGTTATGTCCTTATCTTAATTTAATATGGTTGCGCTTTATAAAAAGGTTTAGCCATTCTTGGGCGTAAAATTCGTGATATAAAAAAATACATACAGCTTAAAATATTTATTAAAAATCTTTTATAAAATAGGACAGGTATAACCTATTCCTCGTCGTCTTTTTCGGCATGATTCGTCCAAACTGCTAAACCGTTTACATTTTTTGCCGATGGCAATCCTTCAATGAGTCCCATATATTAAATAGAGCCTTTTTGACAAAATCAACAAGACCTTTCTTTTTTTGTAGGCAAATTGGTAGAAGAGCGCAGTATTTTAGTTTTAGCTCAATGCTTTCCCAGGGAACCTCTTTTGGGTTCACAACGAGTTCATTGAAATGACTTTTTACCTCGTATTGGAATTTTATTGTCGATAAACTTGCCTCAAATCGAAGCTACTTTATTTTCAGCACGTTTTTATTTTTGGAATCGTTTGTCCTGTTTCTAATTATCTCTTTTGTCAACTGCAATAAATCGAAAATGCTGTTAAACATACACACATTCACGACGTAAGGTTTTGGTACTGTAGGAAGGAACAGCGATGGGGGCATATTCAATACCTCAGCAATGAAATATTGGATTCAACATGCCGGACTTAATATTCCTCCCCCCTCATCATTGAAATACGATGAAAATGGTACCCCGTGTCCTTATTACTTTGTTGGCGACGAAGCATTTCCATTGTCACGATACTTGATGAAACACAGACGCATTACTTGCTTTTATTATTATCGTTTTTTTTTTCAGATCGGTAGAAATACTGCATTATATTTGTGTAAGTTATTCTATTATATTTTGTTCTATGTGCCTGGTATTCCTAAGTACTTATGAAGTCTTGAATATCTATTTCATAAAAAACTTGTTGAGTAGGACCTATTAAATTTCAGTTGTTAGAATATTTGATTGGAAATATCTGGTGATTCTTCTTTTAAAGGTTTAGGGTTAAGAGTCAGAATATTTGATTGGAAATATCTGGTGATTCTTCTTTTAAAAGGTTTAGGGTTAAGAGTCCTATTAAATTAGAATACTATAATGTTTATAACTCGTCTTTTTATCGAGATTTCAACTTTATTTTATCCATTCCATTTCATTCTGTTGTATTTCAGTCTTTTCAATTCATTATAGAAAAAATATTTGATATGAAAATATTCAGTACTTTGACTTGACGTATAATGATAAAACTAAAGCCGCAAAACATTGATATCGGAACATTTATTATTTAACCCGTCGCTTGAATCAAATTAATAATATTTATTCATTAACTTAGTGAAGGAGAGAGGTGTTGATTTTTTTGCATTGGTTTTTACACAAAAGATTACATATCCATACTTTAAAGCAAATATGCGATTTTTATCAATTGCAACAACAAGATTTTTCGAGGGTATTTTATTTAGTTTGAATTCTTTTTTCTTCAGGCCTTGTATTTTTTATGAAGCCCAATAATATTGGCTTCAACATGCCGGACTTAATATTTCTCCCCCCTCATCATTGAAATACGATGAAAATGGTACCCCGTGTCCTTATTACTTTGTTGGCGACGAAGCATTTCCATTGTCACGATGCTTGATGAAACACAGACGCATTACTTGCTTTTATTATTATCGTTTTTTTTTTCAGATCGGTAGAAATACTATATAATATTTGTGTAAGTTATTCTATTATATTTTGTTCTATGTGCCTCGTATTCCTAAGTACTTATGAAGTCTTGAATATCTTTTTCATAAAAAACTTGTTGAGTAGGACCTATTAAATTTCAGTTGTTAGAATATTTGATTGGAAATATCTGGTGATTCTTCTTTTAAAGGTTTAGGGTTAAGAGTCCTATTAAATTAGACTACTATAATGTTTATAACTCGTCTTTTTATCGAGATTTCAACTTTATTTTATCCATTCCATTTCATTCTGTTCTATTTCAGTCTTTTCAATTCATTATAGAAAAAATATTTGTTATGAAAATATTCAGTACTTTGACTAATGATAAAACTAAAGCCGCAAAACATTGATATCGGAACATTTATTATTTAACCCGTCGATTGAATCAAATTAATAATATTTATTCATTAACTTAGTGAAGGAGAGAGGTATTGATTTTTTTGCATTGGTTTTTACATAAAAGACTATATATCCATACTTTAAAGCAAATTTGCGATTTTCGTCAATTGCAAAAACAAGTTTTTTCGAAGGTATTTTATTTAGTTTGAATTCTTTTTTCTCCAGGCCTTGTATTTTTTTATGAAGCCCAATAATTCTTATTGGTGTTTTAAATATTTTCGAGCAAAAATTGTAAATGCTTTCCTATTTAATTGAATTAATTATCCTGGAGGAATGGACATAGCACATTTGTGCTGAAGTCGACTTAAGAATAAATGCGTTATGTCCTTACCTTAATTAATTTAAAATTATTGCGCTTTATAAAAAGGTTTAACCACTGTTGGGAGTAAGATTCGTGATATAAAAAAATTACAGACAGCTTAAAATGACCATTTTCGAACTTTCGAAAAGGTTTACAATAAGACTATACTTACGTTCTAAAAGATATTACA
The DNA here is from genome assembly GCA_019049505.1 of Pachyrhynchus sulphureomaculatus. Classification (NCBI taxonomy): domain Eukaryota; kingdom Metazoa; phylum Arthropoda; class Insecta; order Coleoptera; family Curculionidae; genus Pachyrhynchus; species Pachyrhynchus sulphureomaculatus. The sequence continues at coordinate 52,862,237 of CM032448.1, forward strand.
TTTGGATGGTTAATTGATACTAAATTTAAATTAAGAGGTAATAAAATTGGATTATTTACAGGTAAGTCTCGTTCACACGGCGACACTGATGTCGTGACATTTAGTGCCGTGACATTACGTGACACTTGCCGTCATGACACTAAAGTCATGTTCCTGTTCACATGCTCACCAATAGTGTCATGGCAGTAGGTTTTTTTTTCTAACCTAGTTCTTCTTTTTTATTTGAAATTTACATTTTATTTTTAAATTCGAGTATAGTATAAATTACCTTTGTACATTTGATTTAATAAAATGGAAGATCTTTTAAGCAGTGTCACAGATGTAGAAGAAAGTATTGAAGTAGAAATAAGAAAAAAAAGTAAACGAAAACGAAAGTGGGTCAGAGAGTGGATAATGCGAAGGAACTCATTGGGAGTTTCAAATTCTTTATTGCAGGAATTAAGGAGAGAGGATTCGAAATCCTTCTTCAATTTTCTTCGCATTGACGAGGGCATGTTTGATGTGCTTTTAGAAAAGGTAGGTAGTTGTTTACCTTATAATTTATTACTGCATTCAATAATGCTATATATGTATAATTTTGAGAAAAGAAGTTTTAAATAATTGTTTGACTCCATGTTAATGTGATATATTTTTAACCAAACCTATAATTACACTTGTTTGTAATGATGTTCCTTATATTTACAGGTTGAACCTTTAATACAAAAGCAGAACACGTCAATGAGAAATGCTATTCCTTCAGCTATTAAGCTCCAGATAGTTCTGAGGTACCTTGCTTCTGATGACTCAATAACGTCATTGCAGTACTTATATCGTGTTCCAAAAAATACTATAAGTCGCTTTATGGAAGAAGTTTTAGAGGCAATATATAAAGTACTTGGAGATTTCATACAGGTAATAGTTCAAATAACAAAACAAATATATTATAAAAACATATATTGAAAAATTGAGCATAAAACTTAAATTAAACTTAAATTACGAAACTTATTAATAAAAATTTGAAAAAAAGGTAGCCGTGCTTTTTCCTTGACTATCCAAACTGCTTTACGTCGAAAATGGAGTGCTAGTTGTTCTGGGTATGTCTATTTGGAGTGGAGTTGAAAATGTGGATACTTGATGTGAAATTGTTGATGGAGGCTCAATTACGATAAACGGGGTACTATTATCACTACTGGAGGTAGATGCGCATGTAAGATGGTACGAAGGGAACACGTGGGATGAGCCAAGATCTTGAAGGCGAGCTTCCGTTAACAAATTTTGGATTTTTTGTTGGGTAATGATTGCTGTTTTGATGGACATTTTATTTAATTGAGCCCCAACCTGTTTGCCGAAAATTGAAAATTCATTGTCATTTTTTTCAATGACTTCCCTCCTAACTTTTTGAAGGGTTTCTACGGCTTCTTCTAGCGCAGACGAAGCCTTCTTTCTTTTGTTTTTTCGGCTAGAAGTATCTGCCCCTTCTATTTGCCCATCACTAGCAGATACTTCATTTATGGTTTGCACCACAGAATGATCCTCCGGGTCGTCTTCACTTGCATTTGGTTGTGAATTTAAAGTCTGAAAAATAATAATAAATAATTATTTTACAGGTACCAAGAAAGAAAAATGAATGGGAAAAAATAATAGATGGATTCAACTCAAAATGGAACTTTTCACAATGCATTGGTGCAATCGATGGGAAACATATAACCGTAAAATGTCCGGCAAACTCTCACTCATTGTACTATAATTATAAAAATCAATTTAGTATAGTTTTACTAGCTTTAGTAGATGATGATTATAATTTCACTTTTATAGACTTTGGAAGTAACGGAAGTTCATCAGATGGAGGCATTTTTGTCAAATCGGCACTCTATTCTGCAATTGTTCGGAATCAATTGGACCTTCCTAAGGATAGTGTTATAATTGGAGATGAAGCATTTCCACAAAAAGAATACCTAATGAAACCTTTTCCAAGGCGGCCCAATCAGTGTCTTAAGGAAAGAGTTTTCAATTATCGATTATGCAGAGCTCGAAGGATTAGCGAGAATGCTTTTGGCATATTAGTAGCACGATTTCGTCTACTTTCAAGGCCGATAGACCTAGTTCCTTTAAAAGTTGTGAAAATAGTGAAGGCATCCTGTGCCTTCCACAACTGGATAAGAAAAACCACTAAAACTAGTCACGGTATATCTCCAGATTTAGAAAATGTAGAACAAAATAGGTTGGATCCAGGTTCATGGCGTTCATCTCTTCAACAGGGCTCGATGACCAACTTAGCCTCTTCAAGAAATAAAAACTATACTGATAGTGCTCGACAAAAGCGAATGCAGTTTGCTAACTACTTTATGGGCGAAGGAGAAGTTGAATGGCAATACAGGATGGTTAATCTTCAAGTTGTATAAATTTCTTATATTTTTCTAAATTAATTTTTACTAATTTTGTTTTTATGGTTTTAATAAATTATTCTTTATAATATTTAGTTGACTTTCATTTTTACTTACCAAATTTGTGTTCGTTTCGTCGCATTCTAGAGTGGAGGACAAGAATGAGTCGGCAAACTCAAATCAATGTAATTTAGGTTTGTATACTTGGCCCGATCCTGAACCCGTTATCATAGAAGATTTTATTTTTCTCAATTCATTATTGTAGGTTCCTCTAATTGACCTAATCTTTAGCCTAAGGGCTTTTATATTTTCAGCCTGAAATTTATTGAAGGTTATTGTGGATATTATATAGGTTTGTAATAATGCAAATTAATTTATAATATAAGTTTATACTTACACCCTCAATTCTGCTAAGAATTGCTTGTTCAGCAAGATCTCTTTGATCCCTTAATTTGTAATTTGGATTTCCTTTGTCCCACAAACAAGGAAATTGTTGATATATTTCCAAAAAGTCCATAATGTCAAACACTTTTGCCATTATTTATATTTATTTTATTATTTATTTATAATATAATAAAATTATTATTCAAATAATATTTTTTTATGTATAATTTAATTTATTATAAAATTTATAAATAATTATACTTATATAATTTTATAAAAAAATATATTAAAATAAACTTCCAATCAAAACACAAAACTTGAAGGTGATCATGTGGTTATCCACAGAAATGCCGTGGCATCGCGACATCAATATTAAAAACTTTTGACTCTTGACACTAGATGTTACGACATTGCAGCATCATGACATCAGCTGTTCAGACTACGACATTTGCTCAAATTTGATGCCGTGACAGCGACTGTCGCGTCACTAGTGTTTCCGTGTGAACGAGACTGTAGTCTATCTTAACACAGAAGCTAATATAGTATTTCCAAATTCTATTTGGGTGTTCGTTATTTTTATATTATTCTTAATAGCTTTTTTTATATTAAGAATTTCTAAATAATCTATATGTTTTCCTTTTTGAGCACTGTATAGCAACATCACCTTCTCGTTATTCAAAAGGTAATTATTGTCTATGCAGTGTTCAGCAAAGCCTGTTAATTTTTGTTTATTTAAAATAGAGTGTCCGTGTTCTTTTAATCTTTGTTGTAGGCTCCATCCCGTTTGTCCCACATAAACGGCATCACAGTCATCACAATTAAGTTCATATATACCCTATTTTCCATATTTGTTGGATCTTTCGTTGTTATTAACTAGATATCGGGCTGTTTTGTTTTTATTAACACTTATGCAGTTTATTTCTAACTTATTAAGGCTATTGTTGATTTTGTTACTAATACCACCGACATAGTTGATAGCAAACCATTTTTTTCTTTCGTGTTTTACGTCTGGTACGTAAAATTGTTTAAATATTTTTTTTTTTGGTTTTTTTTTCCAGTTTATCTATAAAAATTTGATTATATCCATTGATCCTTTTGATTATGTTCAGTTCTTTTAGATAATTGGTCGTACTTAGTGAAATGTTAGTTAATCTGTGTAAGAGATTGTGGAAGGTTGACATTTTGAACTGCCAAGATTGATTTGATTTAGCATGTATAATGGTGTCTGTTGTAGTTAGTTTACGGAAAATATCAAACTCTATTTTGTTCTCCACATTTGAAATTTTTAATTCCAAAAAACAAATTGATTTGTCTACTTCAATTTCTATTGTGAATTAGATGTTATGATTGATTTTATTTAAAGTTAATAAGCACTGGGACAATTACCTATTGGTTCCTTTTCAAATACAGAGAATATCGTCAATATATTTTGTCCAAAAGTCTCGTTAGATTTCTATAGTTTTCAGCTTGAGAAAAGGTTTTTTTCAAAGTTAGTCATGAATGCTAGAAGGGGGCTCAGAGGGCTTCCCATTGGTAGGGCACTGTTTTGTTTTATATGTTACTGTTAAATTTAAAGTAATTTTGTTTTAAACGGATATCTAGAATTTTGATTAAATTAACTTTGTTAGGATTAGACAGATCACTATTATTTATAAGGGATTTTAGTATCAGTTTTACCTCTGTTATTGGAATTGATTTGAAAACGCTTTTTACATCAAATGAGATAAACTTATAGTTCGTCGGTAAATTGATCATGTTTAGTTTTTTTTTGCTAATTTCGGCGAATTTTTTACTGAATAAGATGAAACCTGATTTATGATGTTAGGTGGATCGGCAGTGAGTTGCTCACATAGTTTGTAAGACGTTTATATACGATACAACTGGTCTCATTGATATGTTTTCTTCGTAAAGTTTCGGCATACCATCCACAACGGGGCCTGTAAGGTTCATTATTTGCATCGTTTTAGGGTTCGTGATTCGAAATATGTAAACATATGTTTGAATTTCTTTATTTATAGTTTTACGAAATGAGATTGTGGGGTCCGATTTTAGCTCTATGAATTCGTCAGAATTAATTATGTTTTTTGTCTTATTTTTATCTTCCATTTCATTCATTATGGCGAGAGTATTACCTTTGTCCACTTTACTCACAATAAGTACATAGTACATATTGGATCTTGTGTGACTGCACTCACATTTCTTCCTTTTAAAATTTTATTTACGTTTTTGACTTAAATTAATAAATAAAAATAATAAATTTCATTAACAGCAATAATAAACATTAGTTTACAAAAAAAAATAATTATTTACGTGTACATTGTGTGTAATAATTACTTTTAAGGCACATTTTAAATTATTTTTGTGACAAAACTAAGATATAACAAATATTAAATCACTTTTTTGGAATAATAGATAAAAATTATCAATAATTTTTAGTTTTCTACCTTCCAATATGTTATAAGGAATGATATTTTATTATTTAATTGATCTTGAGGTCCAATACAATATTTTTCAAATAGCATAGAGTTGTTTTAAATATCCCGCAACATATGCTAACTCTTGATGTTTTAGAGTCTTGGGTGACCACACATCGTAAGTCATTTTCCCGCTTATACTTGGTTCCATTTGTACCAATGAAGATTTTGTCCATAAATAGAATAAACTCTGCAGTTTTTACAACTTCTTCTGGCATATGTTCCGAAGTTAAAAATAAAAACAAAAATACTAAATTATTACTTCGAAAAGTTAATGTATAAGATAAAACAGATTTTTAATATTAGAATTATTTAAATTTAAAAATTGAAGTGGTTTCAAAGATCTAAGCAATAAAAATTAGTTTACACTCACTATACCTCAAGCAAGTGCCGGGTCCAAAAGTTAAGAGTTGATTTATTTCAAAATTTTAATAATAGCTTTATCTCAAAAGTTATTTTGGAGTTTTAAATAAAAATATAATACTGTATAAAATCATTTCGTGACAAATCCGACTTAACTTTTTGCATAGAAGTTTAAATATTTAGTGTTAAAAATTAATGTACTAACATATGTATTGCTTATTTTGTTACATTATGCCGGTTTCCTAGTTCCATACTATCCTGTACTGCCAATTAGACTGTTCAAAAGTTGTTCTGTTACAGTCATTATTAAATATAAGTTTTTAATTAATTATTATGAAATTAAGACAATATCAAAAGAAAAAAACAACTAATACAACCATAATTATAATAGCTAGCTAATTTTTGTCCTCAAATATACACGTAAATTTTACTTTGTTATCTTATAAAAATATATTTTTCCGACTTTAATGGCTTTTCCATGTGCTTTTCCTAATTGCTAAATCAGTAGGTTTAGACTAAGGTTGATATTATTAAAACCTTAAGGGAAACTTTTTTTCATAGGAAAAATTATTGCACTTCCTTTTCCTTATTATAACGCTTCTTTGTTAGATTTTGCTTTAAAGTCTAAAACAGTAAAAAATGTGTACAAATTCTGGCAAAGTCAATTATGATTAGTTAGATTATAATAATTACTGATACTATTGATTAAATATAATCTTATTAATTTAATACATAAATCTGTGGAAAGACCATATAGTATCTACCAAAAATTACATATATGTATATAATATTAGTAAGTATTAACATGGAACGGAAGAGAGAGAGAGAGAGAGAAATAATCTGCAGTATTACTTATATTTTACTTTGGGGCCTAAAACAGTGAAAAATGTATTCTAAAAATAATGTTGTTTTCATATCAGTGAAAATTACCCAGCACTTTTTAAGCCAAGAACTAAGCTATTTTTATTTTACAATTGCAATTTTTCAGCTTAGTGACCGTAATTTTTATATATTTTTTATTTTTATTTTGAACATGGTTCTACAAAAATTCGTTGCAGTTGGTTTTATGCTCTTAAAACTATTCACTCTTAAATTGCAATTAAATGAAAATATACTTACCACTGGCTGGAAGTAATATAACTTACTTATTTATCTTAAATTTTAAAAAATATATATATTTTTTTGTAACAAATAAGTGAGGTTAGGGTGAACTTTGATTGACTTTTGATTTCTTGGCTTTGATCCTTTTCGGTTAATTCGCTATCACATTAGGGATGGAAGCAATTCTGTCTGGCTCCAAACCATACTGCAACCATTGTTTATGATTCTTGTAATATTTGTATGATACGTTTGTGTGAATAAAAACATTAGTTAAACACTTACAACACAGGTGAGACTTTTACGATCCCGCGCAGTGCAGAAGCTTTCACAAATGAGCTGCGTCAGATGGATAAGGAAAAGAAGTTTGTTAAGTTTGATCTGTAATGTTATAATTTATTTTTGAATGTTTTTTTAAAATCCTTGATAATGTGTGTTTTGATGTTATTAAAATTGCTTAACACTGTTTTGATGATTAAGGGTAAAGACACCTCGAAATTTGATAATTTTGAGTAATGTAGAAACCGCGTACCATTTATTTGGCAACTAAAAAATATATGTTCAGATCTGGATTTTTTGAATCACTGGGTCTTTGAGTTAAAATATCTGATTCTAAGTTTACTTGTTGCACTTGTTCACATTTCTCATTGAGGAACTTAATATATTTTAAACCTTCCTCGACTGGAATTGTGGTGATCCATACGATGAAGTTCCTGTATATTGGAATATTAGAATATTCCAGGCTCAAGGATGTTTGAAAGGCACTAGAAGGCATTTGGTAAGAGGAATCCAATGGATTGTGTTGAATAAATGTGTTGTAATTACTCGAATTTTGATTGGAAGCTCTCCCGTTAGGGAACATTAAAGCTTCTTCATGTTCTTTCTTGTCAAACCCTCTTTGTGAGGGTTCTTTCCTAGGTGGTTCGGATGTAATCTGCTAATAGGATCTCTTATTATTTTCATTGAATTGTACTATTCTCCTCTGAGAAATGTTTATGTTTTCTTGAGAGGAAGATACGTTGGCCCCCTTGCTATGACTTTTTTGGGTTTTTCTTTATTTTGTAGTTGGAGAAATTCGGATGGATTAGATGAATATTCATTTTTCTCTTTGGACCTGTAATTTTGGCATCGAAAAACGTAAGATTTTCATAAGCCATTAACTGTCGAATAGTTTTTTGTCTCGCGTATTCGGGAAATATTTTAGATGACGATCTGTGCTCTTGAAGACAGTGTGTGCATTTAGATTTGAATGAAAATTCATTTGTATCTGATGGTTGATGTTCGTTTAATTTACCGTAATTGAAACATTTACTTTTGCTTTTGCAATTTAATTTTATATGTCCGTATCTTAAACAGTTGAAACACATGGTGACTGGGGCAATGTATGGTATTATCGGTATGTCTAGACCGTAGATATTAATGTCTCTCGGTAAGGTTGTACCTTAAAATGTCAAGAGAATGGTATTCGTGGAGACGTACTCTGTAGTGTTGTTAATTTTATTGCTTACTTTAATCAAGGATTTTTTATTTTTGAATGGCTATTCTGTTGGATTTCTTCGATGGAAATCAATCAAAGAATGGACTCCTCTCCTTTTGATGAAATATAATTATA
>CM032448.1:52875530-53060530 GCA_019049505.1 Pachyrhynchus sulphureomaculatus
ATTTATGTCCTCTGTCGATTGTCCGTCACATGTACAAAGTCCTGTAGTTTGTTGTAAGTTGAATCTGTGTATGTATGCTCCTGTGTTTCCATGTCCTGTAGCTAGTTGCGTTGCCTTATGTGTCAGTGGTAGTCTTTGTAGTCCCACTTCCCTGCAGACCTTGTATAGTTCCCTTCCCGTGATGTCATTATTCCACGTTTCTTGCCATGTCTGTAGAATTAGTTCTGTTTTGTATGATTTCCTCTGTTTTTGTTAGATGTAGGGTATGTTTCAGTCATGTCTTCTATGTCTTCTCGTCTTGTTGCTGTCTCCGCCAATTCGTGCGCCCTATGGTTTCCATAATTTTCTCTTGTATGTCCCCTTTCCCATATAATGTATGTCTTTTTTCCTGTCTGTTTTCTGTCTAGTAATAGTTGTGTTATGTGTCCGATAAGTCTTGTTTTTATTTGCCTGTCGTAGATAAGTGGTATGGCGTGTTTTCTGTCAGTACTTATTGTCAGTTCGTCCATGTTAGTCTTATTGGCTTCTATAATTGCCAATTTGATTGCCATTAATTCCGCGATGTGTGTGTTTGTATTGTCCGGTATTCTAATGCTCCTGTCAATGTTCGGTACATTAGTCCTTTGTATGTGTAATCCAATGCCCGTTCGTCCGTTTTGCTGTGTCGTTGCGTCCACGTATATCTTGTTTTGTGTATCGTGCTGTGCGTGTTCTTGTATTTTGTGTCTTAATGCGGGGTAAATTTTGTCAATCGTCTTTAATTTGTCCTGTTCTATGTCGGTCTTGTATTGTTGGTACGTTAGATATTCTGTCTTTGCCTTGATCCAAAGAGGTGGGTGTCCTGTCAGTACGTCCAGTGCTGCGTTTGGTGTTGTCCTGTAAGCTCTGTTAATTCGTAGTTGTATCGGTCTCATGGTCGCATTTAGATGTTTTTTTGCCATTAACTTGTCCGCGTTTTTTCTCCATATTGAACTTGCGTAGAGTGCCGCCGGTGTTATCACCTTTTCTAATATTTGCTTCGTTATGTCCTTGTCCTGTCCCCATGTTCCCGTTACTAGTCCGTTAAATTTTGTCGTTATTTGTCCTATCTTTTTCCTTGTCTCTTTCATGTGTGTAATGTAATTCTGTTTTCTGTCTATAATCAGTCCCAGATATTTTATATGTTCCCTATGTTGTAATGTTAGTTCATTTAATTTAATTATGGGCGCTCTTAATATGTTTGTCTTGTTAATGAACAAAGTTTCTGTTTTATTTTTATTATATTTTACTGCCGATTACTGTTGCCATTTTATACATTCCTTCCAACACGTTTCCCATTTTTTTTCCAGTTGTTTCGCTGTTGTTCCTTATGTGATTATTATCTGGTCGTCTGCGTACGCTTGTATGTTCATCAGTTCGTCTATGTATTGTATGTCCCTGTCTTGTTTTCGTGCCTCTGTCATTTTCCATTGTCTGTTCGTTTCGTCCATTGTCCTAAACCAAACCTGCATAACCAGTAGCCATAGAGTTGGACCCAGGCTGGAGCCCTGGGGGCAACCTTCTGCATTGATCTGATCATATACAGCTGATTTTTTTACAGTCATCGTATTAAGTTAATGGCTAAGAACAACTAACATTTTCTAATTCATTCATAATTATCAATATCTGAATCGCTATCATATCGACCTCGGAAACGAACTCGTTTTGTAGGTAATTCTGGTGATCCTCTGTAATAATGTGGATGAAGTGTTGCTGTGCAAGTCTCCCGATCATGTACATCAAACAAAACCTCTGAAAAGCAACTTTGACACTAATACGATTTGTCTTGATAATAGAAAATCAAGTTTTGAATATCGTCAGAGATATGATAGTGATCGTTAACAATGAATAATCTTCTATTCTTACCACATCTAAATCTTTTAAAGTTATCATAGCATGATTTGCAAATAAAAAACTTATATTTTCTAACTATATAAAAATTAATCCATAAACAAAGTGAAAAAATGTTGTCATCTATTTTTAGACAACAGATATCAGTTGTAGTAAGGATAGCATTTCGCATGGATTGTGATATAAATTTATCATAATGAACAGTTTCCATACATTTTAGAATTCGAGATTCATCTTTAAGAGCTAAATGATTTATATATGCCCATCTATACTCAGAATACCTTTTTAGAATTTATTCGGTTAACTTCATTGGTAATAGTGACTCTAATATAAATTCACCTAAGTTTGAAACTTTTTCACAAATTGTCTTTATACACAGGTCACTCAACGACATCATCATCATCTTCAGTTATCTATAATAATAAATAGAAAAAGTTTAACACAGTTTGTAGTGTCCAAAAGGAAGGGTGTCAAAAGAGTTCTGTTGAATATAACGCTTATCATAATGGGGACTTGCTAAACACATCATGAGAAAACGAGCGAATTGAACGCTGTGTGACGTTGATTATCTCACAATTATTTAAGCATTGTATATAATCTTCGAAACTTAATTTATTCTTTTCTATTCCATACTTTACCCCTTTAGCCTTTTTGCAAATTTTTCCCCCTTAAAACTTTATAACTATACATTTTTGATCTTAACCCTACAAAATGCGTAATTATAGCACCATTTACTTCATTTTTTAGGAGGCCCAAAATTTTTTTATTTTTCTGTTGTATATTATAGGGGTTGGTTAATGGATAATCAGACGTGTCAAAGTGTTCTAAATTAGAATTAATAACTTCGCTATAAGCATCATCACACTTCAAATCATAAATAAAGCTATCAGTATCCGTATACATAAGTTTACAGCGCTCCACACCCAATTTAGGAAGCATAAAGCCATAATGGAAATTATACATAAATAATTTGGAAATATCTAATATTGCCATACCGATGTAAAGCGGTTTGTTAAATATGAGTTCAGTTTTTTTCAATTCAATAATTGATAATTCGTCATCAAGTACGGTTCTGCTGTGCAATTTAGGACTAGCAATTAGATTTTTAGCTCCATAACGGCCACGCCAAGTTTTACCAAACTTTACAGTGCGATATTTGCGTATGTTTTCGATTGCCTTACCGAACACAGCATTATTAAATAACTTAAATTGATTTTTTAAAAAATGTTGTTACAGCTAACGTTCTTAATCGATTATTCAATTCTATATATGGTTTAAGCCAAGGTGACTGGTTAAATTTTAAAATTTTATGAATTTTCTTTAGGATTAACCCATAAGCTAGAGCTTGTTTTAAGTTTCTATAATGTAAAATGTAACCATCCTTAGGATACAGGGTGCCCATTAATTTTTTAAACTTTGAATGTGGTGGTACGCGGTGTTCAGAACAAAATGGAAAATCTTTATGAAGATCATGGAAACCAATAGGATATATCAAATCTACTTCTAATATATAGCCAATGGGGGAGTCTTCAGGTATCATCATTACATCAAAATTGGTGATATCATCAATCCATTCGAATCCTCCATATGGTAAGGGTTCAACCATAGCCTTTCCATAGAGGTTATTTATATCTAGGTAAAGTAAATAATTAGAGGGCTTAGAAGGGTCAAAATTAGAAATGTATTTATTATTAGCTTCAGAATATCTATTGACACAAACAGAAAAACCACCACGAATGCCTTGTTCTATAAACATAATTTGATCAATATCCTGCAGTAATTCCAGCTGGCAATTAGTCTGCTTAAGCATGCAATTCCAGGTGTAACTAGGCATGCTATGGAACCAGACTGGGTCCAACTCATGTGATGCATACAATTAGCACGAAAATTCTCGAATACATCAGCAAGTCCCAAAATATCTGTTTTTAAATATAAATCTGAATATTGACCTAAATCTTGAATCTCAAAGGAATTCCATACATTTTGTGCATGCAAATAATTTTCGTCTCTAACATTCATATCTTCTAACTTATTATAAAAGGCCTCAATCGGAGGTAACGTAGTTTCTTTCATCTTTTACAAATTATCAATGTAATCATAACAGAACACCCCCTTCCTAGTTAATAGTTCAAATTTATTGACGTTTAAGGTTGGAAATCCAGATTGTAAAATATTAAAATCTTTCTTTTCCATGGTAGACATCAAAGTATCTAGTGAAGCACCAATAAATCTAAAGGAATCGATGAATCTAATCCGTATGCAATTTACTTTAGGGTTATAATATGTAAATGAAATGTATTTTTCTTTATTAGAACGCTTACATATTCATTCTTAGCAAGGCCCTTAATAATAAAATGTGAATCATAGCCAGATAAATTATGAAAAACCACAGGCACTATAAACAATTTTCGAAAATTTAAATTACAACTTTGATGTGCAAACCCCTTAAACATCCCAGTAAAATGATCATGATCGCGCACGATTTTATCGTTTGCTGCAAATAACTTCTCACAAATATGGCAATGTTTAGCATTACTTGGATCTGGAGATTCAATATTTGGTTCGATGCATTTAAATTTAAAATAAATAACCTTTGATAATTGCGTAATTTCATTAATAAACCAATCCATACAATCTACCCCTCGGTAACTTTTGAAATAACTAAATGTATTATCATATGAGCACTTTAGATAATATCCAACACTATAGGCAATATGTTTTTGATATTTTTTTGTAGTCACCCCCACATTATAATCAACAGGTGCTAATAGACATTCAAAATCAGCATAAACAACAAAAGGATTTTTTTGTTTATATGCATAATTCTTAAATTGAATAAATTGTTTTTTTGGGAATGACATTTTGGCTTTCTTTAATTTAACGCATAACTCTTTATGCATAGTTAATTTATCATGAGAGTTGAAATAATTTAAACATCTATCGCAAATGAACTTTTTATGTGTATTCTTAGTAAGTTGACTAGAAACTAAACGCGAGAGATTTTTAATCAAACAGTAATGATAATTAATATTCGTATGCTCTTCTTGCTCAGTTTCTTCAAACGGTAATGCATCAAAATCATTTAACTTTGGAAAATATTTATCTTGAATTAAGAGCAAATTTACATGCTTCAATAATTTTTTATCAGTTAATCGCGCAGGAGTAATATTAAAAAATTCTCTTGCTTCATGCTTAATTAATTCTAAAATATATACATTAACAGAAATATTATTTGATTTTTGAAAATTGGAAATCCTGTTTAGTGGCATTGGAGATTGTAATTTATCTGTAATTAACACTGATTCATAATATGGATATGAAGTTGTAAGTTGAGAGTTATATTTCACTGGAAACAAAGCACTCGTAATTGACCAGTAAAAACATGCCTGATCATTATTTTTAATATTAATACACGCATGCTTATTAAGTATTTCATTAGGTAAATTAATATAGGATGATCCCCTGTACCTAATTCAAATTTATTAATATTTACTTCTAAATAAATAATTTTTTATAAAGCGAAACCAGAATTGCGTTCTTCGAATTCAGAGAGTTTATTGAAAATCTTATCACATACGTTTTCAAAAAACCAAGCATGTAAATCTGTGCCTAAATCAATTATTTCATTTTAGTATTAAAATATTTTAATTCATCACTTTCTTGTTTAACAAACTCACAACAAAGAGTTGTATTAACTTTAATTGCAGAAAGCCTCTTTAGAGCTAATTTTATTTTTCTTTTAAATAATATAAAAGAATCTTGAAAGAATTGTTGTACATCTTTGTACATCAAGTTAATTATAATTCCAGTTGCTAATCGCCCCCGAAAACATGAATTTACAGTTCTCTATGCAACCCTGTGTTTAATGCTGGATGTTAGATTCATCCCCGATCCACGATGTTGGTAGTGGATATTTTGAATTAATAGTTTTAATGTTTTTAGCTGTTGAATTGTTGTTTGCAACTTGCGTTGAATATAAATAGAAATATTACCCCTACGAACTAGATTATTACAGGATTTAATATGAAAATTTATGCGTTTTAACCAAATAGTTTTATCTTTAACAGAAACATTAGGGAGAATATGTTTCTTAAGTTTTTTAAAGGACGCAATTAAGTTCTTAGCCTTTTTAATTACTTCCATTACAAATACAAATTTATAAATACACTTACGTTCTCTAAGCTCTTATCGGTGATGTTTCGATTATTTTAAACGTGATCATAGGATTCAGGTCTTCCCCCAGATCCTTTAAGCCTCGGTATATTACAGAATACCGACCATCGATGAATTGGTTGATGTGTGGTTTAAAGCTGGCTGTCACCCTCCTATGTAGGAACACTGAGATGTTGTTTAATTCCAGCCGAATCGCCTCTCCAAATTGCGTGTTTACAACTGCAGCTTTGAATATGGGTTGAGGTTCGTCTATAGGACAATCCTTTAAACTTGTAATAGCATCATAGGCACGTCCTGTATGACAGTTTTGATTTAATTTGGATAGATCCATCTAGAAATAATATATAAAGAATTAATATAGTATGAAGCATTCGGAAAATTGAGATTAAAAAAATGGAAATGAAAATGTAGGTTTTTTACATAAAATATGATGGATATAAAAAAAGTCTTGAATTAATAAATAAATTTAACTTACGGTATTTTCTCTTATCTGTTGACTGATGACTGTTGTGGTTAGCACGATCACTTGTATCACAGTGAAATGATATGAGCGTACTGAATGCATCTGCAGTTCAACATACGGTATATATAATATCATAAACTACACAATTGCCCTGCATATTACTAACCGCATTTAAAACAATTATATTAGCCTTCGTTGTAGCCTCCGTCGTAGCCTCAGTTGTATCCTCCGTTTCCAATTCCACGATTGATCTGTTTGCCAATTGTTTTGATTCTAGTACAATTGTAGTCCATTTTTCTGTATCCATGACTGTTCCATTTATTTTTATTTTTTTTTATGGGTCTAGCACACGTGCTACAGGGAAGTCCCTAAAGCGCTACAGGAGCGACACATGTGCGGAGAAAGCGATTCACGTTATTCTTGAATCGCTGTAGATTGTACTCGGTGGGAAACACAGTCCTGGGCAAATTATTCCAAAGGGCTGATGTTCTCCATATAAAAGACTGCTTGAAAAGCGTTGTACGAAGAGTAACAAGCTGAACCTCATACGGATGTGAGGAATTAGCGCGGCGTGTACTTCTAACATGCACCGCTCTGGGAGGAATTAAGCGGGCCACATCCTTCGTACACTTTCCATGAAAGTACTTGTAGAACAGGCTCAAGTCGCCAACCGTTCTTCGATGTTCCAGCGAATCAAGGCCGACGGTCAGTTCCGGGTCTCCAATCAGACGAACAGCTCTTCTTTGAATAGAATCCAACAAATGCAGTGTATGTTTGGGAGCGGAGCTCCAAACATGGGAGCAGTATTCCATAGTTGGTCGAATTTGAGCTTTGTAAAGAATTAACAGTTGTTGTGGAGTGTAAAGCTTTCTGGTTCGAAATAATATTCCCAACTTTTGAGAAGCTCTCCTTGCTATACCTGCAACATGTTCATGCCAGGACATATTTGCTCCCAAATTAACGCCCAACAAATTGAGTGACGATGTTAGAGGAATGGAGTGCCCCGACATAACTATGTCGGGTTCAGCAACGTTAACTTTTTTAGAAAAAACTGCCGCCTGGGTTTTTGTAGCGTTAAATTCCACTTGGTTACTGTCACCCCAAGATAGAATTTCTTCCAGGTCTTTGTTAAGTTGAATGACTTCCTACTGTCTGCGGATATTCGTCTGAGTAGCCGATGTCCGAGCATTCAAAGTGAATGAAGAGATAAGTGTACTGTCATCTGCAAAGCTGTAAATTGGATTCTCGGTGTTTTTCAGCAGATCGTTAATGTAAATGAGAAAGAGAGTAGGAGACAGTATGGAGCCTTGGGGTACACCGGCGTTGATAGTGAAGGTGTTAGAAAGAAATCCGTCGACTGCCACTCGTAAAGAACGCTCTCTGAGGAAACATGAGAGCCACAAACAGAACTTTTCCGACATACCATAAGAACGTAGCTTAGCCAACAGCCCATCGTACCAAACACGGTCGAATGCCTTGGATATGTCAAGAGCAACCGCTCGAGATTCTACAAAGTGTTCAATTGCGTTGTTCCAAACATGTGTTACATAAGTCAGAAGATCTCCTGTTGATCTATTTTTACGAAAGCCATATTGGTGATCGCTAATAATGTTGAATCCTTCAAGATATTTTAGAAGATGCTGATTGATAGCCTTTTCCATGACTTTCGATATTATTGAAAGCAGTGCGATTGGTCGGTAGTTATTTGGCAAGGTCTTCTTGCCTTTTTTAGGTATCGGCTGAACTGTAGCACATTTCCAGCAGGAAGGAAATATTCCCTTTCTGTATGATAGGTTGAAAAGTCTACAGAAAACTGGTGTTAATTCCCTCGCACAGTTCCTAAGAACTATGGCAGGTATTCCGTCAGCGCCAGAAGCCTTTTTGGTGTCTAGCTTCATCAGAATACGCTTTATGATACGCTGTCTGAAGACAACATCGGGCATCCTTGACTGCACTATGGGAATAGTAGGTGGTGTTTTTCCTTGGAAATCGACAGTAGAATGTGAAGCAAAGAGTTCAGCCAACAAGTTCGCTCTCTCAACAGGTGTCGTTGCAATAGAATTATCTGGCCGTGTGAGTGGTGGTATGGTGGATTTGGTAAAATTCTGACTAACTGCCTTAGCGACCGACCAAAAGGACCTTGAATTGTCGGGACAAGCGAAAAGTTTGTTTCTAATCCGTTGGTTGTGTACCTCCTTGGTTTCGTCGATAATTTCTTTGCATCTGTTCCTGGCACGAACAAAGGTGTTACGGTTTATGGTGTTAGTATTTTCACGCCATTGTCGGTAGGCAAGATGTTTAGAAGCAACAGCTTCTTTGCATTTTCGGTCAAAGCAAGGCTTGCCGTTGGAAGGGCATTTCTTCGAGAAAGGGATGTAAGCCTCCATACCGGCCAAAATAACATCGGAAACCTCCCTGGCACAGTCAGACGGGTCGTCGGATCGGAAACAAACTTCTAACCAAGGGAAAGTTCCAAAATATTCCATGAGATCTTCCCATTTAGCAGACTTGTAGTGCCAAATCTTGCGCGGTTTAGGCGCCTCTCTGTCATTGATTGGTAGAATACTCGATGTCGAAAGTAGTTTATGGTCGGAAGAACCTAACGGCGGATTTACGCTGACCGTGTAAATCTCCGGATTGGTGGTTAAAAAGAGATCAAGAAGACTGGCAAACTCTCCGTCTCGATCAGGGATCCGTGTTGGTTCGTCAATAAGCTGAGTTAAGCCACAACTGATTGAAAATGTTTCGGCTTCACGACCTTGTTCGTCGGTAGTATTTGAATATTTAAGCCAGTTGGTGTTGTGGACATGAAAGTCGCCCAGGATGGCAATTTCGGCATTTGGATAGTTAATTTGTAAATGATCGATGGTGTCTGCAAGGGAAGCGAAAAGTGTTCTAAAGTTAGTATCACTTGGTGGTCGATAGAGGATACAGATGAACCTTGTGGTTGGTTGAGTCGTTATTTTTAACCACATAACATCAAAGTTTGGGGGCTCCATAGCCTCTTCTCGTTGGCAAGAGAGGTCGTTTCTGACATAAAGACAGATTCCAAAGTTACACCTAAATCGGGAATACAAGTCGTACCCAGGATAAAGATAGTTTACTGTGCTGGTCGATGAACTGACCTTAGTTTCACAGAGAGCGAGTACATGAGGTTTATTTGATTGCAGGTGTTGGTGCACTGGATTTATGTTCGTGTTTAAACCTCGTATGTTGCAAAAATCCATTTTGAAATTCTGTTCTCTGCATGTTGACGCCCCTGAACCAGCCCTCACCCGGAGATCCGAACGGGGGGCTATTTTACCGCCGGAATTTTTTGTATCCAGGTGCCTCATCATGCTATTTGGTCCCACAGTCCGGGACATCGGCACAGCCACGAAACGCTAAAATTTATGAATTCAACCCTAAGTTTTTAGCGATAAATCTTATTTTTAGAGGTAGGCAATATAGATTGAAATGAGGGCGTAATTAGACTACCCGCTCCTTCATTTATGCTTCTAAAATATGTCTGCCTCCATAAACCTTCTCTATAACTATCGGTTTCAACTTGATAGTATGCCTTTCTCACATTTGTTGGTGCTTGTAGGTAGATTGTATTTTCAATAATTGCAATCATAAGCACAAAATATGAACTTAAAAACATCTTGGCTAGCTTAACGCTTTCAATTTACTGCTTCAGTTCATATGCTGCATCGCCTTTTTACAATATCCACATTTTTCTTGTGAAATAGGGGGGCCATCAAAATGTGCATGTGACCAAAGTCTATTATAATGTATAAAACACGGTAATTTTATTTGTAATGCAAACTTTTGTGTATATTCATGTGGTAATTTAGACCAAATATATAAAAGATCCATGCATTCGAGTTTTAAGTAATATTTAAGGGGTAGACTTTTTAATACTTCACTGGAAAGGTCCCTAATACATTTACCCCCAGTGAAATGCTCAACCAATTCAGAAGCATAATCCATTTCACCTTGTTACACTGCTGGTGTCACTATAAATGAGCTGTTCACAAAATTTACATATATTTATTTATGTCTTTTAACACATTATCTCCATAAAAGTCCATGTATTCTTTAAGGGCGCAAACAACTTGCATATTTGCGTTAAAGCTTATATCTAAACATAATTGCAATATTTTTAATATATCCGTCTTACTGCTAGCACTATCACTATTTTTATTAGAGCAGTGTGTTCTAATAATGTCTATTACGTTATAATAATACGCACAAAAGTTCAGTTCTTCTAAGGTAGCTATACTATGCTCAATAAGGCTGGAATTAATATCAATAATTCTAAGTCATCTTCCTCTGATAAATAGAACTTCACATTGTATTTTAGAAGTTCCAACACCTTGACATCATCATCAATTCTCATTTGTGACAGCTGTCCAAAGTCTCCACATGGATACGTTATCGTGGACCACTGGATCATTAAAAAAATCTTCAGATCTTGATTTTATCAGTTCTATAAATGTATTCCACTCTAAAATACCAAATGAAATTTTATTTTGCTGATGTGTTAATATAACAGCAAGACTAAAGGATCGAGCTGGACTTAATCCAAAACCTATTACATATGATCCAATTACATAAGTAGAATGTAAGAGGTAAACATCTTCATTTTTGGCAGCAATCTCAAATTTTTCTAAGACTTCATCTAATTCACGGCTATATGTTTCCATGTCTATGTCCTCATCACTAGTTCCGCATAATGGAGAAGTTTCTTCAAGGTCACTCATCTTTAGCTACATGCACACGACACAAATATTACTGACAACGAACTAACATTTTACAAACTTACATAGCTATTTAAACCAGCTAGAACTTGTCTAAACATATTCTGCGTTGGGAGGGATTTGTTTAAACTTGTTAAAAATACATGCGCAGCTTGTTAAGTAATATCCTTTGTTTGATCGATCCAACGATTATACGAGTTATCGAAACCCAACCATTTAACGTAAAGTTTATCGCCCTTTTTGCGTAGTATCTGTTCAATTAAATAAACATCAGATTGTTTGGTTTTCTGTAATTCTTGTTCATAAAACCCACCACTAATGGGGTGTCCATTCATATCTGCAATAAATAGGTTCTTGGAGATGTAATATTAACTTTAATCACTTTAGAAAGTTCAGTACTCCAATTTGGGATATACCCTTTTTGAAAAACATGTTTGTATTTACTTATACGCACTATATCACCAACTTTAAATTTGGGGGTTTCAACAACTTTTAGATGACTATAGACGGTATTCAGTAATTTTTTCTCATTTTTTATATTAATTTCTATAGGCTTCATATGGGTAGTTGAATGTTTTGTATTATTATACGTATCAGTAATTATCGGTAGTAAATCAACCCATTTATGATTTCCATTTAACGTAAATAATTTAAATAATTTTCCCTTAATGGTTTGAATTACCCTTTCAGCAATGGAGGCCTTTAAAGGACTAAATGTGCTATAGTGATTTATGTTGTATTTCTTCATTAAATCTTGAAATTGTGTATTGTAATAATTCTTTCCCGTGATCTGAAATAAGATTCTTGGGAATTCTGCCGGAATTTTTGAATATAACTTCCACAGCATTTGAGACCTCATTAACAGTTTTAGATTTTAGCGCAGCAGTCCAAAGGAATTTAGAAAAACAGTCTATGACTACCAATATATATTTATTAGCTTTATTTTCTCGACTATATTGATCTAGCTGTGCTAAGTCGGTTGCAAATGTATCATCTAATCCATACTGAATAAATCTTCTTCTTTTGAATTTAATTCTTGCTGGTTTATGTAGCTCTCTGACTACTTGTTGCCTTGCTTCAGTAATTTTAGTAACTTTTTAACCTTCATGATGTTGTTATTTCTCAAGCAGATTCTTGAGTTGTGTTGGTACATGGCTTATATCACGATATTTATTGTCGGTTGCGGATGTTGCTGGCGATTGGTTAGGAGTATTAATGTAATTGCTTGATCCTATAATTGCACCACTCTTTGATATCGAAACAATCAAGTTGTCGAGAGTTGAAAGTTTTTCGTCAAGCAGCTTTATTTTATCATCAAAGAATTGCTGTTTCTTAACTATTTTAGAGAGTTCTTCTTTAATGGATTGTATTTTTATCCCAAGAAAGGTCATTGCTCTAGGCATCTCTTTATGTACTATTTCGTGTTTAATTGATTGTATGTATTCCTTTGTAGCTGTATAGCGGAGATCCTCTTTATGTATTATTTTGTGTTTAATTGAATCTATGTATTCCTTTGTAGCTGCATCGTGGTCATCAGTTGGTTCCTTTAAATTACATAATCGTCTATTTTCAATAACAAAATCACCTTGGGGTGTTAGATGTAAATTTGATTGTATAATCTGTAAGGGTTTATGTGAGGTGAATTTAGAACGCATGGAACGTCCAAACTTGTCCATGATTGGTCTACTTTGGTATACTTTAATAATCCATACCCAGACTTACTTGGAACGGATGACATACGTTTTTTATTTAACTTAACACCTGCAGATTTTGCTGAAAATAGCGGTTGACTATACTGTTTATATTTTACTGACTTGCTACCTTTAATTTGACTAGAGGGATCATTATCTCTTCTATGTATATTTGACTGACTTAATATCTCGCGATATTGAGCTTCATCGGTTCGCGTTGGATACATTGGTTCCTTCATAAATATTAATTCATCTAAACCTCGAGTTCCTCTATATGTATTTTGTCCAATTTTTATATCTCCGTTTTTAATAAATTCCAATCGTTTTGAACCCATTTTCCATGCATCGGTGGTTTTGTCATGACTTAGTCCGTAAGTGCGGTCAATTATATCGGGATTAGTAAAATATTTGTCTATAAACTCGCGGGCTATACTAGGATACTGACTTAAATAATCCATATAAGCTGGTGATCGGTTACTAATAGATTTTTGCAACTCATCATGTTCGCTATGATCTTATTCATCTCCAAATACTTCATCATCTTCATTATCTCCCTCCAATTCTCCAATTAACTTTGTAGATAAATATTTTGGCTCCTTTATCCTATCATTCACTTCACGATATAATTTCTCTTCCTTTTTTAAGTCATCATAATCTTTTTTTATACGTTCCAATTCCTTTCCGCGCTCTTTCGACTTCTCCGCTTTAATTTTAGCCATTTCAGTGTTTTCAGCAATTCTAGTGAGTGGTACCTTTATGGGGTTTAATATTTTATTATGCGCATCATCTTCTCCACTTCGCTCCATCTTTAAGGATAAATATTTTTTTTCCGAATGGTATTTGCAGCATTAAGTATTTTTTGTTTAATTACTTTATCTCGTTTATTTAATATTTTAGGCATGACTGCTACTGTTGCTTTGTAGGGCAGTGTATTATATACTGATAATGGCTTAATGAGTTAGGGATTTATATAGGTATCAAATTTACTTCTATATCTTCCTCTATTTATTTCGTTATCTTTCATAATAACCAAAAATCCATATTTTTCTTTCCAACATTCTGAACAGATTTTTTTTAAGGTTTCTAGAGATATATCTGTGTTTACATGATCGCTGTATGCATGTTTAAGATTTAAGTCATCCTGTTTAAATAATATTACCATATTAGCATTATCTCGAATTAACTGTTTAGGTATTTTTGAATATGTTTGACAAAGGTAAAATGAATCAACCTTATTATGTCTTCGCATGCAAAAATAATTTCTTATCTTTTCCTGTTTTTCACATGCAATATCATCAAATATAAATATCGAATTAGGTTTGGCGGTTTCTGGGTTTATTACCGCATCGTTATCGCTAAATGTATAGTGGTTCACTCCGGATACCAGACTCATCACTTTTTCTAAATATTTGTACTTTTCTTGATAAAGTGACTTAGAATAAATATAGACATTTTTGAAATCTTAAGCCATTTTTATCAATTAACAAACTTAACATTACGTTACTTTTCCCCGAATTGCTAGGTCCACAAATACCAGCCCTAATTGAATTTGGTAGTAATTCGCTATGACGCTTCAGTGTTGTAGGATTATCACATATATCAAAATTAGTAATATTTATGTTGAGAATATGTTTTTTCTTTTTCATCATTTATTGGGTGTTTAGTCAAGTATAACCTTAGTATTAATGAACCTTTCAATAGGTGCAGGTGTGTTAAATACCTTAATCGATAAGCTTCCATTTGAGCTTCATTTACCGGGTCGTTCCGATTGTGGGCCTGGTACTAAGCTAAAAGAAAGATTGACTCGAGGAGATCATCCAAAAATTAAATTAGATAGTTATTGCCAAGAGCACGATATCGAGTATTCAAAGACATCAGATTTAAATAAACGACATCAAGCTGATAAGGCATTGCAGGAACGAGCCTGGAAACGAGTTACAGCTGCAGATTCAAATTTAGGAGAAAAGGGAGCTGCTTGGATTGTAACCTCAGCAATGAAAGCCAAACGAACACTTGGAATGGGATGTAATAGCAGTAATAAAAAATCGAAACATAGGAAAAGGAGGAAAGAGAGCAAAAACAGCAGCAGCAGCAGCAATGAAGGCTAAGCGAACACTTGGAATGGGTTGTAATAGCAGTAATAAAAAAATCGAAACCTAGAAAAAGGAGGAGGAAGAGGACAGCAGCAGCTAAAAGAAAAGTAGCATCGTTTAACTTAGGTCTTGTTAACAGCATAAAAAGGCGTATGAATAAATTTAAGGGAGGCTCTGTGAAAAATAGCATTAAAGATGCTATCAAAGCAGCACGAAAAACTGTAAGAAATATTGGTGGTAAAAAGAAAATTAAGTTACCTAGAGTTATCCGTGTGCCGAAACTCGGTGGAATCCTCCCCCTTATTCCTATTTTTGCTGGCTTAAGTGCCCTGGGCGCACTGCCAACCGGCGCAACGAGCATAGCGAAAAGTATAATTAGCGCACGTGATGCGAAAAATAAACTAGAAGAAGCGAAAAGACATAATGAAACTATGGAAGCTATTGCCATTGGGAAGAGTAAAGGTTAGAGGTTATGTATTAAACCATATAAGACTGGATATGGACTATATTTAAAGAAAATGTCAAAAAACTTCCCATAAGGCTACCCAATCAATCGTTATCTAATATCAACATCGAAAAATATGCTAAACAATTGAAAATACCCTACTTTAGAGGAGTGTTTATGAGAGACAATTTACCTAGAACTCCAAAGTGGAATGAACGTGGTATAATTAATTTAGATGAATCTGAAGGTGTTGGAACTCATTGGGTGGCCTATAAAAAATCAGGAAGCACCGTTATTTACTTTGATAGCTAGAAATTTAAATCCTCCAATAGAAGTAATTCAATATTTTAAAAATTGTACTATATTTTATAACTATGATCAGTATCAAAGGTATAATTCCTTTAATTGCGGTCATCTTGCACTAGCCTTTCTTTACAATAAATCCTTATAAAGCACATAACTTGTTTAATTATTACCAGTAATGTCTCAAACGTTTACACTGAAAGGTCGTACTAGTTGTTTAAGTATTGACATTAACCCACCTATTGAACTGAACCCTAAGTAAAATTATTCTCTGGCTCTCATTTCACTTAGCACCTGGAACTATATACCAAATATAGAGCCTGGTTGTAATAGATTCTACTATATCAATCCAGAAACTTCCAAGAGAAAATTTTTGGAAATTCCAACAGGATCTTACGAGATTCTCGACATTGAATCATTACTTAAAAAACACCTGGATACCGCGGAGGGTGGAACTATTGAAAAAAACTTAGTTTGAAACGAAATAACAATACTCTAAAGGCAGAATTAAAGTGCAAATATGACATAAATTTCAAACTTCTCGATAGCATTGGAAGTATATTAGGATTTTCAAGAAAACTGTTTCCTGCTAATATAGTCCACATATCAGACCTCCCCGTAAATATTATTAAGGTAAGCCCTATACGAATTGAGTGTAATATAGTTTCGGGATCTTACTATACGAATAATCCCTCGCATACCGTGTATGAGTTCACACCTGATGTTGATCCTGGATATAGTATCATAGTAGAACCAAGAAACTTAATTTATTTACCTGTAAATAGATCAAGTATTGATAATATCAGACTAGATTTAATAGATCAGGATTCAAACCCTATAAATTTTCGTGGTGAAGAAATAGTTATCCGATTAGAAGCATGGGATTGGTGATTAATAATAATACCCGCAATTTAGCTGAATATTTAATTAGCAGCAGCAATCAACCAATTTCAGTCTACAATCAGACGCTAAAACAATCGCTCACTCCGCGGAGTATATACCCATTGCATTCTATCGCACAAAAGCATGGCTATCATATCAGAAAAACTGCAAATATTTCGCTCGGTCAACGTAGATGAACCAATTAGTCGAGAAGAGTGGCATAGTTACCATCCGTTTACAAATTCATATAATAATTATGACGAAATTGAGGTAGTTATAAATCAACAAGACATTTTTATAGATCGTAGTCAAGCTGTACTTCACATAGAAGCAAAATTCACAGAAGAAGCTACTGCAGGTAAAACTGGAAAGTGTTTGTTAACAAATAATCCTGGAGCTTTCTTACTCGAATCGATTACGTACGAACTGAATGGAAAGGAAGTTGAGAAGGTTCGAGAACCAGGACTTATCAGCACCATAAAGGCAATGTTATGTCTTAATGAACATGAGAGCAAAACTCTTCGTGCAGCTGGATGGAAATGCCCTTCAGGGGCACTATCAACCTTTGTTGGTAGTGGAACAGGTCAAAGTGGTAGTTTTTTAACTTATTAATACCTCTGCAGTTTTTTTCGGTATATTTTCAGACTACAAGGGAGTTATAATGGGAAGACAAAAAATTAAACTTGTTAGAGCTGAGCTAGAACTGATAAGAACTGTTATGCAAATACTGAAGGAGATAAATTAGCTACAATAGATATTTCGTCTGTTGTGCTTAGAGTTAAGCATGTTTACCCTAACGATGCAATTAAGCTTAAGTTATTTGAAGAAATAGCTAGTAATAATCCTATCCTTATGCCGTTTAGAAACTGGGAAATTCACGAATTGCCTACGCTTAAATCATCAACGAAAGATATTTGGATGGTGAAATCAACTTCCGAAAGAGCCCGATATGTTATCATATTTTTCCAAACGAACCGAAAGGATAGCTCGGAAAAGGATTGCACATAATTTGACAATATATATATTGCAGATGTAAAACTTTATTTAAATTCAGAGGTTTATCCATATGAATCACTTAATTTAGACTTCGAAGAAAAAAAATATTCAGAGGCATATAGAATGTACACAGAATTCCAAAATTCATATTTATAAAAACCTCATTGTGAACCGTTATTAAGCTTTGTAGACTTTTATTCGCATGCGCTATTTGTGATCGATTGCTCTAAACAATATGAAAATCTCAAGTCTGGTAACATCGATATAAAAATAGAATTTCAAAGTTCTGAAAAATTCCCAAACGGTACTCGAGCTTATTGCATTATTATTAATGATAGGATTTTAGAACACTCTCCTCTTACTGGGGCTATAAGATCAATAGTTTAATTGGTTAGTCGACATTATAATGAAATCCGTTGTAATAGACGTCCAGGGTTACGTAACACCCGATTTTGAAGTAAAGGAACTAGTTATTTTTGATGGAAAAAGAATAAAATCATGGTTATTGAAACCAAAAACATTATATAGGAATTTATCGAATGATTTAAAGAAGACAGCTAAATTTACCTTTTATTATATCCACGGTATACCCTATAATTCAGGAGACATAGAATATAACAAGCTTAACTGTGTACTAAGGTCTGAATTAGCGGACGGATTTTCGTTAAAGGACATATGAAGAAGGATTTTCTGATGAATCATTATCGTCAGATAGGCATTCACCCACCGGAAATTATAAATCTAGAATTTTCAACAATAAAAGTACCAAAATTAACTCAGAATTATATGGAGCAATGTAGTTATCATAATCTTGCAGTATCTTGTATCTTGTAGTGTTAACAGTGCTATAACTTTATACAATTATATTGCAAATAAATAATGATTTTCAAATTTGTATTTTATTTTTCATTCTCCTTTTGAAATATCTACCGCAGACATCGACGCGAACTTCCACCAGCGCACTGCCAATTGCTTAACTTACAAAAATCGATTTTACGCTGACAAAGAAAGCAATACCCTATTTACACATGAATAAGACAAGGAAAGCATTCGAAGCGGGCTTCTTCCACCAGCACACTGTCGATCGCCTACCTTACTATTACATAAAAATCAATTTTACGCTGACAAAGAAAAGCAATACCCTATTTACACATGAATAAGACAAGGAACCATTCTAAGCGGACTTACACGCGCTGTCGATCGCCTAACTACAAAATCAACTTTACGGACAAAGAAAGCAATACCCTATTTACATATGAATAAGACGGAAAGCATTCGAAGCGGACTTCCGCCAGCGCGCTGTCGATCACCTATTACTGACGTTCGAATGTGATGACACAATCTTGATAATAGTAAACCAGAATTTATTTTTATGTTATCAGGTAGAGTATAGCGTATTGGGTAATCCGTTAATGGTGCTAGAATAGATATTAATTTATTAATACAAAATGATAAGGGGAAGGCGAAGGTAATTTCAACCAGGACTTGGTCATGGGGATGCTGGACCATAGATTGTTCATAACAGTTCTTGTCAATACGTCATTTGCAAATTTTTTGTATTTTATTTTCCAGTCATTATATTCTGATAATTTTTAAGTTCATATATGTGATGTATTAAACAACCTTGTCTGCGCACGCAGTTCTAGTAGGTTTAAATAGCTATTTAAGTTTTATATAATATCAGTTCTTTGTTAATGGTGCTTCAGTAACTATTTTCAATCAGTGAATATGTGTAATGAAGGTGTTAACGACACCCTACCAAGGGTGGTAAAGTCCTTTAGTAATACTATTCAAGAGGCATGTATTTCAATCGATCGTTATATAAAGTGTTGTAATAAAAGCGAGAAAGAGTTATGGTTAAATGATAAAAAATGCTTGCGAGATATTTAGATAATAATGTGATAATGAGTCGTACTGGATTTCATTTTTCTACTTGCCTCAATAACCAAGATGATGATTATTTTTTGAATAATTATACTGGTGAATGTGATGCTGTTAAGTTTGTGATTCTACGTGTGCGTCAACTACCACCACTTCCACGTCGATCACCACGTAAGTCTATGAAACAGCAAACACCTTAATTAGTTACATGCATACATACAACATGTTTCTCTCACTTATCTGTATAGTGATAATCATAATAGCTGGAACGACAGAAAGTACAACAGATACAACGGATACGATAGATAATGGAGATAATATATTTGAGGATTATTATTCACTTTATCACACTAGTTTGAGTCTGTATCTAGCTTGTTCATAGAGAGCTGATGAATATTCAGAAATATATGATCAAGAACACATTATATCTGATATGTTTATGCATAAACTTGAGGAATGTGAAACAGATACAAAAAATTTAACAAATTCCATAAACTACACCAGTTTAGCTATGATGAAAAGGGAAAATATCGAGCTAGAAACAGACTTGTTGAATGTGCGGAAACAGAAGGAAGCATGTGAAGAAAAACGCAATATAGGACTGAATATAATTTCCGATTACAAGAATAAAGTGACACTTTTAAATAGTAATTTAACTGATCAAATTAACGCTGTTTACATAGTTGATGGAGCCCTTAATCAGTGTCGTAAGGACCTTAACGAAGTGGAAAAGCTTAAAGTAGTGATATTTGAGAACCTAAATTCATGTTTGGAACGTGAGGAAATCCTTCGTGATCAGAAGAATAGATATGTGTTGCGGTTAAGTAAATGTAGAAAAAACAGAGGAAAGTTAAGACCACCAGCCACAAGACAATAATAATAATAATTATGTAACTTCAATAATATCTAATTTTATATAGTAATAAATTATAATGTAGCCAATGTTGACTAATTTTCCGTTTATCACAATCTTTCAGGTGCCTATAAGTGCCAACAGACTGATAGACAGACAAACAGACATACAGGTAGACATGTAGACTGACATATAGACAGATCTATCTATCTATCTAATTGTCTATCTATCTGTCTGTTTGTATGTCAGTCTGTCTATCTGGTTGTCTATCCATCTGACTATCCGTTTATCTCAATCTTTCTGATACCTATAAGTGTCAACAGAGAGACAGACAGGCAGACAGACAGACAGACAAACAGACAATCAACAGACGGATAGACAAACAGGCTGACAGACAGACAGATAGACAGACAAACAGACAGACAGACAACAGACTGATAGACAGTCAGACAGATAGACTGACAAAACAAACAGACAGACAGACACACAGAGAGACAGACAAATAATACAAGCCTAGGCACTGAATAATTCACCAATCCTTCTATGGTCCAACTTCCTCATGCCCAACACAACTAGTAGGTAACCAGGAATACTGATAATTATTATTAATTAATAGGGAACTTTTGCATTAAGATTGAAGATTGACCGTAATATTGCTAGATGTTGCTGTTAACTATTTAGAACTATCCATAAATGAAACTTTAGATGTTCAAGCTGAAATTGGCTGTAATTTTGATAGATGGTTCTATTGTTGTATAATCAGACAGGAGAAAGTTCAACCAGAAGTCTGACCATAATTTTTTACAATAATCCCATATAAAACTATCCATCCAGCACAGACTGCAGGCTGAACTTTCACTATCCAGATTACTGCGCTTTCACCATTCCGTTAGAACTAACCATAAAGGGAACTTTAGTTACTCAAGCTGATGTTGACTGTAATTATGATAGATGGCTCTGTTGTTGATGCTATTAATTAATTAATAATCAAGCGGATGAACGTTCAACCAGAACTCTTACCACAGTTTTTTACAATAATCCCATATAAACCTATCTATCCAACACAGGCTGTGGGCTGAACGTTCACCTGTCCAGCTATCTACGTCATCGCTGCTGCCACCATTCCGTCGATATACTCCAAAACCGGCTTAGATAATCTACTTTAGGGCAATACTGAACCGTCTGGGTACCCGTAGTATATCCAAACGATATGCTAAAACTTCAGTTGTTGGAATCTATAAAGACAGACAGACCTATAATTATTCCGTTCCGTAAATGGGAATTTCACGAATTACCTCAATTAACCGAAAATGCTCAAAAAGAAGTTTGGAGTGTTAAAACAGCTACACCTCTGGAAAGCCCACGCTATGTCATTTTGGTCGTTCAAACCGATAAACGGGGTAATTTTTTTTTTTTTTATGGGTCTAGCACACGTGCTACAGGGAAATCCCTAAAGCGCTACAGGAGCGACACGTGTGCGGAGAAAGCGATTCACGTTGTTCTTGAATTCGCTGTAGATTGTACTCGATAGGAAACACAGTCCTGGGCAAACTATTCCAAAGGTATGATGTTCTCCATATAAAAGACTGCTTGAAAAGCGTTGTACGAGGAGTAACAAGCTGAACCTCATACGAATGTGAAGTATTAGCGCGACGTGTACTCCTAACATGCACCGCTCTGGGAGGAATTAAGCGGGCCACATCCTTCGAACACTTTCCATGAAAGTACTTGTAGAATAGGCTCAAGTCGCCAACCGTTCTTCGATGTTCCAGCGAATCAAGGCCGTCGGTCAGTTCCGGGTGTCCAATCAGACGAACAGCTCTTCTCTGGATAGAATCCAACAAATGCAGTGTATGTTTGGGAGCGGAGCTCCAAACATGGGAGCAGTATTCCATAGTTGGTCGAATTTGAGCTTTGTAAAGAATTAACAGTTGTTGTGGAGTGTAAAACTTTCTGGTTCGAAACAATATTCCCAACTTTTGAGAAGCTCTTCTTGCTATGTCCGCAACATGTTCATGCCAGGACATATTTGCTCCCAAATTAACGCCTAACAGATTGAGTGACGATGTTAGAGGGATGGAGTGCCCCGACATAACTATGTCGGGTTCTGCAACGTTAACCCTTTTAGAAAAAACTGCCGCCTGGGTTTTTGTAGCGTTAAATTCCACTTGGTTACTGTCACCCCAAGATAGAATTTCTTCCAGGTCTTTGTTAAGTTGAATGACTTCCTGCTGTCTGCGGATATTCGTCTGAGTAGTCGATGTCCGAGCGTTCAAAGTGAATGAAGAGATAAGTGTACTGTCATCTGCAAAGCTGTAGATTGGATTCTCGGTCTTTTCCAGCAGATCGTTAATATAAATGAGGAAGAGAGTAGGAGACAGTATGGAACCTTGGGGCACACCGGCGTTGATAGTGAAGGTGTTAGAAAGAAATCCGTCGACTGCCACTCATAAAGAACGCTCTCTGAGGAAACATGAGAGCCACAAACAGAACTTATCAGACATACCATAAGAACGTAGCTTAGCCAACAGCCCATCGTGCCAAACACGGTCAAATGCCTTGGATATGTCAAGAGCAACCGCTCGAGATTCTGCTGCTACATCAAACGCATCAAAATTTGATCATATAGATATTAGCGATATCCGGGTAATGTTAAATAATGAATATTACCCCGCAGAGCGTATGCGCCTCGACTTTGAACATAATCATTTCGTTGAAGCCCACTATAATTACACCGAATTTTACAGTAGTTTTAAGGGTTCGCATGATAAAGATCTCCTGCTGGATTATACTACCTTTAAAGGTCGCGCTCTATTTGTCGTAGATTGCTCACGACGCAATGATCCTATAAAAATGAGCACCGTCGATGTCAAAGTAGATATTGAAGCGAGAAAAGGATTTCCAGCTAGAACAAAGGCATATTGCATCATCATCCACGACGTCATAATGGAGCATTTACCTCTTAGTGAAATTGTACGTAATTTTCTGTAAATTTATCAGTTGTCAAATGACTGTATCACGATGAAGTTGGTTGCCCTCGATGTCCAGGGATTTAACATACTTTATGATAATGGAGTAGTCGAATTCCATGCCAAAGAAATAACGATATCGAACAGTTTGCAAACGAGTCATTATTTACTAAAACTGAAAGTACAGTTTTCAAAATGAACCCGATACAATAAAAAAGAAGTCATTAAAGCTGAAATGGATCATGGTTTGAGGTATTCTTCCTGGGTACATAGAGTATAATCTAATAGAAGAAATTCTAGATAGAGGTCTGTCCGACTGTGATGTGCTGTATATTAAAGGAAACCATGCAGCTAGGTTCATTCAAGACAGCGCTACCACTTCTCATTTCAAGATTGTAGATATAGATACTCTCAACGTTTGGCACAAGCCATCATTCAAAGATCAGAAACCTGCATGTTTAGATCATATAGATTGCAATAGCAAGGTTCAGTGCAGTAAAACAAATTGTTTTGAAATAATTACCTGGCTTAAGAAGTTCATCCCATAATGTCCTGCATCGATCTACATTTAAGTAAGCTGAGACAACTAAAACAAGATGTTTACGAACATGAGAAACGTGTCCAGATGTATAAGGGTTTTGCCAACCTTTCTTTGAAATCATGGGAAGACAATGTATTTAATAATAAACTTAGATTTAAGAAATTTGTAACCAAAGTAATTAATAAAAATAGTTAATTCAAATTTTATGTGTTTTATTAGTATATGTAAGTCCTCATAACCTCTAGTATTAATTACGAATTCATCCAGTCAAGATATACGCGAAACCTGTAGAAAAATCGATAGTTTTGTTAATAAATTATCTTGTTGCGAAGCTAAGGTTAGATGGATTTCTCAGCGGGAATATTTAACAGCTTATATCGATCGCAAGCAAATAACAACAAATTTGGGGGAAAGACATTACGTAACATGCGTACGGTCGCAACCTGCGGTTAAAGAAGGTCCTGATACGTGTGAATGCGTCCAAGTTAGCATGGTGTTACGACGTGTCAACGATGAATTGCCTAACGAATGTTGCAATGCGCGATGTAGTGTTCATTGTAATAAACATATCGATAGGCTGTTAGATTGGCTATCGGAACTAGTTACCATCCTATCTTGCTGTTTAAAGAAATAATATATGCAATGTACGATTGAAACAAGGTGCATTCAACAGTATGAAGAGCATTAAGCAACATAGTTTGCCTATTATAAACTTTTTCGATGCCGACAATAAACGTAAAAATAGACATGGTGAATTACTGCCAAATTCATTCCGAGCGATATTTATAGGTCCCAGTGGTTGCGGTAAGACGAATGCTCTCCTAAGCTTATTGTTTAGTATTAACGGGGCTAGATTTGAAAATATATACATTTATTCAAAGTCTCTATACCAACCAAAATATCAATTATTGGAGCAGGTGTTGAAAAACGTGAAAGGTGTAGGATATTTCCCTTTTAAGTGCAATGATGAAATTTTAGATCCGAATGAAGCAAAAAATAACTCCATATTTATTTTCGATGATATTACATGTGAAAACCAAAATAAAATAAGAGAATACTATTCAATGTGTAGACATAAAGACATAGACGCAGCGTACCTGTGTCAGACTTATTCAAAGGTATCAAAACAACTTTTAAGGGATAACCGTAACATCATAGTGCTATTCAGGCAAGATGAAATAAACCTGAAACATTCTTATGAAGAACATTGTTCTCCAGATATGCCATACAATCAATTTAAAAACCTATGCTCTGAATGCTGGTGTGAACCTTATGGGTGCTTTGTAATCGTAAAGGATTTTGATGTGAAAAACGGTCGCTATCGTAAAGGATTTGATGAATATATAAGTACATAACAACATAATGCCATTCATTTGACATGATGACCTCATTAGATTCGCATATTACTAAAAAAATCAACGAACTATCGCGTAATATTCGGAAAAAATATCGCGCTCTCAAACTGAATCGAAGCGAAGAAAATGTAGAACTAAACAGAATATTTAAACCTATTACTGAACCTTTAAAAAAACACATTGCTAGACAAAAGCCGAAAAAGGGCGTTGATGACGATAATGACGACGATAATGACGATGATAATGCCGATGTTGACGATAAGAAAACAACGTTGCCAACGTTGTCAACGTTGCCAACAAAGAAGGAAGAAGTTATTCTAAAGAAAAAAGAGGATAGTCCAAAGTACGCAGCTGCTGCACAACCAAATTGGCGAAGTCGTTCCGAAGTATCGTTTTTACCGACCGAATCAATCGGTGAGTTTGATACTACTACCGCAGATGACGATGATGATTCCATATTTACAGCTGAAACGTCTGCCGCGGAACAAGTTAGTCCTACAGTCTATGAGGAATACTTGAACGACTATCCTAGATTGGCACGCTCCTACATCGATAGATATATAAGAGATGTGGATAAGAATAAGTTTGATACGACGTATGGTATAACTCACGATCATTTAACAAATAAGTGGTTACTTGGTAAGGACGAATTAGACTTTGATCGTCAAAAAGACCAATTTACCATTAAAGGTAGAACCTTTAAAGGGACAAGAGGACTATATGAATTGCTCTTTATGAAGGATCCTCACAACTATACGTTAGAAGATTCAAAACATTACAGGAAAATACTACGAATGTGCATAAGACTGGGTTTAGTTCAACAGGTAAACTGAGAAGTTCTAAAAATCCCAAGTATACATCAATAATTAAACCAACAATCGATAGGAACAGACTTAGGGCACATATACATACTGGAGCCGCGTTGCACTATAATGACAATCCTATAGAATATGTCTATTGGGATGACATTAATGAGTTGGTTGACAGGCTAAGACTGCTTATACCATCCCAGCAAGCTGGTAATACTTCACATAGTAACGAAATAGAGTCCATAATCAGCGAACTCAAGGAGACTGGTATTAAATATTAACCTGTGTTTACCCATAATCTCTTCAGTTCATAATGATGCTCAATAAATTTGGCACCTCTTCAGCTAAGCATTCCACACGCTCAGAGTCCAGTTCTATAGCTGTAAATGGATTGCAGTGTACAATCGCTGGAGATGTTGATATAGAAAATAAGAAAATTACTAATGTTAAGGCACCTACTTTCAACCATGATGTTGTTAATAAGGAATACCTAGACACTGAAATTTCACAGTTCAACGTCAAAGTCCAAAATATTAAAGACGAACTTACTAAGATAGAGCAAAAACTCAATGAGCGGTTTTCTTATACAAATCATAAGATTACCAAGCTAATTAAGAGTAATGGTGAGCAACTTGCTAACATTAATCAAAAAACTGAAAAACTAAAGAAGGATATTGACGCATATAAAGAAGTACATAATGACACTATAGAACTTCATATAACGAATTTAATGTCACGTATAGAAAAGCTGGAAAGAATAACTGACCCATGCATATTCAAGTCACTTGCTGCGTATGAAACATTGCAAAATATTGCAACGACAACGAACAAGACGTAAATAATGCGTAAACAACAAAAACAGACATCAAAGGAAAAACTTCAGCTTGTAAACGAACTGCATAAGCCAATTAAAAGAAATTTTAGGCGACGTAGGACCATCATTATCATATGCTATTCAACTCGAGTTTGAATCTATATCTAGCATGTTCACAAAGGGCAGATTATTATTCAGATTTATATGAACAAGAGCATGATGTATCTGATATGTTTATGGCCAAATTAGAGGAATGTGAAATGGTTTCAAGAAATTTAACAGATTCTGTAAACTATACAAGATTAGCTATGGCTAAACGGGAAAACATCGAACTGGAATCGGACTTGTTGAATACACGGAAACATTTGGATGCTTGTAATGAAAATCGAAATTTTGGTCTTTCCTGATCTCAAAACTGAGCAATTTAACTGCTCAGATTAATGAAATATACAGCATTGTGATAAAGAGCTTAATCAGTGTAGTGATAATCTTAAGATTCAGGAAGAGAAGAAGAATTCAAATTTTAATCTACTTGAATCATGTTTACAAAGGGAAGAAGTACTACGAGATCAAAAGAATAGATACGTGGTCCGTTTAACTACATGTCGAAAGAACAGGGAAAAGGTATTAAAGGCACCTAAAACACAATTGTAATTTTGAATATTTCAGTTAATAAAAATTATATAGATATATATGCATTTTTATTTTTTTAAAACATGTTTAAACTAATAGGCGTAATTTGAATCATAATAAGTATTATCAGCAAATAAATTTCCTGTACGTGGGGTTAACTATTTGCGTATAGTTACATTATGCATTTTTATTTTTAAAACATATTTAAATTAATAATCGTAATTTGAATAATAATAATAAGTAAGTAAGTAACGTCAGGATGAAGTCAATGAAACAGTTGGATTGACAAAGAACACGCATATTAAGTTAAGTAATAGTACTTAATTGTCAGTCAGTCAGCCATGAGATATTATTTATGTATCGGATGTTGGAGTGCAACGAAACCTGCTACTGCTGCTGCTGCTGTACCACTATCTCGACAACTAAATAAAAGAGGCCGAATACCACGTGCCCTTGAACAAACAATGAAAATAAGGGACATTTGCCTATTGTGCAACCGAATAACTATATGGTATCTGACCGAACAATAGTGTTTTAGTGGTGTTGGTTGTGATGGTAATCCTGAGTATTTAGTTCATCTTCTAACAAACTCAGTAGTGATAACAGTTCGTTATTGTAATAAGTATTTTTTAATATTTTATTTTGTAGTACCTGTAAGTATAATTTTATACAATTTAGATATCATAACAAGCGTTTAACTATTGTAATTGATTATTATCATATATGTATATCTAGCTATATGACAAATTTTATCATAATATATCATTTCTGATGATCGAGTTACTATACAGAAGTTCTGTTTGAATCCTTGTGATTGTGACTCTGATTGAGTTGACCTCTCCCTCGTACACCTTTATTCTCTCTATACCTAACATTGTTCACCTTACTGTTTATATATTTAATTATATAAACTAATGTATTTTTTAAACTTTAGTAGATAAGGTTATAACAACATTATTTTATTATACAGCAAATATGACTTTTAGAAATGAATAATCTTATAAACATGATAACCATAATAACATATTTTCAAAAATTTCTCTATTTTCAGGGTAGAGGGTACATATTAATACCGCGAGAAAAAAATCATTAACAAAATTGCTTTCAAATGTTTTATGACTTTCTTTTCCACGTTTCATAATACTTCAAAGTTTATTTATTTATTTATAGAAAACTCAGTAGAAAAGAGTTCTAAAACAAGTAAAACCCTTTAGTGTTGATTAAGAAAATCCGTTGTCTGAA
Organism: Pachyrhynchus sulphureomaculatus; assembly: GCA_019049505.1. NCBI lineage: Eukaryota > Metazoa > Arthropoda > Insecta > Coleoptera > Curculionidae > Pachyrhynchus > Pachyrhynchus sulphureomaculatus. Next base: position 52,904,285 of record CM032448.1, read on the forward strand.
AAATAAAAATATGAAAATTCATTGAAACTATAGGTAATTAAGTTGATGATTATTTTCATTTTCTGTCTAATCCAACGTTAACATTTTTTGCTGGTTTTGCTGGGTAGGCTGAACTCTCTAGCTAATTAAAAAGTACTTATTATTAATGTTTTCTGAAAAATTCGTGTTCAAATGTTCTGTGATTAATTGCTTAGTGGTTCAGTGACTTTCATGGTAATTTTAAAAATGTTCCAAAAAAAAAAAAAACTTTCTGAAGAAGGACAGTATAGGTGAAATTATTGGTTATAATTTTTATGTTATTTCCTTATACTAAATTGTTTACAATACTTTATATACAATATTGGGATAAAAATATATACCTAGCAACCCCCACGTATTTAAAATAAATATATGTATTTTTTGAAAAATTATGTATATGTCTTTTACTTTCCTTCACTTAGATTATTCGAACGTGACGTAAAATATTTCAGTATATAGGTTAGGTTTACACATGCTGCAAATCTAACCTATATACTGAAATTTTTTATTTTACGTTCACCATTATGATCGCAATTTAACCAACCAATCACAAAAATGGGGCTCCAGTTCCTACAGGTAGGGCTCCATGTTGTTCTTGCCACATGCGCTGATGCATGGAGTGGTGGCTCAGTGGGCCACCTGAGATCCCCCCCCATGCACCAGCGCATATAACAACAACCACACCGAAATGGGGCACCAATTCCTACATGTAGGACACCGATAGGGCTCCCTGAGCCCCTCCCCCATGCACCCAAATGGGGTACGAGTTCCTATAGGTAGGACTCTGATTTTGATATTGTTCTTGCCATATGCGCTGGTGCTTGTGACTGGTGGTTCAGTGGGCCCCCTGAGCCCCACCCCCATACACCTGCGCATATAACAACAATCACACCGAAATGGGACACCGATAGGGCTCCCTGAGCCCCACCCCATGCACCCAAATGGGGCTCCAGTTCCTACAGCTAGGACTACGTCACATACGCAGGTGCATGGGGGAGGGGCTCAGGGGGCCCACTGAACCCCACTCACATGCACCTGCGCATGTAACAACAACCACACCCAAATGGGGTACCAATTCCTACATGTAGGACTCCGATAGGGTTCCCTGAGCCCCACCCCCATGCACCCAAATGGAGCCCCAGTTCCTACAGCTAGGACTACGCCCCCCTATTTTAGGTTATGCAACCAATAGCATACGCAATCCCCACGCGCAGGATACTGAAAGGGGGGCCGCTCGGCCGGCCTCCTGGAACCCCCCTCCTGCAGCCCTCCCTGGACCATTACACATGGCAACATCGCACAGCCCCTTGACAGATGCACGCGCAAACTTCACATCTGTCAACTGTCACACAGTGTTGCCACACCTAACACACACACACACACATGTTGCCACTTCATACAACACTCTCATTGGTCGAAATTTCTATGACGTCAGAGCCACGCCCAAATGCTGGGCTGTGATTGGTCAATAATGTGATATCCTCATTGTATTACTACTTCTTCCTTTTGAAAGGGAACAAGAATTTATTAACTTAATGCCAAATGTCTATAATCGTCTTTATCGAAATGGTAGTCAATTTTGCAAACAATGTGCAAAATTTTTCTGTTTTTGTTCAAATTCCTTGACTCTTCATGGTATTATGCTTCCTACTACTACTACCAAAATATCTATACAGAACTTGTACTGTTATGAGAAAATTCCTGATTCATAATTTTACTTATAGCAACTCTTTTATGTTGACATTCCAACAAAGGAAATATTGAAAATCATTGAAAACGAACTTGATACTAATTTCATCGAAGAGGTTTTTTCTGATGTATCAAAGCCAACTGATGTACGAGTGGGAATGGATTGAAATGCAACATCGTTTCCATTTAGCAGAATTATTTGATTCTGTGACACATTTATATTGGAAAAGAGTGAAAAATGAACTCTATTGGAAAAGAGTGAAAAATGAACTCGACTACCAAGAATCAACATTTATTTATTATCACAAATATTTCAATAACTACTTAAACAAAAAGAGAAAGAGGACTGAACTGTGTTTTAACTGTTTACAAAAAATAAAGAAAATCTTGTTTTAAAAATTTATTGTAAGAAATTGAGCCACACATATGTTACTTATTAATATTTTACGTTTCAGATATTCAAATGTATTGACTGTCAGATTGATACATATGATTATAAGGAATGTGCTGGTTGTGAAGGATTACTAAGTATAATATGTGATAAATGCATAAAGAAACCTATTCAACCGAATTCAAAATGTAAATACTGTGGATTAACACCATCATATTGTTACTTTTTCCGCTCTCCAATTAAACCTTGGAAACCAACAAAATAACATATGAATAGCTCAATTATTTTATATGAGCAAATATTGTAAAGTTCTTTTAATATAGTTCTTGTATCTACTTTATTTTAGTAACATTTTGTAACGTTTTGTATTATTTTACAATTTATTAATATATTTCTCTATGTGCTCATACTGTGTTTTATTCTCCTCATAATATAGAAATAACAACGAGGCCAAACTAGGCTAGGCTCATCTCATTCTAACACATATATATTTTACTAAGATTTACAAACCAACGAGACCAAATTCGTTTTAGCTTAATTTAGGCTCATTTCATATACATAATATCACTATAGTAACTTGAGAACAAACAACTTTTGCGTTTACATTTAACGTTACCACAACCAAATACCGTAAATTTCTTGGTCTTTAACTTATTGCATTCTCAATGCATTCGAATCTACTTATTATCACATATTTTTGACCTCTCTTATCCACTTTTGATGAACTCTCTCTCGCTCACAACAAATTTTAATTATTTGCATGGAATTTTCCTATTAATACAAGTTTTTGCTATTTCTTACATTCTCACATACATTCACTCAACTCTTATCAGCTATTTTTGACCTTTCTTATCTACTTTTCTGACCTAGCGAGCCACTTGTTTACTCAATTTTACATACAAAAAGTACCATGAATCACACATTATTCATACATTTTGTTTACATTTAGCCTTATCTTATACATTTTTACAGACTTACGGCTCCACTTGTTTACATTTTCCAGCTTTTTACCGACTTTTAGACGCCAAACAACAATATGGGGGAACATTTAACAATTTTAGCACCTAAGATACATTCTAATAAGGCCTTTTTGCACACATTTACAACTAATATATTACCTATTGATCCACTTTTACCCAACGAGCCTCGACACAACTTCTCCTCTAACAGAAGTTTAAAGGAGTTTTAATGAAGTTAAGATACCCTGCTAATATCGGCTCTATTGACAAACAACCTATTACGTTACGGTAAAACATTTACCGTTACGATAAACATACCGTTAAACCCTAATTTCTTGCCAAAAAGGCACTGTTTCAACATCCACTGGACAAATTACGTCATTGACGACCACTTCTTGCAGGCTCTTAAGACATCTATTCACACCTATTTACACCTATTTTACACCTATTTACACCGATTCCGCCTCCATAACGACATTTTCAACATCTAAACTTGCCAAAAAGGCACTGTTCAACAGCCACTGGACAAATTACGTCATCGTCGACCACTTCTTACACGTTCTTAACAAGGTTATACACACTTACACCTATTCACATCTAACATAGTTTTACACCTTTTCGACAACTTATATTGCCAAAAAGGCACTGATTCAACATCCACTGGACAAATTACGTCATTGACGACTACTTCTTGTACGACTTACAATTTCACCTCTTCTTGCAGACTTTTCAGCAGCAGGATACTTTTTTTTATGTCATCACAACTATTACACTCTCTCATACGAATCCTCTGTGGCTCAGTGGGTTAAGTCCCTGGTTTTGCAGTATTCAATACAACATATGTAGGTTCAAATCCTACTACAGACATCACTTTTTTTAACTTTATTCATTTTAACAACCTATTTCCATATACATATATGCCATTGTGACGTCAGAATTCCTTTTGAAGGCCATCGAGTGCCAAAAGGGCACTGTTCAACAACCACTGGACTGTGACGTCATTGTCGACGACTTCTTGTACGGTTTCAGGAAATTTCAGCACTTCTTGCAGATTTTCAGGAAATTTTTGTACTTCTTGTAGATTCAAGGGCAAATAAAGGTCAAGTCTTCGGCTTTGGTAAATCATGGACCAAAAAAAGATGCCATCGAGGTGGTCCAGAAGCGCGTTACCTATACTTCTGTCGGGGTTTACTGTACTTATGAAATGAATGAGGTTGTCTTTATTCTGATATAAACTTCTAATATTCCATCGCATAATTTTTAATTTGTTATGACTTTTATTTCTATGGGAATGATTGAAGATGGTTAGAATAGTTTATTGTTTGCTGAATCATTGCGAGTTTTTTCCGATTGAATTACTATATTTTTAATCATTGATTTTTGGAATGAATTTAAGTTATTATAAAAAGTTTGAAATGAGTCTATTTTGTCATGATTATGCTGGGCACTAGGCGAGCTAAGATTTTGCGTCATATTATTGAGATCATTATTATCATCAGACTTATCAATATCGTTCGACGCATTAACGACGGGCGAAAGATTGTATTGACCGACAACTGTGGGAGATTTACCGTTCGGGTTAATTAGATTCGACTGATTCACCACTTTGTTGTATCCTTTGTCTATAATCCTTTTTTTTTTATTATTGTCGACTAGGGCTTGCTGGTAGGATCTTTTTGCATTATTCTGAAAATCTACCACTCTTCTTTCATTGGGCGCGATTTTGTTATTACTGTTGACGGATTCTGCAAGGAATCTATTGTTTTGCAGATGTGGGAAGTTGGTTGGATGAGATATTTTCTCATCTGTCGAACCTGATTTGGAAATCAGGGTATATTGGTAAGGTTTTCGAAGGCCATTAGACGTCTGATCTCTATTTGCCTCTTAAATTCTGGACTGGATTTATTGGTAGATTTATGTTCCGAGCTTTCGCAATTCATGCATTTGATCGCGCATGTATATGGTAAATACGATTACTATTATGTTCAGACTCAAGAGCGTGACTTTCCTCGCCACCACAATTAAAGCATTTAAGCTTACTTTTAAGCGGGCCTTACACGATCAATAATATTGACAATATCGGTTTATCAATATTATTGTCAATACAGTCATTACTCTGGGGTTTACCACCGTCAATATCGCAATACCCTAAACGGTCAGTATTATTGTCAATAATTGTATCAATACATGTGCTCATTAATGTTATGACGCTCCTGAGGGAAATCAGATTGACAGATGCGGAAGATTTTCACAATTATTTCAGAATGAAAGAAAGTACGTTCATAAAATTATTACACATGGTGGAACCATCCTTGAGAAGGCAGAACACAAACATGAGGGAATGCATCCCTGTTAATAAGAGATTAGCCTTAACCCTGAGATACTTAGCTATAGGAAGAAATTTTGAAGATTTGAAGTTCTCTGTCATCATGTCGCCTGCAACTATCAGCGAAGCTATAATTGAAACATGTGAAACTCTTGTTCATGTCCTACGAGACTACATGAAAGTAAGTGTTTTAAATATGTTTTCCAGCAACCAGACTAATATCAGTCTGTCATAGCACAGAACTTCTTCGCTACCTACATGAAAGTTGTTAGCATGACAGTAAAAGTAGGGAAACGCATATTGAATAGTTTAAAGCAAACGAAATAATTTAAAGTAATTATTTATTGATTACACAGCAAAAAAATACAGCCAAAAAATACCAAAGTTCAAAACCCTACACTCCTTTGAAGATGGTGAAAAGAGTCGCCAATGATAAATCCTGATTTTGGTGAGCGGGAGAATTCAATGTGGTGATGGATGAAGTATTGCCACCACTTGTTCCAGATTTGGTACTTAGAGGGCTTGGACATTGACATATTTCATTTATTTTTACGGAGTTGCGATGGAGAGTGCCCAAGCTTGCTTCAAAAAGCACGTCATTTATGGCTTTCTCTGCAAACTGTCTCTGCTGAGCATCCAAAGTTAGCAGTTTTTCTCCCCAAGCTTTTGCAATAGTTGGTATGTTGCTGTCAGAGTTCGCCTAGTTTTCCAAATATGAACATGCCTTTTCTAGAAGCTCATTTTGTTTAGCAATCGGACCTTGTGTTCTAACTTTTTTATTTTGATGAGTTTGGCGAAATCCTGTGGGGATGATCGAAGATACAGATGAATTGCATACCACCTGAAGACGCTCCCTCCTTATTCCACTCTCTCCTTCCTCCTCTTCATGGATCGGTATCTGAAAGCAAGAGGTTGAAACTAATAATACATCTAATACCTACATCTAATGTAATAATCTACTATGTAGATTAGTACAACTCTCTAACCCTTAACTCTTTTAACGTATTATGTTTTTATTTTTCAGTTTACCACAACTGCAGCAGAATGGAGTGACATTGCTTATGAATTCGAGATTCGACATCAATTTTGGAATACTGTGGGCTCTCTGGATGGGAAACATGTACCTATAGTCCAGCCAGATACCTCGGGATCTTTGTATTACAATTACAAGGGGTTTTTCAGTATCGTACTGTTCGCTTTGGTTAATGCAAGAAAAGAATTTATAATGGTAGACGTTGGAATGAACAGCCGAATATCTGATGAGGGAGTGATGTTCTACTCGAAATTTGGGGAATTGTTCCAGGAAAACAAATTGAATTTACCCACACCTAGACCACTGTCGAACGCAACGGATGTTTTGCCTTATGTATTTGTAGCAGACGAGGCATTTGCACTACATACCAATTTGTTGAAACCATACTCTCAGAGATTACTTAATGATGAACGACCGGTATTTAACGAGAGATTGTCACGAGCTCGGGTGGTGGTGCAAAATGCATTTGGCATCTTGAGTTCGCGGTTCGGTGTGTTTCAAAAACCCATGAACCTTCAGCTTCGAAAAGCAACAATCATTACCACAGCGTGCTGCTACCTGCAAAACTTTTTAGCAAAGGAAATTGAACAATATCTTAACTTAGTTAACTCCGCAGATCGAGGTTATGATGAGAATAATTTGGTACCCTTGCAAAGCACTTTACACAGAAACAGTTCCTCAAGTGCCAAAACAATACAAATTTTGCCATTACTATAACAATAGAGGAAAATTTTAACAAGGTTCCCATTATATTTTGCAATGTTTTTTTTTTCAACATTGTCATTATGGTACCTACTGCACTTTTAATAAAGTTTTGTCTGAGTTTGAACAGTTGATTTTTTATAACACCTTTTCCAGTGTACCAATGTCGGCGCGTTTTCTTTTTTGCGACATTTTAGTCCGTATTTGGATGCACAACTGAGTAAATAATTTTCTTTAGCAGGCGAGCTGCTCAGGAGGAGTTTCATAGAAAGACTATAAAAACATTGCAGTACCTAGAATATGAATTGAATAAGTACTTTCCCGGAACATCTCGTTCTTCGGATACCAGCTTGCCATGTTTTTACATTCTTTATTATTTTATTTTTGATTTTTAAAAAACAATATTTAATAAACACGACTCACCGGTTCCTCTGCTTCGGCTTCACTTGGCTGCTGCTCTACAGGCTTTTGAAATTTGTCCAGAAATGTGAGTATTGTCAATCTTATTGACGTACGTCCCTACACGCTCAATATTATTGACAATATCCCCTCCACTTTTCAATATGGACACTCCGAGATCAGAAAATCCGAATTTTCATCAATATCGCTTCAATATCGATCGTCAATACTGAATTTTCACCTTACATGATCAATATTATTGTCAATATCATACTGTATTGTCAATATTATTGATCGTGTAAGGCCCCCTTTACAAATATACTTTGTATGGTCGAATTTAAGACATTTAAAGCATTAGGTAACAAGTGAAATGTATGGCGTCACAGGTTTTTCTATTCTATATATCCTTATACGTTTGGGTAAAAATACGCCCTCAAATGTGATCAAATAGAGTTGGTTGGCTCGTAAGTGACCTTTTGTTCATCTTTAGATACGACTTTTCTATTTAATCTTGTTATATTAAGAATCTTAACTGGCGCATCATATTTGTTAAGAATTTCTTCGACTGTTATACTTTTGTGAATACCCCTCACAATACCCTTACAAGTTGTATAATTGTACGGGATATACATGTTATAACCCTTATCAATTAAGGCTTGATTTCTTACAAAATTATTAGCTGAAATATAATCCGTTAATTTAATACTGACTCTGTTCAGTCCTTTAGTATTAATTTTTTAAATATTGATTAAATTTAATTGACATATTTCCCTAGCTATTCTTAAATCGTTAAATTTGCCACTGAAAAAGCCTGTATTTTCAGTGGCTTCGACAAAAAAACTATAAATGCCCGGATTGATTTCTGTAAAAAACCTGTTTTTTTTTTTAATTTTTTTTTACGATCATATCTTTGCTATCTAATGTTAACATTTTAAATTTATTATTGGTTTTTGAAATATTTGTGGAACTATTGCTACCTACGATGACTTCACCAAAGCTACCCCCGTCGGGGTCTCGTGGATCAGCCATAAATACTATTAATATTTAAATCAAAAATTAGATGTTGAATACAGATCATATAAGTTAAAAAATATTATAGTGCCAAACTGAAAAAATATAAAGTAGGGAATCAAAGCAAAATCAATCTTACCGATTCAGAGGCACTTAATTTAATATTAAATATTTACTTTAGATTTATTTTTAAATTAAACTAGCACACACATTGCTAGTATGATACTACCAGAGAATATGCGTAGCAATCACGAAGGGGATCGCGAATCACCTTTGTTCACTTACTATAACGCTGTCGTTTCGATTCACTATCTCCACGACTCTGGTTGTCGCCATTTTTTAAAATTTAGTGATTTATATGTCACCGCCTAGTAGTCGTCAATGCCAACTTAATACAGTATTTTAATTAAATATAAATAAGGTTCAGGTTCGCCAAACTGTCCTGAACAAAGTGAAAGATGGTGTATACGACCATATAACACTAATTAGATCCTAAATTGTGAGAGTTATTATCATACAAAATACCTCACGGATCTAAAAATTGAGGCTAAGAATTGATAGAGAGCTTCTTATGTGCTTGATTACTTTTTATATTTTTTGCGAGACTTTGAGACAGGAGGTAAGTGTAAATGGAGCTTAGACCTTGTATCATACAACTTTATGAATTACTTATTTAGCCACGAAAATAAAATCTAAGGAATAACAACGCATCCAACGTTTCATCCGAAAGCATACTTCTCAATTTGTTGCACAAATATGAAGAGGCGGAAAAAGCGCGTTCAGGCTCGATGGAAGTTGGAGGAATCGTCAATAAATTTTTATAAGTCTTCTCCAAATTACAACCTCGTGAGGAACTATTCTCATAAAGATTCATTTCTTGTTTAATGATTTTAGAAAGATCAGTTTCTTTATATGCTTCTGGATTTATAGTTTTCATGCTGTTTTCTATTTCGTTCTGAAGCTTTTCTTTCAATGTCAAATCAGTTTTACTAGTTGTATGTACAGGTTCAATTTTCATGTCATTTTCTTCATTATCATTGTTTTCCATCCTTGCAGTTAATGAAATAATCTGTTTTTTTATTGCCATCTTGCTTGGACTTGAAAATAACCCCTTTACATCACAATCAGTATCCAAATTGTTACTCTCAGTAGTCTCAGTCTTCTCAGTATGAGGATTTTGTAGATAGTTTAATACTCCACTTAACTCATTTCGTCGACGATCTTTCATGCGGTTCAATAAATGTGTCTTCAATTTGGAAGCCAAAATTGAGTCATTTTCACGCAATTGTTGAAAAAGAAACATGAGTGTCGCATCAGCCGTGCACAAATTGGCATCAGAACGACAAAGTGCTTCTACGGATAATTTAACTGGCGCCAAGACCTTGATTATCCATTAATGAGTTGAAAATCTGATTCCTCAAATTGTACAGCATTATTTAGGTCAATAAGTGCCTTTTTTACGCTATTTTTTAAAAGATCAAATCGCTCCAGCATTGTAAAGAGACTATTCCAACGCGTTTTACAGTCGAGCAGTAAATTAAGCTCTCTTCCATGTTCTTTTTTAACATATTTTTGAAGTATTGTATCATTTTTCAAGGATGCTCTTTTGAAAATAAGAACTACTTTACAAACTTTCTTTATTACTTCATTAATATTTCGATCATTAGTCAAATCCCGTCCATTTCCAGTTTCAATGGCCAATCCTGAGTCTAGTTCTTCATTATCATCATCCGAGTCATCAATATCATCAATGGTAGGCTCATTTGCAGGTGTGTTTTTATACAATAAATCACAAACGGCTAAATGAATACCATGTGCAAAACAAACTTGGTGTTCTGTATTAACAAGTTTTCCAACCTTCAGCATTACATTTGGACCATCGGTCACTATTGCCACAATATCGGTATCTAATGAGATATGGAACTCCAAAAGCCGCTTTTTTAGTGTATGAACACAAGTTTCGGCTGTCAGCGATTTATTAATTCGAATAAGTACCAAATTCCAATTTTCTTTGCCTGAATGAATATTTAAATTCATATATCTCTTATTAGAGCTAGACGTCCATTCATCAAAACTTAAGACTAAATCGTTGTCCTCCTTTTTTTAATGTAGATAGTTCAGCTGTCATTTGTTTTTTTTATGTTTCGACTGTAGTCTACTACTCTGTTGCGGATTGTTGAAGCAGATTTAGGTAAGTCTGAGTAACCTTTTGCTAATAATAACGATCTTAAATCTTTTGATGTCACAAATACGCTAAAAGGAAAACCATCTAGCGCAGTCATACGGGCCAAAACATCGTCAAGGGTATCAGACTTCACAAAATAGTCGGCGACTGACGTAATTTTTCTTTTCAAAGGTGGTCCTTTATTATTTTGGCCCGTTGAGGAAAATGCCTTAGCAGAATCTACTTTCACAGAATGTTTTGAAGATAGATGAGTATGTAGGCCTTTGGTTGATCCTCCTAAAGTCTTTAAAATAGCGAAACAACGCTTACATTGTGCTGAGCTACCCGCTTTATCGACTAAAAAATGACTCCACACTGACGAAACATCTTCATCTTTTTTATGTTTGACATAAAAACTTTCTTTGGATAGTGACATTGTTTACTTCTTAAACCTAAACAAAAAAGAAAAAAAACATTTAAGTCTATGCACAACATAAACATAACCTCTTAGAGCTACAGAAAATAAAACTCGTTGTTTTTCATCTATATTTATTCAGACACATTTATGCATTGTTGTTTTTTAATAAATTCATTGATTATCACCAATTAACAAGAAAAATATCAATACTTACACGACGAGAAGCGAATATTTTACACACTTTTACACATAACCCGGCACCGGTCGTTAGCAAAAATAAATGAAATCAGCTGTGTACACAAGATGGCCATCAAAACGTCAAATGAAATTAAGTGCGTTTCGTTTCACGCACATTTTTATTGACTTATATACAAAAATATTTTAATCCCGAAAATCCCGGGATTCATTAAATTTAATCCCGAAAATTTCGGGACTAAAATACGACCGGGATCCCGGGACCCGGGATCCCGAGATCGAAACCTCTACTTGTATGTCTTTTTTAGGGTTGATACAGTTGGTACAATTCTTGATGTAACACATTTCTAAGAACTCTCGTTTAAAAAAAAATTACTTTCATTATCAAGAATAAAACTATCTTTATATAGGACTTTGTGGTCTCTATTATTCACGTGAATGCTAACACTGGTAGCATTCGGTTTCAGTTTAGAGTCACTTATGTGTAAGTTCAGTCTTTTTTCGACAATCGTTGTGAGGTCTGCCCTTTATGTATTAACCCACATTGACACATAACCCCATATATCAAATTTGATCTATCCAAGGTATCTGTTCTGTCTTTAACATTTGAAAAAAAAAAATTAATTTTTTAAAATTATAGTTAGCTATTTTTATATTTGTATTTTTGAACAAGGCAGCGATAGACTCTCACATCTCCTTAATATATTGCAATTTAGCAAAGTGTATTTCAGTATTCTGCTCTATTACCGGATTTCCTATGTTTCTAGGTATATTATTGTTTAATAACAACTTTTTAGTCAAGTTCTTTGGATAATTATTTTAAGGTAATAAAGATTCCAGCCATTTCAAATTTTTTTGTTTAAAGGAAGGATGTATGTTTTTCGATTATATCTTTCAAAACAATTACAGTTTTAATTTTCTGCTTGAGGGGGTGACTAGAATGGTAAGGAATATATCTGCCTGAGCTAGACGCCCTCATATACCAATCCAATCTGGGGTGCCCCATATGTATGGAATAATGATTCCACAGCATTTATTAATCAGTGTATCAAAAAAAATGTTTAAATAAAAGTTATAGGGTGTTATACGGCGCTCAAGCTGACATTAACAATAACATGTTTTGAACTGTCAGTTCGAAGAAATTACGCCATTTTGATTTTTTTTTTTAAATAGAAAGCCCTATATATTATTTTATTTTTGAGTCCTACCAAAAATTCTAGATATTATTTATCTAACAAACCATATATCTAAATCGAACTGTTTTGGAATTATTGTCATTTGATATTTAAAATAAAAAAAAAAGACAAAAAACTATTAATAAATATTCTAGGTTTATTTTTAAATCTGTATATTGATTTCACAGTGAGGAGGTGCTCGGTCCTGTTGATACCACAGATTCCTGTTAGAGGTATCCAAATTATTTTCATCGGGAAAAAGACTTGCACAAGTTGGAATAACTTGCTCTTCGAGTAACTGTAAATACTGCTGTCCTGTAAGATTTTCATCGATAATAAAGCGACCAATGATATGACGTCCACAAATCCCTGCCCAGACGTTTATCTTTTGTGGTCTTTGAGAATCACTGTCGATTCGGGGATTCTCAGTACACCAGTACCGACAGTTATGCCTGTTAACTCTTCCGTTAAGACAAAATGTGGCCTCGTCAGAAAAAACAATATTATGAATTAGGTTAGGATCATTATTGATTCGTTCGATCATAACCTCGCAAAATTCAATGCGTCTATCGTAGTCATCTTCAGATAATTCCTGCAATAGAATAGGTTTGTGTGGATGCAATAAAATATCTAGCTTTTTATCATCGCTTGTTTTAACTTTTGGAGGTCCAGATTTAGAACCATCCTTAACATGATCTGATTGTCTAAATCGTTTTAATGTTTTGCTAACTACAGATTGGGTAATAGATTCTCGATTCGGATATTCTGCGTTGTGCGTGGGTGTTGTGTTCTCCTACGGTCTCCGTAACAATTTATCATGAACAAAGCGATTCTTTCAGTTTCTGTTAAATTTACTATTATAATATTACGCTCAAGTTGCAGTTTCACAAAATGCAGCAATAAACATTTTCGCCAACAAATCATTTTTGGACGCGTTAAGTCGTTACCTGACACTAAATGTTTGACACAAGCCAGCTTAAAAAAAAATGATTTAATTTGATCTCCTTAATTTCGAATATCATAATTCCAAACCGTTCAATTTAGCCATATAGTATGTTAAACAAATAATATTTAGGGTTTTTAGCAGGACTCAAAAATAAAATAATATACGGGGGCTTTCCATTTAAAAAAATTTAAAATGGCGTAATTTCTTCGAACTGACAGATCAAAACATTTTATTGTCAACGTCAGCATGTGCGCTGTTTAAAACCCTATAACTTTTATTTAAATATTTTTGTGATACACTGATTAATAAATGCTGTGAAAACTTTTAAAAAGTTTTTTAATTATTAGGTATTTAATTGGTTTTTAACATAAAATCAGTAATACTTGTTTGTTTTTTGATTTATTTAAACTGGATACAACGATATCGTTACGGACGTCCAAAAGGTTAGACATGTGTTTACTGGAAAATATATCACTGGTTTTGCACCATTTTATAACATTATTGATGCCTTCAAGGACTTTTAAATGAGGAATAGCTGGCGTTATGTCGACGTCGCTGCTATCTGAAGCCTCCTCATCGCTATTCTCTGCATCAGATCCGTCAGTAAACACATCTTCATTCCATTCCTCGATTTGAATTTACATTTACGGAATTGTTTGGCATAATTTCATTCAAAAGATCAAGATTTATTTGAAGAACTTCATTGCAATCCTGATTTCGTTGAGCCAATTGTGCTAGTGGCAAATCATCATCGCTGTCGTAATCGCCTGAGTCCCAATTTAATAATTTGGACCAATGAATTTTTTAACACTGTCTGTTGTACCTCATTCCATGCTTGTTTCAACAATAATATTGCATCTCGGATTGAATGCCGTTTCAAAAACTTATCAATATCACCACCATCACCAATTAATTGAGATAGCAACTTACTTCTGTAAATAAGTTTTGTCATTTTAATAGGATTTTGATCCATTGGCTGCACAGCTGCTGTTACATTTGGCAGCAAGAAATATGCAATTATATTACCATCCTCACTTTGAAGTTTATCAATTGGTGCATGAGCGGAACAGTTATCTTACAAGCAGAAGAGCTTTTGGGGCCAAATTATTGTCTTCAGAAAATCGGATGACCTGTAGAACAAAAAAAAATAAAATTAAAAAATATGGAACTTAAAATATGCATTGGTTAAACATACTTCTTTGATAAATATGTTGTGAAACCAATCATGAAAAATCCGGGAAGTCATCCACGCATTTTTCGAAAAGTCATAATGAAGTGGGTTATCAAATCCTCTGAAGCTTCTTGGCTTTTTAGCTTTTCCAATAACCAACGGTTTTAATTTGTGTGAGCCATCAGAATTTGCGCCTAGTAAAATTTTAAACCCGGGCACAAATTTTTACAAATGTTTTATCTGGAAAGCAACGGAAAAATAATCCGCTTTCATCAGCATTATAGATTTGTGTTTCCAATAACCCCATTTCCGCGACTTTTGCACGAAATCTGTGTAGAAATGGAGTGACCTCACCAACATCACTCGAAAGTATTTCACCACCAATTTTTAAAAACCGTATTCCATGACGGGTTTTAAATTTGGAAAACCATCCATCACTTGCAGTAAATGCGTTTTCATCTTTATCGGGGTACACTTCAGTCACATAGGCAACCCTCATAACGACAGAGCGGATTATCTTGCTAAACTTGCCATAGAAAGGGGCAGTATGAACATGGGAGAGAATCACTACTCTGATTTTAACATCTTCATAAAACACCTACACAGCTCTCTCTTCCAATTCAAATGGGACTTGGAAGATCCCAACAACAAATTATGGTCCATCAAAACCAATGTATTTCCTCCCCTTAACTCCACAGAATTGAACCGAAGACATAATGTAATAATGAGAAGACTGGCATTGGGACGCACCTACTCCACGCATGTACACCTATTAAAGAGAGGTCCCCCTCCACTCTGTCCTAAATGTGACTCCCTCTTATCAGTGTTACATCTAATCGAATCCATTCAACATCAAAACTTGAGAGACACCCACGGCATCCCATCCAACATCACCATCCTCATAAAATCTTTTGTCCCACTTAAAGAAAAGATAACCAATTACTTAAAAGAATTCAACTTCATAGTCTAATCTATTTATACTAAACTAACTCTAGTGGGCGCTAAATGATCTTAGCTGTCGATGCGCCCTGCCCAACAGAAACAAACAAAACAAACAAACTTCACTAAAAATTGACTTAGCTTTTGCTTTTAATACGGGTCCTGTCACTGTGTTCTTCTTTTCACGTTGATTTAAAAACCACTTATAAAGGCGCTTTTCCATTTCCTCATATTCTGCCTTATGTAAAGATTGTTTTTTTACTTCCTGATAGGTGCTGGTAACTGCATCCATTATTTCTTGTTTTTTTGATTTTATGTAGATTTTGTCACATTAAAATCTTGAGCTAAACGATTTCCACTCACGCCTTCATTAAGTCTTTTTAATATTTTAACCTTAGTATCCAAAGATAAGGTATTTTTTTTACGTTTGTTTGGCATTTTTTTTTTAATTTTCACACGTATGAACACTTCACTTTGACCTTCAGTCATCAACTGACCCAAATTTGTACAAGCATATCAAATTTCACACGCATATGACCGAATTGTACACACCACGAATAACTTGGTGATTCTCCGTTTTATTTTTACTTCAATGAGCGAAAAAAAATAATTTGTAGTGAAAATACAAAAAAAAAGTAAAAAAACTTCCAGAAATTAGAACCCCCTGTTCTAATTTTAGAGCGTTTAATTTGGTTTTTTTTTGCCTATTTAGTTCAAAATCATAGAAAAAAAATATTTTTTTTATATATATATATACACACACACACACACACACACACACACACACACACACACACATATATATATATATATATATATATATATATATATATATATATATATATATATAACAAATAAAGAGAGAGAAAGCAAAAGTTGCCGTATCTAACAAAATCCTAAGTTATGAAACTAGTTGGGGAACTCGGCAAAAACGGGCATCAACAGATGTTCATACTATATTCATTTAGCCAATATTTCGGTCCTAGGTTGGGACCTTCATCAGGGCACAAACTGAAAAAGAGATAACGAAGCAACCAATAAAGAAAATTAGGCATAAAGAATTGGTGTATTAAGTCAAGTTTTTAATTATTAATTTTAATTATTAATTTCTAATTTGCAATTTTTGATTTCAATCTTACAATTATTAATATGTAACTATTGTAATTTAACAGTATTATTATTCTAAACAATCACAAATTATTATTATCATTATGAAGAAATGTCAAAAAACAGGTGACTCACTTGTAGCATGAAATTTAATCTAACAAGAATGACCATCAATAACAATCGCCATAGTAAAAACCAGCACTGAAATAAAACAACCACTATTCACTAACATATTAACATAAAAACATGGCATTTACAGCAGGGATGCCATTGATAACGTTGGATGCTGAAATTCAAAACTAATTAACCACCTGCCATCTTAAAGAAAAATGAAAAGTGACAACTTTGACAGGGCGCTGACAAAGGACGACCACCTGACAGATGTAAGGGATCACTCAAAAAGAATAAAAGGAAAGGTCGAACGACCAGGAAAGGACCGGTTTAGTACAAAATTAAGTGCTACGTCATATAGTAAAATTTTGGTATAAAGGGAAGGATATCCAATAGGAAGGCAAATTTTCGCTGTTATGACCATTGAGTGACATATAAAGGAAACAGTTTTTTACTTCATCTGGGGGGAGTAGAGCAAGGAAAAGAGGAGGCGGCAATTGGAAAGGGTTTTTCATTAATTGGGAACATATTAATCAATTTATTATTATAATTGTTATTATTATTAATGTTACTTCAATAGGAATGTAATTATAAAGAAATTGAAGGGAAACCAAGAAAAACATGTACTTAAACAAGATGGTACCCAGAGGGCAACTTGCAGAAGGACAGAGCTTTCAAATACCAAAACGAAAATATTATGAGGAGTATGACGACCCAGAGATATTATGCAAAGGATGACGATCACAAGAGAGAAAAAAGCTGTATATGCTGCTCAAGCCGTCTATGAAGGATTTTTGGTTCTCTGAAATTAAAGAATGTCCATTATCAACAGAGTGAGTTGCCAGTGCACATCTTTGTGGATGGCATCTGGTGTCGCTTTTATGTAATGCGATGCGACGGTTGAGATATTGTGATGTCTGGCCAATATATACAGCAGGACAATCAAGACAGGAAACGGAATAGACTACATCTGACATAGAAAGAATAGGTAGAGAAGATTTCAATTTGCTGAAAATACGCTTATTTTTATAGAAATAGTACTTGGCAATCTTAACATTGGGAATGACGCGCAAAATATGAACCAATTTTGAAGTAAGACCAGGTATAAATGGCAAAGAGAGCAAGGAAGGACTTATTTCCGTATGGCTAGCAGGGGGTAGATGGGGTGGAAGGGGAGGAGGGGATAAGCGTACAGGGGGAGGTTCTGGTAAAATGTCATTAGAGAGGAAGAGCTTGTCGACTTCGTCCTTGGTCTTGAGCAGGAACTTCTTATTGTACCCATTTTCCATAAAGAGATTGGTAAGTAGTGTTTGTGCTTGAGGAAGATAATCTGGGTGAGCTATATTTCTGATTCTTCGATATAGGCCTTTTATGACATTTATTTTAACCTTCCAATCATGGCCAGAATTGGCATGTAGTTATATATCTGCCTGATGAGGTTGGCTTTCTATACCAGTCCAGTCTGATCACACCATCAGGACATCTGATGACTCTTGTGTCCAGGAAGGGAACAGAATTGTTTGACTCTTCTTCCATGGTAAACTGTAGGTGTTGATCAAAAGAATTGAAGACATGAAGGATTTCTTCTTTACCATTTTCTGGTATGGACAGAATAAGATCATCAACATATTGAAAGAGAAAAGGGGTCTGAAAGATAACTTTTCGATGCAATTTTTCAAAAGATAGGACATGACTATTGCTGCGAGAGTGGGGCTTAAATTGCTGCCCATAGGGCAACCAAAGGTTTGTCGGTAGAAATTTTCTTTGTATTTGAAAAAGGTAGATTGAAAGAAAAACTCAATGACAGAGAGGAAGAAGGATTTATCTAATTTTGTGTTGGGTGAGATTCGTGCCCATTCAGAATCAATAATATGTTTGGCTAACTGCCATGAAATGTTGGTAAAGAGACTGACTACATCCAGAGAAATGATGACATGATTCTCAGGTAATAAGAAATTATTAATTTCGCACTGAAGGCAAATGAGTCCTTAACAGCATATCGATGGTAATTTTGGAAGGATTTTTCTAATATATCTGCACAGAATTTGCTTAAGCTTGATGTAGGAGAGTTGATTGTGGAGACAATAGGTCTTAGCGGCACACCTTCTTTGTGTATCTTTGGCAGGCCGTAGATTCTTGGTGGAATGGCTTTGTAGGTACAAAGTTGTCTTGCTGTTCTGTCATCGATCCACTTCTTATTCTTCATCTGCTTAACAAAGGAATTGCTTTTATTTTGATATTGATTTGTGGGGTCATGCGAAAGCTTTTCATAGACTTGTTCATCATCTATTAATTCAGACATTTTTATTTCGTAATGCTGCTTTTCCAACGCCACAGTGACTGAGCCTTTGTCTGAAGGAATGATCAAGATGTCTTTATGTTGTTTAAGGAAGGTTACTGTTTTCTTGAATAAAGTCTTCTCAAAGGATGTAGCGGTGTTGTGATTCTGGAGTACAGCATTTGTGACGGCATTGGTACACTTAGCTCTAAGGATATCTTGGTTGGGAGAAGGTAAAAGTTTAATGAAAGATTCAATATCTGCTAGAACTGTCTTGACAGGTATATCTTTACCTGGAAAAGAATCAAAAACAAATTTGGGACCCAGGGAGAGAACTGTGTGAACTTCAGAGGGAAAGTTAACCTGAGTGAGATTAGTAAACCAATGTTGACACACCTTTAATTTATTAGCACGAACTTGCGTTAAATTGTTAAATTTATTAAACAAATTACTTGAGAGGGATCTAGAAACAGTGTGAAAAGAGATTTTAATTGAGTGGTACGGAAACGTTGTACTATACATGGAGGAACTCTGTCCTCTGCAGAGTGAATAACATGATTAAGAAGAGAGGTTAGCTTAGTTATTTCTTTAATAGTGAAGGAAATCTCATAGGATAGAATTTTGAGAGATACCTTACTCTGGAAGCGCTGGATCCTGTTATTATCATTCGGTCTATCTGACATTAAATTGTTCATGCATCCAAAGTTCTGTACAATGTGTCTAGGGATAAGGCCTGTTGACCTGCACTTCAATAAAAAGTTCCTTCTACTGGTCATTTTTGCTAGTTTTAGGTTAAATTTAGCCCAATTTCGGAAAAGGTTTGTTGTTTCCGCTCCATATCTATTGTTTAAATCTTGAAAAAGCCCCATGTCTATAACAAATAAAGAGAGAGAAAGCAAAAGTTGCCGTATCTAACAAAATCCTAAGTTATGAAACTAGTTGGGGAACTCGGCAAAAACGGGCATCAACAGATGTTCATAGTATATTCATTTAGCCAATATTTCGGTCCTAGGTTGGGACCTTCATCAGGGCACAAACTGAAAAAGAGATAACGAAGCAACCAATAAAGAAAATTAGGCATAAAGAATTGGTGTTATTAAATCAAGTTTTTAATTATTAATTTTAATTTTAATTTCTAATTTGCAATTTTTGATTTCAATCTTACAATTATTAATATGTAACTATTGTAATTTAACAGTATTATTATTCTAAACAATCACAAATTATTGTTATCATTATGAAGAAATGTCAAAAAACAGGTGACTCACTTGTAGCATGAAATTTAATCTAACAAGAATGACCATCAATAACAATCGCCATAGTAAAAACAGCACTGAAATAAAACAACCACTATTCACTAACATATTAACATAAAAACATGGCATTTACAGCAGGGATGCCATTGATAACGTTGGATGCTGAAATTCAAAACTAATTAACCACCTGCCATCTTAAAGAAAAATGAAAAGTGACAACTTTGACAGGGCGCTGACAAAGGACGACCACCTGACAGATGTAAGGGATCACTCAAAAAGAATAAAAGGAAAGGTCGAACGACCAGGAAAGGACCGGTTTAGTACAAAATTAAGTGCTACGTCATATAATAAAATTTTGGTATAAAAGGAAAGGATATCCAATGGGAAGGCAAATTTTCGCTGTTATGACCATTGAGTGACATATAAAGGAAACAGTTTTTTACTTCATCTGGGGGGAGTAGAGCAAGGAAAAGAGGAGGCGGCAATTGGAAAGGGTTTTTTTTCATTAATTGGGAACATATTAATCAATTTATTATTATAATTGTTATTATTATTAATGTTACTTCAATAGGAATGTAATTATAAAGAAATTGAAGGGAAACCAAGAAAAATATGTACTTAAACAAGATGGTACCCAGAGGGCAACTTGCGGAAGGACAGAGCTTTCAAATACCAAAACGAAAATTATTATGAGGAGTATGACGACCCAGAGATATTATGCAAAGGATGACGATCACAAGAGAGAAGAAAGCTGTATATGCTGCTCAAGCCACAATTTGATTTGTTTACAAACAACACTTTTATGTGGATTTAGGTCCTTAGCAATTGTCACTTGTTTCACTCCCGCGTTGTGTTTCTCATTTATAAATTTTTTTATTTGTTGTGATAAGTTTATACCTCGAGGCATTTTTGTAAGTAATTGAGCTTCGCAACACTGCAAAACGAACTGTTTCGAACGAGAACTATTCAATTTATAATATATACATAAAATGTTTCTCCATTTATGTCCGCAAGAAAAAGAAACATTGTTTACTAATCACATTCCTTTGATTTTTTTTTTTTTTTTTTTTAAGTAGCTTGCCATTTCCTGGTTAGTGTTTGTTCCTTGGCCTTTGGTTTTGCTGGTTTTTAGAGTTCTGCCTCAGTTCCGGCTGTGCGCCTGGGCTTTGTAAACTTCTGTTCTTCGTTGGTGTGGTTATGGTTTTACTTCTTTCATGTATCTGTTGCGGGCCCCATTTTTTCGGCTGCTGGGGCCCTGTTCTTATTGTTGGTTATCTGTCGGTGTTCCTCGAGCTGGAGGGGTGTTGTTTTTCCTGTTCGTTTCCATTTTTTACTCGTCCATTATGTCCTGGTGGATTAAGGGGTGTTTTAGTCTAAATGGTATGTTTTCTCTGTTCAGGGTTCCAATTTCTTCGGTTATTCTTAACTTTCTGGTTTTGGCATTGAAGAATTTCCTCGTCATTTGTTTGTGTATTTCTTGTAGTGGTTTGGTTTTTAGCTTCCTATATATTGCGTCGTTTGTTGTTCTGGTGTCGGGTGGGGTGTTTGTTATTTTCCTCAGTAATTTGCTCTCTAATCCGTAGAGTTGTTTTCTGGCGTAGAGTTTCGTCGAGCTCCATATCGGGTAGCCGTATTTCATTATGGAAGCCACGTAAGTATTGTATATTTGTAGCTTCGTCTTGTCTTTGAGCCTGCAATTTATGTCGATGTAAGGGTAGATTATAGCTGCCGCCGCTCCTGCTTTGTTTCTTGTATTTTGAATGTGTTTTTTGAAGTTGGTTCTATTGTCTATGGTGACTCCGAGGTATTTTAGGCTGCTGTTTTCTGCTATTCTGGTTCCTTCGAATTGAACTGTGTTATTTCTTCGTTTCTTTTTTTTTTTGTTTATGATTATAAATTGGGTTTTGGTCGGGTTGGCCTTTAGTTTCCATTTTTTTAAGTAGTTCGAAGTTATTGTGAGTTTCCTCTGGAGTTTCCTTATTAGGGCCTGGTCGTTGATGGAGCGGCTGTACAGGGCTATATCGTCGGCGAAAAGTGCTACTTCCATTTCATTGTCCTTTGGGTAGTCATTTATAAACATGTTGAATAGTATCGGCGACAATGGGCTTCCTTGTGGTAGACCTTCTTTTTGTTCCTTCCAGTCTGATATTGTTGTGTTTCCTATGCTGACTGCTGTTATTCTGTTTTTTAAGAAGCTTTTTACTATGCTCGTGATGTAACCTGGGATTCGGAGGTTTGTCTTCATTTTATATATTAAAGCTTTTCTCCAGACGGTGTCGTAAGCTTTTTCCAGATCCAGGGTGGCCAGTATCGTTGAGTTTTTCATGTTATTATATATCATGGCGTAGTTGACCACCCTCGCTAGTTGTCGTGTTGTGGAACGACCCCGTCTGAAGTCGAATTGCTCTTCTATGTATTTTTCATTTTCCTCCATGTCTTGATTTATCCTTTTTGCTATTATTCTTTCCAATATTTTTCCCAGGTTACTTATCAGGGCTATCGGTCTGAGGTTTTCTACCATTGTCGCCGGTTTGTTAGGTTTTGGTATTGTGATGATTATGGCTTTTTTCCATGGCTGGGAAGTATCTATTTTTTAGGCAGGCTCTGATTATGTAGTGTAATTGCACCATGGCTTTTTTGGGCAGGTTTTTAAGGTCCTTTGGTATTAGTCCATCTAATCCGGCAGCTTTAAACGGTCTCATTTTTTGTATAATTCTTTTAATTTCGTGGATGTTGGACAATCTGTCGTCGGGGATGGCGTCGGCGTCGTCGTCGTCATCGTAGCTATTTTCGACCATTTGGGTTGTTTCCAAGTCTGATAGGTGTTGGTTTTGTTGATTGATCTCCAGAATTTTTCCCAAGATCAAATCTGCTTTTTCCTAGTGACGAAAGTGTTGTTGTCTGTTTTTAACGGAGGAATTTCTTTTATTATGCCGGATCTATATTGTTTCAGTCCTTTTATACTTTGGAATATTGTTGTTTTGTTTTTTTCGTCACTGGTCATTTTTCTTTGCCATTTTTCTTCTTCTGCTGAGTTTATCATCGCCTCGACTGTTTGATTTAGTTCTATCAAGTGGTCTCTGTCTTCGGGCCTTCTCGTACGTTGGTAGGTTTTTCTAGCTTTGTTTCGGTTTTTTATTGTGTTGTCGATGTCGATGGTGGTGGTTATGTTTATTCTTTTGTTGTATTTAGGGACGTTTTCTTCTTTGCTCGTTTGTATTGTTTCTGTTAGTTTTTGGATTTCTTTTTCTATGTCTTCATTACTGACGATGTTTCTGTTGATTGTGGTTAGTCTGTTTATGGTTTTTCTGTAGTTTGTCCAGTTGACGTCTGTAATTTCGCAGTTTTGGGTTTTCTGTTAGTTTGATTCCCTGTCTGATGATGAATTCTACGGGAAGGTGATCCGAAGACAGGTCGTTTAGTGTTCTTGCCGTGGCGATGATGTTTTTTGTTATGGCGATGTCTAAAATTGCGTCTTGGTATCGGTTTCTGAAGTCAATTCTTGTGTTTTCCCTTGGGGCGACGACGTGAAGGTCCGTGTTTTCCAAAGTATTTGCCAGTACTTCGCCTACTGGGTTTGAGTTTGGGTTATGCCATGTTTGGTGTTTGGCGTTAAAGTCCCCGACGATGATTGCTTTGTTGGTGTTTCTGGTTATGTTTTCCAGGTCATTTCTGTTTATTAAGCTGCTTGGACGGTTATATACTGCTGATATTCTTATGTTTTCTGCTGCCGTTTGGATGGTTACGTTTTCGAAGTTGGTTTCTTCGATTTTGACCTCGTCCGCGTCTATATTCTTTATAATAGATGGCCACTCCTCCTCCTGGATGTATGGCTTCTCTGTTTTTGAAGGCTACCCTGTAGCCTTCTATCCGTGGTGGTATATTCTTTTTTAGCTTCGTTTCCGTTACTAGGAAGTGTGGCTGGTGTTTCTCCTTCCTTTTATTGAGTGTATGGCTTCTCTGTCCTGCTTTTTTTGAAGGCTACCCGTACCTTTCTATCCGTTTGCTTTGGTTATTATTCTTCGTACTTGCTGTATGAACTGGTTTATATTAAATTTGTTGTTTAAATCTTCGATTTCTTGCATTAAGGTTTGGAAGTCGTCAATATTGGTGTTGTTACTTTCGGATTGTTGTTTTTGTTGATGTTGTTATTGTTGTTGTTGTTGTGTTGGCATGTGCCGTCTGCGTAGTTCCGGGAAATCCTGCTGATTGTAGTAGTGTGTTTCTGTTTGGGCTGGTGTAGCTGTTACCGCTGCCGTCGTCGTCTGACTGTATGATCTTCCATTGGTATAGTTCGAGTGGAAGGTTCTTTGCTGCTGCTGCCTTGGAGCTTGTTGGTTCCATTTGTTCTTGTGTTCTAGGTATTCTAGTAGTGCCGAAGATTTAGAGTAATTCGCCGTGTGTTCACCCTTGCAGTTTGCGCATGTTGGCTTATCGCCGTTTTCTTTTTTTAAAACGCATTCCTGCGTCAAGTGTTCTTTTGCGCATTTAGGGCATCTGGGTTTCCTTTTACAATGTCTCGAACCGTGACCGAAGTTCTGGCATCGGTGGGACTGCGTGTAGTTTAGTTTCCTGTAATATGGCTCCCATTTCACGATCGAATGATTAATTGCTTTGATTTTCTTCACTTCGCCGATATTTGTTTCCTTGGTTGTCGTCACCAGGTACGAATGGGATTGGCCGCTTCTGGACTTCAGTGCTACCACTTCGTTGATGTTGATTTTCTGTTTTAGTAGGGCTTGCTTGATTTCGTCCACTGACAAGTTTGGTGGTCCTTTGAAGACAATTCTTTTCGTCTTGTCCTCTCTCAGTCCATATGTAAAATATTCCAGTTGCCCGCTTCCGTTAAGTGCTTCTTCTAGCTTTGTGTAGCTGTCTGTGGTTCTTGCATAAATTCTTATTTCTTTTGGTGTGTACTTCATGTGCCACTCGTCGTTATCCAGTATTCTGGCAACGTTGTCTCGTATCTCATGGTACTTTACTTTGTTGGTGATCACAAACGGCGGCAGCTTGATTGTTTTGTTGGTTTTTGCGGCAGCAGCAGCGGCGGCGTTATTTTCAGTATAAGGCTCCGACGGATTGATTGTTTTGTTATTTTTCTACTTCATCTTCTTCGATTGGTTTTTGCGGCAGCAGCAGCGGCGGCGTTATTTTCTCCGACGGATATGGACTGTGTCCATGCCACTGTTATTTTCTACTTCATCTTCTTCGATTGTAAGACTTGCAATTATAGATTATGCACAGTAAAATTCTTGGACTCCGTGTATATTGAAAATTAAATATTTGGAACCAGACGTTTGTATGAACTTTTTCCTTTAGAATTCTTCGCAGATTAACACCCTTAAGGATTAACATTCAATCGTGAAACGCTCTGTATATGGTATTCGCAATAGTCGAAATCTGCCACTATCTGAATTTTCCACAATGCGTTATGGGTATGATAATTTACTCAAAATGCGTCTAGAAATTTTTTTCCGAACACGTGAGTTAAACAAATCGTAATCGTAAGAAACGACTAATCTATGTAATTGTAATATTTTTATAGGTTAGTACCTATAAATTTGGCTAGTGATGGTAGTTGGATTTCATGTTAATCTAACGTACGTGTTAATACTACTGTTTTTAGAACCTAACTTGGATGCTACTAGTTCTAGCTTTATTAAATTTTCTTACATGTAGAAATCCTCATAGATGGATATGCCGTTTCGAACGTAATGACAACGAATATAGAACATATTGTACTTATTTATCTGAAGTACGAACAGCATTTAAACGACACTGCCCATATGGATTGAAATTAACCAAATCTCTGCAGCCGGTGCCCCGATTTAACGTTTTATCTCGGTACAATTCCTGGTAAATTGTCCTTGCACAAATATTCCAAGACGAAAGCGCAATACATATTTATTTAGCCGAGGGTTTATGAGAGAAATAGCAACGTGTTGAGGAACACCTGGAAATTAGATCTTTAAATATCTATTTAAGATCAACTGTGTTAGAAATGGCAGCAACTTAATATTTTTAAATGAATAAATAATCTTTTTTTTTATTATTTTTAGTTAATTAATGGCAAAATGTCCATAACTTCTCTTTTTTTTAATAAAATATGTAACACTAAGAAAAAACTCTTTTATTCCTAAATATTTATTGAATTCAGCTTAACTATTTAAATAATGGCAAATAACAATATATTAATGAGAAAAATTAACAATATAAAATAATAAATTTATAACTCAGTTTTTTATTTGTAACACTTGTAAACGAAAGCCTCTATTAGTACCCAATTTCTGTTCTTAAAAAGTTCTTGATGTTGATTGATAAGTTCTTCAACTTCAGGCTTCCTCGTCCATTTTTTTATATGATTTTTGAAAAAGTTTCTAAGCACAACTTTTTCACCTTCTGTCCAAAGTATTCTAATGTTTTTGTTTGTTTTGCCTTTGCAATTATTTTCTAAAAAACAAATGGAATTTATTTATATTTTATTTTGAAGAGTAGCATGATCAGAACTAATGTAGCATTTAAAATAAGCGACACTTTTTTTAACCTATTCAAATACAATTAAATAATTTAAAAAAACATTGTTATTTGGAAAAAGTATTTATTTAAATTTACGAGTAAGCTACATTTATCTTTAATTTGTACACGTAATACTTTTAAAAATTAATAATACTTGTTTGCTTAGCAGAAATTTTTTTCAGACGTTTCCCAGTTTTAATTACTTCAGCAGGTTTTGTTTTTAAAGTATAATCATTAACTTCTAAATTTATATCTAAATACTCTTCCATTCTGTTTTGGTTTTCCCAATCTTAAAAATGAAAATTAAATAAAAGAACTTAATGAGGAAATAACTATTACCTTTTTCCTGGCTAGTACCAGATTCAACTCTCTTTTTGGTAGAAAGTTTTTTGTCGTCCGAATGTGATTCAGTATCTAAGTTATCTGAGAACTCGGTCTGATCTAATGATTTTCCTTTATACATATGTTCTTTTCCACTATTTATGGCCAATAACAATTTAGGCACTTTAGCAGTTTGATAAATATCTTGTGGAAGCCTAAGGTCAGTATTTTGTTATTATTAGTTTAGGAAACTTGGAACTTAATTTAAAATAACCGGTCAAGTGCAAGTTGAACTTGCGCAATTAGTGTTCCGTACGTTGATTGCTTTGAATTTGAAAATAAAAAATTTTGTTACGGTGGTATAAAATGATCAGTGACTTCACAAAACACACCCCAAATGAGTTTTAACAAAGTTTGTTTCCAATCTTTACTAAAAACTGATGACCTTGAAATGTTTGTGTTTTTTTATATACCAGATAAATTATTAAAGGTAATCCACTCGTGAAAATTTTCGTTCAATCTACACCTCGTGGAGAATATTCCAGAATTTTTTCAAAATTTTCTGATCAGTACTTTTAGAGATAAGGTGAGGGGACAGCGATTTTTTCCCGATTTTTTAAAAATAATACAAAGAAAAGTGAGCGCAAGTATTACATAATATATATATATATATATATATATATATATATATATATATATATATATATATATATATTTATATATTTCTTTACTCGTGTTTTCACAAGCTTTCATTTGATACCACACTCGATGACCTAGTAAAAAATTTTTTTTTACTTCCGATTTCACCCCCCAATACTAAACCCTTAAGTCAAAATTTAACTTTTAAAACTACACGGCTCTGATGAGGCCATCAATTCCTATATTGTTACTAAATTTCAACTTTATATGACAAATAGTTTCGGAGAAAATCGGGTGTGACAGATAGACAGACGAACAGACAGACAGATAGACAGAAACCGAAGTCATCTTATAAGTGTTCCGTATGGAACATTAAAAATATCCCCATATACACTTGCAATGGTTTAGTTTACCACTTACCGATAATAATTTTCGTAGGTTTTTTCGTGTGCCGCAAAAAAGCTGCAAATTTTTCCATATCGCTTTCCGTTATATTTAGCACCTGTAATATTGTTGCAATTTGTTTCCGCAAACGTGTTGATGCAAAAAGACTAGCATCTGAAATATCTGATTCTTGAGCCAGTTTTTTAAGAGTTTGATATCCATTTAGACATTGATGATTGGTTTTCTGGTTGGCAAATAAATATTCATTTCTTTCCGGTACATATAAATGTCTTACATTTAGTAAAACATTAATAAATTCTTGTAGATAAATTGAAAATAATATTGGAACAGGTTTACTAGCCTTGCCCTGAGTCACAACTCTCTTGAAGTTCTTCGTCAACATTTATTCACTTTCGGTAAGACCTTCTAAACATTCTTCCTGTTGAGTTTGTGCTTGCATATTGTTATATGTTTTAACAGTTAAATGTTCAATTTCGCCTATACATTTTCTATTTAATAAAAGCGTTAACCCTAAAACGCATTCTAATAAAAGTTGTGCCTGTTTTGCTCTTTTCGATACATAGGTTTCAAATATTATAACATCACTGGTAAAATTTTAGGTTTATTATATTTGTTCTCATTCAAATTTTTTAATGCCAAGCAAGCAAGTTCAGTATTCCAGTGACTTTCTATTAATTGTCTTAACTGATTTATATTTAGTAAGCATATCTCCTGATCGATACGAGACAGTAAGCAGCTTTTTTCAATAACTAATTTATTAGCTACATCACATACTTGTTTTAATGTGGTGCCCATTAAGCTACTGGCGTTAAACCAACGTGTGTTGCCGAGACAATGTTTTGAAATTTCTCAAGTTTTAAGGCATCAAAAAGGCCCCCCATATGCAATGCGTTTTTTAAAGCTTTATGCTTATGAAGCAATGTATCTGCCTTAAACTTCCAAGTGTTTTGAACATTCATCTAATGGGGAATAAATCTTAAATTTGCACAAAAGTCTCTATGGGGTCCAAAACAAATTGCAAAAAACTGGGCTGAAGATAAATGTTGTTCTCGTTCTTGATTAAATTCTATACGTAAAGGACACACCTTTCTGTGCCTTCTTAAATAATTTCTTGGATAGTATCCTAGACAACTTTGACAAGCAACATATTGATTTTTAAAGTTTTTAGAATTTAAAATAATTTCTTCCGGGTATTGCCCCTTTTGCCTTCTAACTGGATGAACAATGTTTGTTTTTGAATGAAGAATAAAATTTCCTTCTCTGCGAATAGCATCTAACATTTTTCTTCTTTCTGGATTTATAAAACTCAATGATAATATTTTTTTGACATCAGCCTCGTCTTTATGATCCCTTTCTAGATGCCGAGAAAAATTAGTATAAACTCACGGAAGCAATTTTTTTTTCCACGGTCTAGTATTCATAAATTGTTCCATTTTGATGTCGAAGCTTTAAATTTAGCAAATCTGTGAATTGTAGATTTTTCTACTTTACTACTGTGGTCATTATTTTTTCCTGCAATAAAATAGTAATTTTTTTATTGTAATTATTTATTTAAACTTCTTTAAAAGGAATATTAGAAAAAGAGGCAAAAAGTAAAAAAAATGTGGTATTTTTAGAATAAATTCTAATTAAAGTTTTTTTTTATATATTTTTTTAAATTAAATAATTAAAAATAGTCAATAAATTTTATTTATCTACCTCATGTTAAAAATCAAACATTAACTATTTTACTTGGTATACTTAAATTATCTTCTTCCTGAATTTCTTCTCCTTCAGATTCACTTGTATCTGGTATATACTCGGTGTCTGAAGAAAATAATTCTTCATCGGAACAATCTTGGTTGAATAGGCGCGATTCGTTAAATAATTTTAATGCCATTAATTCTTCACACGAAGATCCTTTAGTTGTCTCATACTTGGGCAAATCCAGTAAGTTTTTGTTCTTACTGGTTACCAGTTCCAATAATTTCCTTCCTCTTGTACTCATAGTCACTTGCGGCAAATTAGCGTTGATTAGCCTGGCTGAATAGCACATAACTAACTGAAAATTCGCGAATGTCTTGATAATTCAGGAACATGCAACACAGAGGTTTTTACTAATTCGATAAGACAGTCACGTAGTACGCTCGGTGGCTACACAAAATAATATTCATATGTAAAGTGTATATGGCCCGGGTTTAATAGGGGGGGAAAATATTTTCATCCTAATGCCGGCGGGACCCCCCTAAAATTTGCCATTTGTCTACAAAATAAGATTTTCATAGTTTTAGCTCAATTAGATAACGTTAACCCGTGCTGTATCGAGGTTAAAGCTGTAAAATTCGATTTATTGAACGTTTTTATGACATTCTCTCCTCCTAATTTGAGATTGTTGTTCATGATTGGCATTTGTTTATAACAATTGTTTTAAATTTCTTACCACTGTAGTGAATATGAATAAACAGACTTATCTAGTAGTT
The DNA here is from genome assembly GCA_019049505.1 of Pachyrhynchus sulphureomaculatus. NCBI lineage: Eukaryota > Metazoa > Arthropoda > Insecta > Coleoptera > Curculionidae > Pachyrhynchus > Pachyrhynchus sulphureomaculatus. The sequence continues at coordinate 52,934,913 of CM032448.1, forward strand.
GGTTTTTTTTTAGTTCCTTGTCAGTATTTCGTGAAGCGTGTTTGTTTCTTCTTCGTTAGGTTATGTATTTTGTATTAGAATATATTAAGTTTTAGACCTTTTAACTCTAGTTGGTAAGTAATTTTATTTATATAGACGACGGTTTCGATGGCTGATATATGAATTTCATTGTAGTTGACTCCTGAAGAAGCCGAAAAAAGGTCAGCGCAATATTGAGTGTAAACAACTGAGTTTTTAAATAAAATATTAATAATAATAGACCGCTGTGCTGAAATTTCTTTCAAATAACTTACTTATTATTACGGTGGAGAATCTTTCTTGGTTATATATATATATATATATATATATATATATATATATATATATATATATATATATATATATATATATATATATATATATATATTTGTGTAATGTAAAATTTTCATCGTTGTTTAAAGGTATAGTTTATGATTTTGTGATGATAATTTACGTCATCAAAGTAATAAAGGATATACAAAAAGTAGTAAACTGTTGTTCTGTAAATTCGTATTTGCATTTTACAGACCTTCTAAAGCCTATAGTACACGATCTGTAAGCTGAAAAATGGTTTAATACTTAAATGGTGTTTTAAACTGATTTAAAGTAAAATTGTAGTGGATTACCTACACATATCCACTTAAATGTATTAACATATAATATACACTTACAAATTGATATGTTTTTACCAGTTAAAATATAAAAATCATAAATCTACAATAATGCTACAGCATAAAATATTTTATTATCTTTTCAGTTCATATTCATAAACTCTTTTTACAGTAAGATTCGTTTTAAGAACTAAAAATTTATATATAATTCACAATGGATTCTTATATGATGGCAATTATAATTTGTAATTAAAGTACAAATATCTGTTATCAAAATTAACCAAAAATGAAAAAAAAAAAGAGTTAATTTGGTAACACTTGATTTTTTCAGGTAGCTCAATAAATTAATGTCATAATAATTGTATTCTATTAGGGAACTATTACAGAGATTTAGATTTCGATTAGTTTTTGCGTTTAGCTCAAAAACTAAGGAAAATTTGAAAGAACTTTCTTACTTTTTTTCTTTTGTAACTAATAAGAGAAGTTTTGGACATTTGGGTCACCAAATTGCTATATATTTGCTGAGCAGCTTATTTTTAAAAAACTTCCTTGATTCTAGCAGTTAATTTTAATGGTCTTCTTGTCCCTAGGCTAATAGACTCGAAACTCCATCAATGTTATAAAATATTCTTATTTTAGCTATTCTCAAAATCTCAAGTTTTCCTTAAACGAGAAAAATATCAACCTTTAAGACTCGAGGCTACATATCAGAAAATACTTAGATTTTTAACACTAAAAACATTTTCAAAATCAACAATAATGTAAAATGAAAGCTTTACAATATTTTTTGTAAATAAAAATATTTATTAATTTATAACTTTTATAGTTTTTTAACAATAAATTATTATTTGTTTAAATCAACAACATTAAATATTTTTGCCAGCTTAACAATGCTTATACTGAAAATAATAAAAACATACATTTTTAATTTTATAAGAACTTAATAAGTTATATAAATAAATATACTTTGTAACTCATTTCAAAGCAACAAATTAAATATGTAATTACTAAATTAACTTAGTGCTTCGTTGCTTTAAAATAATTCAAGAAGCTTTTTTATCTCCAAAACTGCAACTTATTTTCGAATTTTGGCATTCTTTTGCGTGAAGCTATTATAGATTTAGCTAATTCTTTTTTGGCATTACAAACTTTAGCTGAACACTTAGTTACTAGCTTTACACGATACTCCACGGCTTGTGTGTGACATGCTAATTAAAAAATGTCGTAGTCTTTCAAACAGTTATTAATAAATCTATTTAAATCATTTTCAGTCTTTTGTTAGTGGTGGTTCTGTTATATTTGTTTTCCAGTTGATCATTTCAATGTAATCTTCTGCTTCGTAATTTACTTCAGGTATTGTAAGTTCTCTAACTTCATTATCATTGTTGCCATCTAAGTTTCGTCCCATTGCCTCTAAAATTGTCGCTTCTGCTCTTTTTCTAATTTCTTCGCGGTCATCTTCTACCATAGTTAATAAAATATTCTCAGGGTGTAAAAAGTATCCATTTATTTTCAAAACTTTTCTAACTTCTATTAATAACATCTGTGACAAGTATCGCATTGATTGAATGAACGAAAACATGTGTTTTGACCCATACCATACTGCAACCACCGACCAAGTAAATTTTTAAATATTTTAATGATTCCTCCTCTATACCCTGTGTTAACTGGTGTTCCATCTGAGCCTACAAGTCGTAGATTATTCAGGCGTGCCTCAATTTCTTTCAGATTTTTAAATAAAGAATTAGATATTGTGTGTGCATCTTCGGCCGTTGGTGAAATATAACCTATAAACTTTGATCCAATTTCTTTTAAAAGGGTGATATGATCTTCAGTCACTGTACGGCGATGATAGGTATTCATGTCCTGATCTTTGTTTTGTTTCAAAGATTTATTCCTTCTGCCGTCAAAGTATAAGCCCTATATTTTAGTATCATTAAAGCAGTTATCCACTTGCTTTTTACTTTTTTTCGTGCTCTTTGAACCTTACATTTGTCAATTATTAAAGCACTTTGCAAATCAATATCGAAAAATTCTTGAAAATCAAGTAGTAAAGAAGAAGCCAAATCTACAGCTACTCTATCAGTTAAAAAATTCATATTATCCTCTGAATTACTAGGATCATAATCGGGCTCATCATCGTCATCATCTGAATATTCGGAGCAGTTTACTGTAACGATCTCTTCATTTGCATCATCTGAGACGAAAATCTTTTTACAAGGTGGCTGTTTATTATCTGAATCTAAAGATTGATCATTTCGTGAATCAGAAGACGTAAAAGAAACATTATTTATTACATTAAAATTTAGAGATCTATGAAATCTTTGATCTAATAAAAAGCTAAAAAGTTCCTTTGATTTTATTTTTGTAGTATTATCACATTTGCATACACGAAAGGTTGAATACTTGCATTTCGATATATCAAATAAGAGAGCAGTTTCTTTCGTAAATGAATTTACTTCTTTATTTTTTGCAATTTTTGTAATTTTTCATGGTAAGTTATATTTTTTTTATCTCAAAATCGGACACCAACGGAATATTTAGTTTACTCCAGATCGGCTTAACTTTTCCAACAACTTCTTTAATTATATCTTTTATACTGGGTTCATATTTGCTTAATATTTTTTATTGTACCTAATGTGTTCATAATGTTGCAACATCTGTTTCAAAGTAGGCAGTTTCTCTTCTCTAAAACAAATATTTTAATATTTGGTATTCAATACGGTAACTATTTCGTGGCTGTATCAAATAAAAAATATATTTTATCAATAAAAATTTCAAGCTAAAGTTTTAATTTCGATTCAAAACTACTGGAAATCTTTAAGTAAAAGATCATATGCCGTTGTAGACAACCACCTGATCGGTTTGATTTTCCGAATGTAGAAATGTTGGACAAAGAAAAGAATTATAAGAATCGTTTGTTCCTTGAAATGTGCCATAAAATAGGCAAAAAACTGTGTAAATCATAAATCGGACACGAATAAATTGAGCGTCATCTACTGTAACGTTTTAAAATTTGATTAAAAGAAAGTTTACCACTACTGACGGGCTGTGAACCATTGCACAAGTTTTGATGTATACTATTGATATTTAATTTGTACCAGCACAGTTAGTCGATAAATATGAGCCGTGTAGTGTCCCTGTTGCATTGTTTTATTTACTTTAATGTATCTAGTTAGTTAAGTGTTGTTAATGATTTCTGTTACTTTGCGTATACAACATACTCTTAGTTGGTAAGTTCTTCCTAAGTATCGATTGTAGTTCACCAGTTGTCTGATCCATTGTTTCATATTTTATTTTAGTTTTTTCTTGATGAAGTCATAATATAATGACGGAATATTGAATTAACAACAATTGAGTGTTAATTGTCTACAGGCCGCAAACCTGATATAAATCCCTATTCCATATATACATCTTCCTTCTTCTTCCTTTAGGCGTTTTTTACCCACTGTCGGGTATAGGTCTCTCTCAAATCTTTCCATTTTTCTCTATGTTGTGCTTGTTGATACTAGTTAAGCTCTCCAGTTCTCTTCAGATCGCCGCTCCATCTCTGCTGGGGTCTTCCGATACTTCGTTTTTCACCCCATGGTCTCCACCTAGTGATCTTGCCACTCCACTTATACGTCGCTCTCGCCACATGGCCGGCCCAGCTCCATTTCAGAGATGTTATCCGTTTGGTGATATCATCCACTTTTGTTTGTTGTCTAATCCATTTGTTAGTTTTCTTGTCCTTCAAAGTAACATTTAACATCCTTCTTTCCATTGGTTGTTGATAAACTTGTAGTTTTTCTATTGTTCTTTTAGTTAAAACCCATGTCTCGGCTCCATACAGTTGTAGCTGGTAAGATACATTGATTTCGGTTTTTGATCTTCGAGGAATGTTCATATTCAGTACATATTTCAATTTTCCATATGCTGCTCATCCCATAGGTATCCTTCTTTCTATTTCATGCTGCTGGTTTTCCTTTCCTATCGTTATTATTTGTCCCAGATAGATGTACGTACGATGTACTTTTTCTATTGTTGAATGTTCAGTTACTATATTTTCATCATTGGTGTTTTCGTATATATATATATATATATATATATATATATATATATATATATATATATATATATATATATATATATATATTAGTTGATTATTTTTGTATTTTTACTTTTATAGAGTAGAGGTAATTCGTTTCTTTTAACAAATATTTGTTCTTTTTTTTCAATTTAGCATCCAGTTAAGGTTGTGTATAACACTGGCCATGTTGCTAAATATTGCCGTGCTTTGAAGGCTAATTACTATTTTTTCTACATTTGTTTGTTATAAATGAGATATTAACATATAAAAATAATAAGTAATTGTACATTTATTCACGTTCAGCTATAATTCACCAAACACTGACACGGGACTAGAAAACCAACTAGTAGATAAGTCTGTTGATTCATATTCACTACAGTAGTAAAGAATTTAAAACAAATTGTATAAACACATGCTAATCATGAACAACAATCTCAAATTAGGAGGATTGAATGTTACAATATATATTACTTAATTTACTAGTGTCAGTCCTATAATTGATGGAATGTTTGTCCCTTTGTATATTACCCATCTCAAGGAACAAGCGCTTTTTATAACTTAATTGTTGCTCTAATGATTCAACATTAACGAAATCGAATTTATGCCCTGTCCCTTACTGTCGGGCTTGGCGAGGAAGCGGGTCCTGGTTAACGAGCCGGGCCTGGGCGAGGTGAAGGTTCCGGCTGGATCCGAGCTCGGTCCCGTGCCTTGGCCTCCCACGGAACCGCTTTGCTTTGAGGTCCGAAAGGTTTCGCGACTTTTCGGTGTCCTCTTCGGCCGCTATTTAAGGGTCAGCTCAGAACTGGCACGGACCGGGGGAATCCGGCTGTCTAATTAAAACAAAGCATTGCGATGGTCTTAACGTGATGTTGACCCAATGTGATTGCTGCCCAGTGTTCTGATTGTCAAAGTGAAGAAATTCAATCAAGCGTGGGTAAACGGCGGGAGTAACTATGACTCCGCCGCTGCCATCCGGAGCATGAGCCTGTCAGGTGAGACCTGACGCGGCTCGCCCACTTGCTCGTATTTGTCCTCCAGCGAGTTGTTGTATTCGACTGGGTGGGACTTCTTCATATGCTGGCGCATACCAGCATATGATTTATACTCCTTGTGGCACACAGGACATATCGCGTCATCCCGGCCAGGGCCGCGGCACCTCCCCCTGTTGGCATGGGTCCGCAAGCGGCAACTAGTACCACTTAACGTCCGCCAAAGACAAATAGGAACCAAAAGAGCTGACCCCTAAACCGCCTTTAAAAAGGCACAAACCAGTATCTAGTTTCCTAGATAGGGGACCCTGAACTCCCCGTCGATTTAGAATTGAACAGTTCACGAAGAATCTCTAAAACCGTGACCGGCTCAATAAAGCCGATCACTCTCGGGTCTATAGTAGCAAGTAGCGGCAACGTAGGGAAGTTGCACGCAACAGATGTAAAGCCCTTAGCCGTACTTGGAACTTATGGCGCGGGGTGCACCGCAAGCAGTGCCTATCCGCGACTAATTGCCAAGCTTCGTTACCGCCTTTACCACGTGGAGGTTAGGCCGAGATTCCGTGGAGTATGTGCGAACAAAGTGTCTGGAATAGCCGCTTTTGAAAATTGAATCACAAAAGGCGAAAGATTTATTCGCTTTCAAGAGGGTCTATCGACCGTGGGCAGCTCTGGAAAATCTTCAGCACGCGAGAGCTGAAATCGCCTATACTGGTTATAATATAAATCAACATTTGCTGGCTCTGTTCCCCGACCGGACGCTCGATAGCATCAAAAGTCACCGGCGTACTCTCGAGTACAAGATGCTAAGGGACTGAGTCAAAGCCGAGATGGAGGAAGTTGTGGAGGACGGTCTGGACACTAATCGTAGCAGGACCTCCTGATCCGGTCGATCCTGACGCTCTCTTGGGGCTTGTCCTGTCATAGGACAAAAATAACGTTCCTGCTGATATGCCCGACGCACCCCCTCCCCGTCACCTCCCCCGACTGCGCAACCTGCGCCGCTTTCGGAGGCGGATCCAGTTAAGGAATATATCGAACCCCTCTTAACCTTGACAACCCCGGACGCTACTTATCGCAACAACGTCGATAAATTGCTCGACTCGAGTATCACGTACGAGGCACGACGAGAAGCCCTAACATATCTGTGGAGACACATCGGAACGCGTAGCAGCCCTGGTGCTAGTTTAGCACGACCCGCTGCTCGCAGAGTCGCGCCTGCTCTGAGAAATCGTCGTCAGCGATATGCGAATTTACAAAGGCTCTTTAAAACAGATAAAGCTAGATTAGCTGAAGGCCTCATTTCCGGATCCCTTTACACTAATGCTGAGCCTACCTTTACAGCAGAAGAGACCTTCACGGCATATAACGAAATACTGGGCACACCGTCGCCTCTTGACAATGAGCGCGTTACTGACCATGTCCAGCATAACATCGAGACATATATGCCCATCCTCACTGAGGAGCTTAAGAATGTTCTCAACGCTGGTCAATCGAATGCCAGGGACCTAGATGGTCTCAGGCACACTGACCTTAGGACGGTGCCGCCTGCCAAGTTACCCCTGCTATTCAATCTGGTACTTTTCTCTACCACAATCCCGGATGAATGGCTGGCCAACAAAATCATGGCCGCGCGTTTTTCTAGACTTCCCTTAAATAAAGAACGACGTGGCTTTAGATCCATAGACGTGGCTTTAGATCTCTCCTCACGAACACCTTTACTCTCCAATCCGTAAGGCCTTCGACACGGTCAGTCACAGTTAGGGCCCTCGATAGATTTGGGATCAACCCGAAAATCAAGAAGAAGCTCATAGCAGACAACTACACGAACTGCACCACTGTGATCAACGTCAACGGTATCCAGACAGGTAGCATCTCTATAAAGCGGGGTGTTAAACAGGGTGACCCCTGTCGCCAGTACTCGTCAATATGGTTCTGGATGAGGCTGTCACCTTGCTTAAAAAGAGAGGAGCTGGGCTCACCCTCAACGATAACAGATATGTTTGCCTCGCTCTTGCGGATGACCTGCTGGTATTCGCCGAAAACAAACAGGAGATGCAAGGAGCCGTAAGACTCCTTGAGAAGAATCTAAGGCGCATGGGCATGGCGCTCAATCCAAACAAATGCTCAAATATAACGTATAATCTCCTTCCCAGCAGGTCTAAGCTCTACCTGGCCACAAGGGGGTCTGTTGTCGTGGAGGGTGGCCTTATTAGGCAGCTTAACGTTGAAGAGCAGTTCAGATACCTGGGCTTCAATTACGGGTTTATGGGCGCCAGGCAGTCTTCGGTCGGTGATCTTCCCAGAGAATTAGAGCGTATCATCGGGGCTCCGCTGAAGCCTCAGCAAAAGCTTTCCATCCTAAAACAATACCTTATCCCGAGGTACATATATCTATTACAAAATCCCTCTGTCACTCTCAAAACTCTAAGCTCTGCCGACAGACCTATTAGGCTTGCTATTAAGAAGGTCTTCCACCTGCCACCGCAAACCCCCAAAAGTATTTTGTATGCCCCCCCCCCCCCCCCCCCCCCCCCCCCCCCCCCCCCCCCCCCCCCCCCCCCCCCAAAAACTACCAAAACAGGACATTATGTCCTTCCGCTGCCGGATTCCGGGCATTCTCCTTGGTCGCATGGAGTCTCTGGCAGCGGAAGACGCAGACGATATGCTTATATCAGCACTCTCGGCCTCGGAATACTTTACTTCCCTAAAAAGGAAACTCAACACCTGGTGCCGTACTTACGGCCCAAAATCGGCCCAAGTAACCGCCTACTGGGCCAGTAAATTGGAGGCCTCTGCTTCTGGGGGTGGACTGTGGCAGGTGGGGGTTGCCGGGTCTGAATCAAACGGGGTGATAGGCCACCTCTCTATTGGTGGGGTGAAGAATTTATTAAGAACTTGCAGCTTAGATTCAATCTTCTGCCTACTAAGGAGGGTCTTCACACAACAGAAGTGGAGACACCGCCTCCAGGGCGGGATGCACGCGTAGGGAGACCGTGTGCCACGTCCTGCAGGCGTGTCCCTCCACCCACCACGAGAGAATCAGACGCCATGACAAAATTGTCAATAAATTGGCCTCCTTTACTGGGAATCAGGGTCTAGAGGTGGAAGTTGAGCCACGAATTAGGGATAGGAACGGGACTGTTCGTAAACCCGAACTTCTAATTAAACGACGTTCTGGTGGCTGACGTTGCCATCCATTGGGAGGGCCCAGATGTGTTGTCCGTCTCTGCCGGCAACGAGGTCGCCAAGTACTCTGGGCCCCCTTTTTTGGATACCGTGTCGGCCAGACATCCAGGGTGCAGTGTCACTATAGCGCCTTTTGTTCTGGGGGCGCGCGGGGGTTGGTGTCCTTCCAATAAAGTGTTGGGTGATTTTATCGGAAATACGCGCCTGCAGACCGATCTCATAACGTTCATGGTGCTGAAGGGGAGATGGTTAATCCATTCCTCCTTCTCTGCGCGCGTCTGGACAGATGTCCGACGGTAAGCTTGTTCATGTATTTGCTATCTTTTCACAGAGCAATTGTATGTGATCGATCATAAATTATCAAACTCGCGCCAGTGTGTCTGCACCTGAGCGTGAGTACTATACAGCTTTTATGTACTATTACATGTTATATACATCATCCTCGTTTATATTGTCTTATTTATATTATTTTTAAGTTACTTTTAAGTTTAATGTTGTTCGTGATCTGAGTGTTATTTTGCTTCTGTGGTATTTATCGACTGTGAGTCTTTGCTCGCTATCTATACTACCTTATGATCAAAGATTGTAGTATGTTTATATATGCCGCTTACAACGTTTGGTCACTTACAGTGCGATTTCTATATAATCCCTTATGTCATATATGTATTGTTGATTGGTTTCTTACAGTGTTTAACCTTCTGGTGTTAGTGGCGCTTTCGTAACGATAAATAAAGTGAGTAATTGCACCATGTTTTGTGTGACGCACCGCCTGCTTTTAACGTATATGACCACAGACTTTTGTTTAGTTATTAAGATTAATTATAATGCCACGGCGGCACCTAACTTTAGCCGTAAGGATCTGCTTTTGTAATTTACATATATTGAATAAAGATCTGTATAGCCAAATGCCTCGTCATCTAATTAGTGGCGCGCATGAATGGATTAACGAGATTCCCACTGTGCTGGTGGTCTACAACAGCACAAGATCTTCTCTTCCTTAAGCAATCACTTTTATGTGTCATCCTTTGCTTTAACCATTGGAAATGGAACGACAATCCAAACAGGATAACCTATAGACCGTATTGGTGTAATACATTAGGGGTGTTTTTTGTTTAACATGGCTAAAAAGCTTGGAACTGTTTAGTAGATTGTATTTAGCTATCTTTAAATCTGGGTAAGCTTCGAAAATTGAACCTATTCTATCTGTAAGGTTAGCTATGAAAGGCAGCTTCCTGTATTTAATCTGATTCAGGGTGTCTTCAATAGGACCATCATAAACATTAGATGATGATGTTTTGGGTGATGATTAGACTTAGATTATGAAGTTGATGTCCGTAAGGAATTCTCCTATGTTGTTTTTGTGGGTAATAAAATTTGTGATTATAGACTGTAGACTGGATGGGAGGTTGTGGAAATCGCGATGTTGTTGTTGGCAGCTGGATTCGAAAATATGTCTGATCGTGAGTGGGGAATCGCAGTCAGTGCAAGTAGGTGCCGGGTTATTTTTTTGTAGGTGTATGTGTGTGGTGTATGAATGTCCTATGGCTAGTCTGCGCTATGTTACGTTTTCACGCCTGGTAAGTTGAGTGGAATGAATGGGAGGATGGAATGTGGGTTTGACCTGCCAGAGCTTATTATCAGTGTCTATTAGGTCCCAGCTGTGATAGTTGATTAAAAAGGATCTTTAAGGTGGTGATTGAAGTCTCTAGGGTGATTTTCGCTGTAGGTGGGGGAGCCCTGTACGATCGCTTGTTTTGCATAATAGTCGGCGAGATCATTTCCAGGGATAATATGACTCTGTAACCAACAGAAGTGTATGATTTTATTCTTGATTTTTGCAACATATAATAGATCGTAAATCTGACAAATGTAATTTTGGGAAAGGTTCTTTGATTTGATGGCGGAAAGGGCACTGCGGGAATCTGAGACTATAAGGAAGCTGGTATGAGATGGGAGAGAGAGGGCCAATCGGACTCTTTTTTTGATGGTATTTAATTCCGCAGTGAAAATGGAAAAGCCGCTCCCACGCCAGTGTTGTTTTTTGATCCATCGGTGTAGATTGGGAGAGACTGGGGGTATCTGGTGGCTTTTAAACTTGAGAAGTATTGATTTAGGGTGATTGTGGAGAAGGATGATTTGTTGTATTTTCCCATTCTATATGGGGTCGGGGGGAGAGCCATGGGGGAAATGTTGAGTGGAGGAGGTAATCGAATGTGAACGGCCTGAGGGAGTGTAGTGAAATGAGTGATTTCAATCTTTCAGGGATGGAGTTTGGAGGATAGGGATGGTTTTGGTGATGTATATTGGATAGATTTAATGAAACTTTTGTGTGGGGACGATATAGTGTAGTGGTGTAATATTTTAGAAGGGATAATTGTCTGGTTGGGGCTAAAGGGGGAATGGAGGAGACACTCTGGAGATTGGGGATAGGGGAAGTGAGGAACGCACCCGAGATTAGTCGAAGGGCCCGGTTTTGTATGGTTCAATCCGTGATTTGTGGTCACGGGGCAGCATCGTAAATGAAGTCGCCAATGGAAAGTTTAGGGAGGATAAGGGATTTGTATAGGTGGAGTAGTGAGGGGAAATCCGCACTCCAGTTTGTATTGGCGAGGATGGAGAGAAGGTTTAGCTCTGGAGATGTGGAGGATTTAAGGTGTTTGAGGTGTGGATCCATGTTAGGCCACGACCGAATGTCATGCAAGGATCTTGGTAGTGTTTGTGTTTGGGATGTTATCTTGGGTTAGATGGAGTGGGTTGAGTTTTGGACAATTCTGACGTTTATAGAAATGGGTGGTAGACGATTTTCGTGAAGTGAAGAAAAGACCTTGGGAGGAGGCCCAGGTTGAAATGGAGTCTAGGGATCTTTGGTGTATGAGAGTGCCTTCACGCGACGACTAGGTGGTTGAGAAGAGGATGATATCATCGGCGAAGATGTGGACTTTAATTTCCGGAGGGAGATGGTCGGGGAGGGTAGATAGAGCTATGTTAAAGAGAGTGGGACTGAGGACTGATCCTTGAGGACTCCTCGAAATCACTCTCTATCAAACCCGTACGGTTTGATAGAGAGTGTTTTACTTTGAGGATCTGGGTTGAAGGAAGTTTAATATAAATTTGGGAAGGGAGCCCCTAATTCCAAGATGATATAGTTAGGAAAGAATTGCGTTTGGGTCTATGGAGTCTAAGGCGGAGTTTAAGTCGATGGATGTTAGGATGAAGTGAGATTTGGATCTGAAGGCTTTGCAGATGTGTGTCTAAAGAGGCAAGATGGTCCATTATGGAGTGGTATTTTCTAAAACCGAACTGGTAGTTGGATAGGAAGTGGTTTGTTTCAAGGAGCCAAGTCAGTCTGGAGTTAACCATGCGTTCCATGACTTTACAAAGTAAGGGAAATTGGTCGGTAACTAGCTGGAGAGGAGCGGGGTTTACCAGGTTTGTGGATGGGGATGGTTATTTCCTTCATTCTTCTGGAAGGTGGAGTGTGACCAGATGAGATTAATAAGTTTTAAAGTGAGTTGTTGGGTCTCCGTTGGTAGGTGAAGGAGCATCTCTAAATGTATATTGTCAGGGCCTGGCGCTGTGCACTTGGAGGAGTGGAGGACGTCTAGAAGTTCTTGGAAGGAAAAAGGAGCATTATATTGTTCTGAATTATTGAAATCGAAGGAAGATGAATGGGTAGGGCCATTGAGGAGGGATGAAGGGTTTGATGCTTTGAGGTGGTAGTGAGAGGCGATTTTGTTTGCGATGTCTGATGGTAGGGTAGCGGGGATTCCGTCGGAAAGGAGAAGCGGAATGGTCGGGAAGGAGGGAGGTAGATGTTGCATAGGGTTATTAGAAATGTGTAAGTTATCCTGGCGGCTATGGCTTCAAGTGGAGTGTTCAGTGGGAAGGTATCGAAGTCAATTGATTTGTGAATGTACAATGCTACGCCACCTGAGGCCCTGTTGGGATCAAGTCTGTTTTTGTTTATTATATTGTAATGTCTGAGGGGGATGGATGAGTTTGCTTTGAAATTTGTTTCTTGAAAGGCGAGAATGGAGGGGTTGTGGGTGTTAATTAGTAAGGATAGATTCTTTTTTCTGGGGAGAAAGCCGTTCAGGTTCCATTGAACTATAGGATTGAATGTGAAGGGGAGAAAAGAAGCTTTCTACTTTGATTGCTTGTTCGGGGAGATGGGATCTAATTCCATATCTGGGGTGGAGATATCCAAGATGGATTCTGTGGAAGAGTTTGGGGGTGCATCTAGGGGATTTGTTTTGTCTTCTTTTGGGTTGGTCTTTTTGAAGAAGAGGGAGAATTTTGGATTAATTTATCTTTGTGTTTGAGGGTTTGCTAGGGAGTTTGTTGATGGTAGGGGAAAAATTAGCGGAGGTAATGAGGGGTTTTGTAGGTAAAGGTTTTTCGGGGGGGAGAGGACTTAGGAGAGGGAGCGGGATTTGAGAGGATGGATTTTGGGAGAAGGGGTTGTGGGAGAGTAAGGAAAGGGGCTGGAGTTCCCTCATTGGAAGTTTGCGGGTGCGAGGGTGCTCCATTTTGAGAAGTGGAGGTAGAGGTGAAGTTCAAAAAGGTCGCATGATGTGGCTACTGTGACCCTGGTAGTGGAGCCCTTTATCATTTGGCTAAATGTGGTGGAGAAGGTGGGGTTGAGGGTAAAATACTTTTTCTTTGCCTAAAAGTAATTTAACTTCTCAGTTGTTCTCAGTTTTTGAATTTCATATTCTTGTTTGAATATTTTACAGCCTTTGTAACGAGAAGAATGGTCTTCATCGCAGTTTGGACATTTTGGGGGTTCAGTGCACTGTGATTCAGGGTGAGAATTATGGCCGCAGGATGGACAAATAGGGTTTTGAGAGCATCTACCAGCCGTGTGGTCAAATTTTTGGCATTTGAAACATCTCATCGGGGGTGGGAAGTAGGGTCTGACCCTCAATGAATACCATCCTGCGTGAATCGTTGTTGGCAATTGATGTAGTTTGAAGGGCAGGATGAATGTACATGATGGTTTTGTGATGCTCTTTCTTTGTGGGATTCTATAGATTTCTGATACGCTCTAGTCTTTAAGGTTATCACCGTCTTCACAATTTGATAGGTCCTGACAGGTTATTACTCCTTTCACTGTGGATTTGTAAAGGATCGTTGTTACATCAAAATCGTGCAGTTTAGTGAGGTTAAATGCTATAGTGGATTGCTTCTCAGTCATGACTTCTATGAGAAGGGAATCATCGGGAAGCTTTCGTGTTTCAGTCAAAGTCACAAATATCGAATACTTTATGTAGAAGAAATGGGGAAAAATTCTTGAATGAATCGCTAGTCCTTGATATTTTAAAGAAACGGTCGTAAGACTTGATTTGAGGGGAATTCAGTTCAATCTCTATTCTCGGCTTGGACCGGTTTAAATTTTTATTTGTGTGAGCCATAAAATTCCCACGAGTGACCTGAGAAATAAACAGTCCAGCAGAGCTCGGATACTGGGGTAAGGCATTAATATTCCAGAGGGCGCCCGGTATCTGGAGGAACCGTTTGCGGCCCATTTTTGCGCTGGGCCATTCATCCCCTAAGCACGGTGCTCTTACACTATGAGATTACGCATTTAACACTGATAGACAACACATACAGAATGGACTGCACATGACGACACAACATTTGGGTGCCTCGGGGACGTCAGACCCCGTACTAGAGTGTTCCGAGACCGCTCTAGCCCCTGAGGGGATAAACATTAGAATTAAAATTCAGTTTCTTAATGTAACCATTTATTAGCAAAAATGGAATACAATTGATTTAAGTTCTTTTGAAGAAAAAACTATCATCGCTAATATTACTGATTCTATTTCTCATAGCTATCATAGTATTAAAATTATGGTTAGTACGGTGGTTGGACCAATAGTTTAAATATCTACCAGATGCTGTTGGCTTCTGGAAGCATATATATATATATATATATATATATATATATATATATATATATATATATATATATATATATATATATATATATATATATATATATATATATATATATATATATATATATATATATATATATATATATATATATATAGATATATATATATATATATATATATATATATATATATATATATATATATATATATATATATATATATATATATATATATATATATATATATATATATATATATATATATATATATATATATATATATATATATATATATATATATATATATATATATATATATATATATATATATATATATATATATATATATATATATATATATATATATATTTATATATATATATATATATATATATATATATATATATATATATATATATATATATATATATATATATATATATATATATATATATATATATATATGTATATATATATATATATATATATATATATATATATATATATATATATATATATATATATATATATATATATATATATATAGATATAGATATATGTCTTATTGCTATAGTGTAGTTTCGTTTAATTAAATATTATGAAATAAAAATATCTGAAAAGTTAGAGCTTTTACTTTGTTCGAAAGCTAGTACACTGAAAAGTGTTTAAAAAATAAAATTGCGCCCCGCGTTGACAGCGTATTTTGTACTGAAAACTTGCCCGCACGTTGTGGTGTCATTTTGTAGCCTATTGAAAAGTGTTTAATTGCGCCCCACGTAGACTGCGTCATTTTGTACCGTGTGAAAATTGTTTTTCCCACGCTTGGGCGCAATTTTCTTGCAACCTCTTTTTAATTTCTGATAATGAATTGAGTGAATAATGATTTTAAAAGAACTAAAGAAATTAAACAAACACTAGCTCAGTTTTCCTTGGTAGAGAGATATGGGTAAGAGATAATTTTTGTACGTCTTTTTGGAATTATTTTCTATTTTTAAAAAGCCTCGGCTGTACGAATTTTGGGCACCATTCATTTTAAAATAGAAAGGATCTAACTTCAGCTAAAAAAATGAAAAAATACTGAAAGGGTGTACAGTTGTTAAATAAAAAATCAGTTTGGTACAGCCGTCCTTATCCTGAAAAGAAAGATAGGTATTCAGTGAGACACTAGCTTTAATCAACAAAAAGAAAATTTATTCATGATTTTAAAATAAAAGTTCCAACCTTTGCAGTTTTAAGGATTACAAAAAAAATTTGCTAGCAAAAAAAATAAACAGGTAGTTATTATTATTAGAGTCCCTAAATCAGAGATTTTACTACTAAATCTTGACTACACCCGAAATCGAAGAATCGTGATTTTCACTTCACGTTTTGTCAGTTCAAATTGCTGTTAAAACACTCATTTGCGGGAATAGATCTATTGATGAATGTTCTGGTAACTTACGGTTTTCCTATGGGCCTCTAGGCCTTCGATGGAACACAAAACCGATTTCACACTTTTGAGAAGAGCCTACTTTGGCTACTCCATGTAGAAAACACACAAAGCCCACTACGGCTTTACGTTAAAAAACTCGTGCTTAACTTGGCTCTCGTAAATATTGTCATGAGCCTCTACTGCGGCTCGGTCGAAGTAAGCCTCTCGGCTCGGTGAAGTCAGCCTTCACGGCGGCTTGGTCGAAATTCTCTTCTCGGCGGCTAGATGGAAATAAGCCGAGATTCCTGTCCTCCGGACCCTTAAATAAGCCGTGGGCACTCTCTCGGTAATATGGCGACGCCGGAACCAAAACTCCGGATACAAAGATTTGACCAATCCCGGCGTTCGCTCGGAAACCCGCACTGCACACTAATATAACGAGCGGCTAGCAATTTCTGATTAATATACTGCTCGATACAAAAATGAAAAGAAGTACAATTTAAAGCGAAAAATCAGTAACATTACATGGTCTTAAAATCTAGGAAAAAATGAATGTTACATTTACCCCCTTCCAAAAAGAAATAGACTACACTAGTCTATTAAACTAAGGCTACTTATGAAAAGGTACAAAGTGGAACACTATCACTTAATACTAAGGTCAGAACTTAAAACAAAATTACAAACTTCGGACCTTACTACTAGACTTAATTCAATTAAGCACTAAGGTTAAGTACATCAAAAAGTAAATAAAAATCCTTGCATGAACATAAGAAATACCTGTTCAAAGTAACAATCGCGGTCTTCTTATATAAAAGAATCAGCTCTATTATTGTTACCAAAACAAAAAAAAATATAACTTTGTCTAGACTTTGTCTAAATCAAAAAAAGTGAACTGAAACAAAGTATGAACACCCCCCTTAAAATATTTTAAGGATTGTCTGAAAATTTTCTATTTCAGCAAAAGAAATTTATAAAAATTCTTAAATAAAGAAAAATAAAAAACTGATTCTAGTGCAAACACTTACACTAAAAAGAAAAAGTCTTGTCAGACCATTTAGCACAAGGCCAAAAAAAAAATATCTGGATAAATATCCAGACAAACGCTCGGGAAAAATCGCTATCAATGCTCTAGCTCATCGCTAAGAGAACATTCCAAATCTAGTATCACTACTAGTCGCACTCAGAAAATAATCGCACTCTACGTCGCAATGTCGACGTCCTAAGACATCCAGACATGCAAAAATCGCCAGGGAAAACGCTACATCGCGCAATGTCGACGTCCTGAGACATCCAGACATGCAAAAATCGCCAGGGAAAACGCTCTCGCCAGAAAACACGTCAGATTAATCGCCAGAAAAAACGTCGGCTCCTCGCCAAGAAAACACTCTGGTATATCGCCAGAAAAAAGCCTCGGCTCCTCGCCAAGAAAACACTCTGTAAATAGTCCTCGACTACACAAAGTCTGCGTTCTAAAAGAACAATGTCGCCATTAACATAGTGAGCAGCTATAAAAGCTAACAATATCACTATAGGCACAGTGAATAGCTATAAAAGCTAAAATTCACCCTAAACACAGTGAATAGCTATAAAAGCTAAAATTCACCAAACTGAATGATCCTGCTTCAAAAAGCAATGTTCACTAAGAACAGAATGATTAGTCTGCGCACAACTAACATTCTAGGAAACATTCCCAATATAACTGTATGAGACAGCTAGTCTCTAAATAGGACCTCCCTAAAGTCATAATCCTATATATAGGAGTCCATAAGCAAAACGACTCAAAATCACACATTTTGAGCACATGCCCTCAGGCAACCAACATACACTGAAATATATACAGAAATAAATATATACAGAAATACATACAGGAGTTCAAATCCCAAACTCTTGGTTATGATAACTCCATACTGAGCTTGGTGAAAGCTCTTAGCAAAAGCTAATCAAATCTTCGGCACATCGCACCAAAGTGACAAATCTGCCTAGAAACATGAGCCAGAAAAAACGCCCTCCGTCATTCTTCAGGGTGGCTACACAGAGATATAAAATTTAACCAGCATTGCGCTTCTCCAAGTTGCATGAAGAACCCTCGTGTACTGGTCTCGCCCTAGAACAACAACGAAAAACATTCAATCCATCCCACATAACAGGAGACAAACACCTCACCACGATATACTGAAAGGTGGAGACAATAAAATACGGAAATGGTGACCCTGGTGTCCACCAACAAAAGGGAGTAGATTATAGCATCCACTAAACTGAAACGGTGTCTACCACACCACCATAAGTCAAAAAAATTAATCAATAGGGTGTTCCGAAACACACTACTGCCAACAGCCTGTCACCACTAATAGGCTAATTGGAGCTGAGGTCGACTACAGTAGCTAGGCTCTCCTTTGGTTCAAATAGAAATAGCCATTGAGTAACAAAACCTCTAAAGGTCCCAAAGGTCAAACGTTCACCCCCCATAGACTACCCTTCCAATCAGTCTGTTCCTCAGGAAGACTAACTTCCTGCCAAACGTCGTCACGGCATCTGTTAGCACCCGGTGCATCACAGCCTGTAAAAACAGATAACTCATGGGATACAACCTAAAAGGTTTACAAGGTTGACTTAACCAAGCTTCTAACGGAAATTTCCAAAAAAAGAAAATGAGCTTAAAAAGCTACATGAAGCAAAAATTTCTCAATTTTTCGGTGGCAACGCAATAAAAACTTTTGAAGACGACAAGAGCTTTTCCAGCTTAATCAGAAACAAGAAGAAAACATCGTTGACAGCTAAAATATTCGATCATGGTGTTAATCGTCTCCCTAGACAATAGCCTCTAGAAGAAACTGCTACAGGTATCAGGCATAACCGTTTTCTGTCAGCCCAAACTTCTAGGTTACCTCTTGGAAATCTAAAAATTCGGTTAGGAATCTTCCTTCACTGCGCTTAGCCTCTCTTGACAAGGTTCTCATCTCGGTATCAGATTTTGATCATTTCTTTGTGAAACGACTGTCTTACTCTGCTCTCATCTCTTGTAAATGATCAGCCTTTAGTTCTCCTGCAGGACTTCAATTTCCTATCAATCTGATAGTATACCGAAAAAACTCAACATACGCCTATGAGTCCATGCAAAAAATTTTTTAAAAAAATTAGTGACTCAAAGGTAACGTTTAAACGGCTCTGAAAAGAATAAAGTATACCCTCAGTTTGTCAATTCAGAAGAAGATCTAAATCAAAATAATCCAAGTCTTAGACTTACTGGATAAACCAAAATCAATTTACTCTTAATTGCACCCAACATATACCACTAAGGTAATAGAAATACACCCACTCGGGTAACAAACTTTGAAATTGCTCATAAAAATTTTGACTCTACATCACACTACACGAGCTACATCTTGCGCTTGTCCTAACTCAAGATCACCTTGGATTGCCTCTAATCAAAATTTCGCTTCCAAGTGTCAAGAACTGGATATTATTTGGGGTCATAAGCAAATCAAATCCCGCGACCACCGACATACCAGTCTTATGATATATCCTGAGTGTGACTCTTTCGCAAGCTCGCAACAGCTGAGTCGATGCTAAACATCAACTACAATCAACCTAAGTTTGGATATGATCAGTACCCAAAACCTTAGCATTAAACAACAAAAGTAAGCTATTCTCTGCACAACTTTTATAACAGTCAAAAAAAAACGAGGTCGTCACCTCTACAGAGCAACATCAAAAAAAAAATAAAGTAAAGCAATTAAGATAATGTAAATATAAATTATTCTTCTTCTGACAAACTTTCATTAGGGTTAGGTTCATTGAATGGTTTTAAGTCTTTAATATGCCATCTTCCTATTTTAGTCCCATCTAAATTAACCAAACCATAAACTAAATCTGAAATCTTTTCTCTTATCACGCAATGCACATACTTAGGTACCAACTTAGATGTGAATTTATCTGCTGCACTGGAAAGAATTTTATTTTTTCGCCAAACCTGATCACCTATATTAAAGGCAAAATCCCTTTTTCTAAAGTTGTAAGACTTACTGTTCCGTTCATAAGCCTTATGTATCCTACTACGCACGTCGGTGAAAATATCTTTTAAACCCTTTAAATTTTCGGCGTACGCACCCCTGTTACCCGGAATTATTTCGCTGTCAACATTGACATCCAAATCTACATTTTTATAATACGATCCGGATAGAGGTATATGTCTGCCGTAAACTAATAAAGACGGTGTGAACCCTGTTACTTCGTGTCTTGCGGTATTTATTGCTTGTTGAATTTTGGAAATATTGCCATCCCAAGTGTCATGTGAATCAACGTAACTTCTTAAAGCGGTCCCGATTGTTCGGTTATTACGTTCGACAAAATTACATTGTGGAGAGTACACGGGATTAAAACGGATATTAAAACCATAAGTTTCACTTAGGCTCTTAAAACTTTTAGAGGTAAACTGAGTACCGTTATCGCATATCAAGAGCGATGGAACACCGTGGATTAGAAAGACATTATTTTCCAAAATTCTCTCTATATATCCAGCTTTAGAGCTTTTCAAAGGAAATAGCATGGTATACTTTGTAAACCAGCAAGAAACCACGAGAAGCCATTTATTTCCCTTTTTTGAACGTGGGAATGGGCCTACTAGATCAGCTGCTATGACTTGAAAAGGGTAATTAACCGTTTTCTCTTTTCCCATCAGTCCCATAGGCAGTGCATTTGGAGATTTCTGCGCTCCACATACTTCACAAGTCCTCACAAACTTTAAGATATCAAAACGCATTTTTGGCCAATAATACTGTTCCTGAACCCTGTGAAGAGTTTTATAAAAACCAAAATGACCAGAAGTAGGAGGAGTGTGACACATGTCTATAATTTCCCCTCTCTGCGGTTTAGGAACTAGTATTTTCCACTCGGGTACATTAACTTTTAAAGGCAACTGGTTTGGGATAAATTTGTACACGAAATCATTTTCCACCTTCCACTGCGGAAAATTTTGAGGAAATTCTTTAATTTGCTGCCGCAAATTATCGTACCATGGATCAATGCGATCTACATCAACTGTATCAATTCTTACGCCAATCTGTGCATTAAGACTGTTTTCGTCCGCTGTATGATCTGGGATTCTTGACAAAGCGTCAGGAATAACATTGTGGACTCCTTTTCTATGAATCAAATTAAATGTATGTTGTCTCAGCCTAATCGCCCAACGCGCTAGTTTGCCACTAGGGTTTTTAATAGAATTAAGCCACAATAAACTATAATGATCTGTTATGACCGTGAAAGGAACACCTTCTATGTAAGGTCGAAACTTTTCGATGTTAAAGAGTACTGCTAAACATTCTTTTTCAACAACCGAATAGTTACGTTCAGCCTTTGATAAAGTTCTACTGGCATACGCTATCACTCTTTCCTCACCATTGATTTTCTGTGTTAGGACGCCCCCTAAACCGGTATTAGAAGCATCACTAGAAATATAAAACTGTTGGGAAAAATCTGGTTGGGATAAAATTGGAGCTGAAACCAATAGCTCTTTAATCTTTATAAAAGATCTTTCTGCTGCGTTTGTCCAATCTATCGATTGTCCTTTTTTTCGTCCTTTCAAAAGATCATTAATAGGCGACAACAAGGTAGAAAAATTCTCAATAAAACGTCTATACCATGAACACATTCCTACGAAACGCTTAACTTCCGTAGTATTAGTAGGTCTCGCATAATTAACCATGCTTGCTACTTTATCCGGATCGGTACGCAAGGAATTTGAGCCTACAATATAGCCTAAAAACTTTAGAGAAGTTTTGAAAAAATCACATTTGCTCAAATTTATCGTCAGTCCGGCCTCTTTCAATTTATTTTTTACTTCTTTAAGTAAGCGTATATGCGATTCGAAGTCTTCCGATGTTACTAAAATATCATCGAGATAGGTAAAAATATGTGGCTCATATTTCGGACCAAATATAGCGTCCACTAAACGTTGCTGAGTTTGAGCAGCGTTCTTTAGACCAAACGGCATAGTGACGAACTGAAATAGACCTCGGCCTACTACTGCAAAAGCGGTCTTTTCCTTAGAGGATTTGTCCAAAGGAATTTGCCAGAATGCCTTTCTAAGATCTATCGAGGATACATACTTAGCATTCCTGAGTGATGTCAAAATTCTATCGATGTTCGGTAATGGATAGTTATCAAATTTGCTGACCTCGTTGAGCTTTCTTCCGTCAAAGCATAGACGATACTGTCCATCGGCCTTTTTCACCAATAAGATTGGAGAACACCAAGGACTGTTTGATTCTTCAATCACTCCGAGTTTCAACATTTCGTCTAACTCTTTATTTAATACTTTTGACATATACGGAGACATGGCGAAGGGCCTTGTCTTTACAGGACTGGCATCAGCCGTATCTATAGACATGGTGATCTTATTCGTTCGGCCTAACCTATCTTTACTACTTATTTATTTCTTTGAAAGAGCTTATTACGTTTTCTGCGTTTAAGCGTTCCGTCCGCGAGAGATCATCTAGGGTACATAGACGCGAGAAAAGGCTTTCTAAAGAACTTTCTGAATAACAATCTTTAAAACTTGTTTGAGAATTGACTTCTAGGGACTGTGGATACCACGAATTATTTTTAAAATATACTAAAATTCCGAATTTTTGTGCAAAATCACATCCTAAAACCAAAGTATGTGATAGAGAAGGTACTACTAGAGCAGAGATTACTAAACAATGACCATTGCAGACTAGCGGCAACTCAACCGTACCTAAAACTTTTAGACGGCTGCCATCTGCAGTGGTAACACTTCTATTTTTGACATGGCATATTTTTATACTTAAACGACTTAAAATTTTAATACCATTCTGACCTACAACGGAGGCATTTGCACCAGAGTCAAGTAAAGCCGAGAAATGGGCACCTAATAGATCTATCTTTATATGCGGTCCATTATCTAAATATTTATGCACGAATAAAGGAGACATGTGACCATTTGGAGAAGCAGGAGTTTTAATTTGAGAAGGAGAATTTTTATTAGACTTTTTAAAAAAATCAGAAACTTTTTGTAACTATTTAGTCCAATCTGATTTATTGGAGTATTTCTTTACTTAAGATCCTCGTTAGAATCTTTCTTTTATCCGCGACCGGACGTTCTGAGAAAGTACGACGGATTTTCAGTTCATAGTCTAATTCATTTTCCAGTAAGTGATTGACTTTAGAATTGAAGGCTTCCATGAATTAAAAGAATTGTTTAAAAAGTCGTTAAAAATATTTCTCCTGTATTCCCAATAGTCATAATAAAAAATATGTAAAGGCACTTAAAATATGTAAACTTCTTTACCAAACAAAAAAAATTTTCAACAATTTCAAAAAATTTCTAAGTATTGCCTTCTATTAAAATTCTTTTACCAAATGTTAAGAATTTTCAACAAAAAATCTCCAAATACCGTTTCGTATCAGCAAAGTATTTTTAATATTCATGCAAAACATCGGTGAGAAAAAAGTACAGTTTTTTCTTCGGTTAACCGCAAAATAAATCTAACACTGCAAAAATTAAAGTAAACCAGCACATCTGCTAATCTGAACTATAAAAGTAGCTTTTAAGAAAAAAGTAGGAATCTCTTATCTTAGAGTCGATTAACAAAATTCAAATATCTAAACCACCATCAGATAAATTGAAATAAATAATTCTACAAATTTCCTGCTTTTGTCTTATTGCTATAGTGTAGTTTCGTTTAATTAAATATTATGAAATAAAAATATCTGAAAAGTTAGAGCTTTTACTTTGTTCGAAAGCTAGTACACTGAACCCTTTAAAAAATAAAATTCCAAAAGCCCCGCGTTGACAGCGCTATTTTGTACCGTTTGAAAACTTGCCCGCACGTTGTGGTGTCATTTTGTAGCCTATTGAAAAGTGTTTAATTGCGCCCCACGTAGACTGCGTCATTTTGTACCGTGTGAAAATTGTTTTTCCCACGCTTGGGCGCAATTTTCTTGCAACCTCTTTTTAATTTCTGATAATGAATTGAGTGAATAATGATTTTAAAAGAACTAAAGAAATTAAACAAACACTAGCTCAGTTTTCCTTGGTAGAGAGATATGGGTAAGAGATAATTTTTGTACGTCTTTTTGGAATTATTTTCTATTTTTAAAAAGCCTCGGCTGTACGAATTTTGGGCACCATTCATTTTAAAATAGAAAGGATCTAACTTCAGCTAAAAAAATGAAAAAATACTGAAAGGGTGTACAGTTGTTAAATAAAAAATCAGTTTGGTACAGCCGTCCTTATCCTGAAAAGAAAGATAGGTATTCAGTGAGACACTAGCTTTAATCAACAAAAAGAAAATTTATTCATGATTTTAAAATAAAAGTTCCAACCTTTGCAGTTTTAAGGATTACAAAAAAAATTCTAGCCTAACAGGTAGTTATTATTATTAGAGTCCCTAAATCAGAGATTTTACTACTAAATCTTGACTACACCCGAAATCGAAGAATCGTGCTTTTCACTTCACGTTTTGTCAGTTCAAATTGCTGTTAAAACACTCATTTGCGGGAATAGATCTATTGATGAATGTTCTGGTAACTTACGGTTTTCCTATGGGCTTCTAGGCCTTCGATGGAACACAAAACCGATTTCACACTTTTGAGAAGAGCCTACTTTGGCTACTCCATGTAGAAAACACACAAAGCCCACTACGGCTTTACGTTAAAAAAACTCGTGCTTAACTTGGCTCTCGTAAATATTGTCATGAGCCTCTACTGCGGCTCGGTCGAAGTAAGCCTCTCGGCTCGGTGGAAGTCAGCCTTCACGGCGGCTTGGTCGAAATTCTCTTCTCGGCGGCTAGATGGAAATAAGCCGAGATTCCTGTCCTCCGGACCCTTAAATAAGCCGTGGGCACTCTCTCGGTAATATGGCGACGCCGGAACCAAAACTCCGGATACAAAGATTTGACCAATCCCGGCGTTCGCTCGGAAACCCGCACTGCACACTAATATAACGAGCGGCTAGCAATTTCTGATTAATATACTGCTCGATACAAAAATGAAAAGAAGTACAATTTAAAGCGAAAAATCAGTAACATTACATGGTCTTAAAATCTAGGAAAAAATGAATGTTACAATATATATATACATATATATATATATATATATATATATATATATATATATATATATATATATATATATATATATATATATATATATATATATATATATATATATTATATATATTATAAATACCGAAGACTACATGACAAAAATTGAAACCATTCTACAAGACGACACCTACAAGCTATTTACCAGAAACCCTTATAAGACCGTATATCCTTCTAAAACAAGTCATAGGAGGATTTAATGCAATCAAATTTCTTATAACTTCCAATTATTCAAAAAACTTAAAAAAAAAAACGAATTTAATAAAAAAATTATAACAATTTTTACCGTTTAAAATAATAGCACCGTGGCACCGACAAATTCGAAGGAGCTCTATAAAATATGTATAATTTTAACCGAAAAAGTTGTTGAATTGCATCACTTACTAAAAATTTCAATCCATTTAGGGTATCCCAGAATGGTTTATTATTTTAAAAAGAATTGTGGTATTAAACCAGTATAATCCGTTTAAAACACAACACTCAAATTGAAATCTTTTGCGGTATAACCTTAACTAATTCAAAACACTTTAATTCGTTTATTTTTGGTTTTACCAGTTTCCCCGTAGTAGATTTAAGCTAATCTATTAATAAATTACTTTATAAACAGTAATTTATTGGACACGAAAAAATTATCAATTCGGTAAAACAAGCATGTTCATGTAGTTCATAGGGTATCTTTGGTAGCTCAAATGCACAAAATGAATCGAAAAAATCGTCAAACGTCAAAACAAATGATTAAATAATCTAACCTTTAGTCCTCAAATATTTTGACACCAGAAAACTTTCTAAAAATTTAAATGTGCGTACCTTATTTTAAAAATGGCTTTGTGTATAAATGTACGGTGAGACAAAATGCTCAGAAATCAGTAGATATGTAGAATATCTTTGCCCAAATACGAAATAACATGCTGCGTAGATCCTATGGAAACAAAATGGTCATTAATTTTATTAATTCAGTTTTATTACTTGCATTAGTGAAAATTTTACCAGATTTTTCCAACTGATAATAAAAAATGTGTTAAGATTAGATAACTTTCATACTAAAATATGGCGAAGAGAAAAAAGTTCAAGTTGACACTAGTAATTTTATCAGTAACCTGTTGCCATATAACTAGTCTACAATTTACATCTTTTATTGTTATTTTAACTTATCAATAATATATAAAAAAATAGGGTATAATTACTTTTAATGTATATAAATATAAATTAATAATAATTAAGTAGAAAAATCATATTTGATTATTTAATTTGTGAACTATTTTCTGTCAGGTCATCTGTTTAGTGTGTTAAAATTTTTACATATCTATCAATAACTATAGAGTTCCTAGAATAAAGTTAATTTATGTTTATTTACTTTACGCTCAGATCTGGTATAAAAAGAATTTTCCTTCAGTGGTATTTTGTCAGCATTATTTACTAATATGAAATTATTTCTGTAGGACCCTGGGGCCTTTAAACCAGAGAACTGGGATGATCATGCAACCATTCCTGTCCCACATAACAAAAAACCAGAAGACTGGGGCAAACCAGAGCATATCCCAGATCCAGGTGCTTTCAAACCCATGACTAGGTCAATGAAATGGACAGCAAATGGGAACCATCAATGATCAATAATCCTCGCACTATTATTTTACTATATTAACTTTTACTATCATTTGTTCTTACTGACTGTTGTCTATTATCAAGATAGCTTTTTCTTAGATTGTGAGATTTCCTCTTACTTCAGTGTACTATAATTTATGTAATAGTATTTTATTGTCTACAGTATCAAATGCATTTGCGAAATCTACAAAAGTGACTAGTATTCATTTAATTTTGTATAAATTGTGTTATTAATATAACTTAGAGCATCTTTTGTGCCTCAATTTTGGACAAAACCAAATTGTTTGTCATAGATTATACTATTAATTTTTTCAAATATTTTTGCAATGTTTGACATTAGTGAAATTGATCTATAATTTTTTACTTTGTTACTATTAGGAGATTTTTGTATTGGTATTATTTCTGTTTTTTTTTTTTTTTTAAGAGCAGCAGACTAAGTTGCTAGTTCAATACACATACTGAAAATGTGGCTCAGCAGTATATGTGGATAATGTTTTTAAAATTTTTGTGTTAATGATATCTATTCTCCCTTTTTTATTTTCATCGTATTTATTATTTTACATATCTCTATTCAGTAGGCTTAAGAAAATTTGTATTTGAATTCATTCAATTATTTTTACTTGCATATTTTCTGGTATTTCAATTTTTTCACTTAAATTGTTGCCAATTTTACAGAAATACTTATTCATACTATTTGATATTTTAGTACTGTTATTTTCTGATCATTGTTGTCTATTATATGACTGATTCTACCATCTTTTCTCACTTTTTTATTGTCTTTTGTGTTAATAATATCCCATAACTTTCTAGTATTATCACTATTTTTTTTCAATTAGACTTTTATCATACATTTTTTTAGCCTTCACTATGACTCTACGTAAAACCCAGCTGTTACAATATATTTTATATCCTGGTAAACTAAAGAATTTATTACTAAGTTGGGAATGTGGAATCTTTGGCACAATAACACTACTCAGTATATATCACCACCACACCAAACACTTTATTTTTGCACTCGACGCGCGTTTCGCTAACCATGTTAGCTTCATCAGGAACGATGATTGACTAATAGTAGTGGTGATATATACTGAGTAGTAAAGAATTTATAGTATTCAAGATTCCAAGTTTTGACAGACACAGTGTAGAACGGTTTGATTTGCAAGCTCTCAACAAAAACTTCTAATTTGGTGAAGTTACAATTAAGACTCCTTATGTTAATATTATAGTATTAAGTCCTCGTTATTACATATGTTTTTATTAAGAGCTGGAACATCACAGAAAATAGTTTCTTGCCGTTTTGTATCATTTTGTATAGTCTCTAAAACGTCAAACTACATGCTGTTTCCTCTATATATAGACGATCCATACATGAAACAGTTTAATTAGTTATAATTTAGTAGGAGGAGATAGACAGTCTAGGGGGGGGGGGGGGGGGGGGGGAATAACACTACATAAAAACTCGCTTACAGTTTCCTATTTGCTATTCTTCAAGAAATGAAATCCTCGAAAAGATTTATATTAAATTAAAATCTTTAATTAGAAACAACGTTGTTGGTGTACTGTATAGGCACCAAAGTTTAATAAATCTCATTTTTATATCCTTGTGAAAAACGATTGATTGATGATTTTCAACCATTTGAAATTATTGGTGGAGATATCAATTAAAATTTGTTAAATCTTGCCAATCAGTACACTAACATATTTTGCGATTACATAGAGTCAATTTATAACAAGTAACTGCAGAACCTACCAGTGTAACAAAAACAACCACTTCATTGTTGGACGTAATTTTAATATCAAACGAGGAGAAAAATTTTAAGTTTGGTGGCAAAGACTGTTGTTTATTGAATCATTTTTTGACTTTTTGTTCTATACATGACTATAAAGAAAATAATTTTGAAACTAATTGAATTAGAAATTTAAAAATATTGATAAAGGTTCGCTTCATGAGTTTTTGGCAGTTTCTCTCTTTGAAAATATTATTTATCTTGAAACTATTAAGTTGCTGCTCCTAAATAACTTTTGAAATAAATTAAATAATCTTAATATTTACTCTAAATAAAGGTCTAATAGAATACCAGATAATTTAAATATTCCTAACCATATAAATAGTCATTTTTTACAAATGACACTTAATAATTAATCAGCAAATCATGACCTTACAACTTTACAATATTCGTGAATGTTTAAAACCTTATCAGTGACAGCATTTAAACCTCTATTTAAAAGTTTTTGCTAAGTTCTGCAGAAGATACACAGTGACCTTAAACTCGTGTAGTTTCATGAGGAAAAATAAATATATCTATTTTTACTTTTGGGCATGGCAGGTGTAAAAAATTACTTATTTTTGTTTTCTAAGGGGGTTTAAACTAGAATCTTGTATCTAAAAATATGTAATTTTTATTTAAGCTTTTATATTTTGTATATTTCAATATTGACGAATAAAACACTATTATTATAATTATTATTATTTATTTCTATATGTTATAAGCTGTATTTTTTTTAATCTTGTATAACATGTATGTTTCTTTTCATAAAATTAACTGCAACTTACAAGAAATACAATTTTCTAGCTACCTAATAGTTCGGAACGGATGGTTTCATATAGTCAAAATTTTTATTTTCAGACTCTGCAGTTTTTAACACTTTTTTTCGCATATGTTCAGAAGCTAAAAATAAAAACAAAAATACTAAATTATTATTTCAAAAAGTAAAACCTGAAATAAATTTTTAATATTAAAAATATTTCATTTAAAAAAAAGTGCCAAGTAAGTAAAAATAAATATAAGGACATGTGTGGTTACTAATAAAAAAAATTGTTGGAACTAGAACATAGCATTCTTTTGTATTTTTTCAAATAGCGTCTTAATTTAATTACAGAAATAATATATTAGTTCAATTTTCATTTAAGGTATTTAGATCCCTCATAGAATGCTGTCATCATCATAAATCATAAATATTCATGTTCCTTCATGACTACCAGACCTGCTGGTACATTCTACTTGCCTACACTTTCTCCAAATTTCTTAATTAAAATACACATTAAAGTCCTAAAAATGTAATGTTGGTCTTTAAATTTGATGTTTAATTTCTCTGTGATTTTTCTTTTTAATTTGGAATTAAAATATTGCATTTTTATTGGAAGCCTCGAAAAAAATAAAAATTTTATATGAATATTTTTAGACAAAAGTTGATTTTTTATAATTTTTTGGCAAGTTTAGAAATAAAAATATAAATTACATATATTTTTAAAACCTTTTACAAAGTTTTGTAAATAAATAAAACAAATACTTTTTCAAACCTACCTTGTTATTTTACTAAAAAACTTAGTTACAATAAAATTTTGATATTAGAAAAATCTTTTTCAATCAGTCTTATTTTAAGCAAATAGTGAGGTTAGTTGATAATGTCTTCTTCTTCTTCCTTATTTTGGCTTCTGCTCCCTTGGGGCAATTTGCCAGCCCATTTGATTATGCTCAGGGTGTTGTCTGGTTCGAAGCCATACCCCAAGCACTATTAGTTGCATATACTTTTGTACTATCTTACTCGAGATTTACTGTTAGTGGGAATAACACAACAAAAGACATACACAGGTTGTTGGATGGATTTTGGTTTGGATGATTGACTGAAAGGAGGCATTTAATTTTATCTTTGTTTATTTGAACTTTTAAATTGTTGACATGTTGATGTTTTTTGTTGTTACAGATTAATCCTATTATGATTTAGAAATTTGTTAAGCATCAATAAAGAGTTTGGGGTAATTTTTGAAAGTATTGTTGTCATATTGATAGGTGATGGAAAACCTTTTTCAATGAAATATAAATATAAATCTAAATTTAAGGTTTTATTTATAGGACATTCCAAAAAAATATGATTAATGTTTTCTATTTGACCACACTCACAATGTGGATCCTCTTTTAATCCTATTCTGTGCAAGTGTTGTTTTGTAAGACAATGTCCAGTTCTCATTCTTATTATAGTGGTTATGTGTCGTCTGTCTTTATATTCCAATTCTTTGTACCATATTTTTTTTGGGAAATTTTGTTGTATTTGTTTATACCAGCTTCCCTTCTCTGAAAGAGATTTTTTTTCCAGCTCTCCTCATGCTCTTCTCTAATTTTTCTTTTAATTAAAGGCAAAATATGAGATGACTCCAGTGGGAGTTTTTTAGGAACATTTAGTGTTCTGCCTAAATTAGCTAGTTTGTCTGCATAATCATTTCCTTTCAGGTTAGAATGACCTGGAATCCATGCAAGTTTGATATTGTTTACTACGTTAGCCTCTATAATTAGTCTTTTGGTTTTTAAGCTGATCTCATCGTTATCAGCATTTAGGTATTTTCTGTTTAGTTTTTTTATAGCACTTTCTGAATCTGTTAGTATCAATGCATTTTGTATGTTTTTTTTTTAATGCATAACATACTCCCTCATTTATCGCAACTATTTCTGCTGTACATATGTCCAATTCGTCTGGCAGCCTTGATGAATAATTATATTTTTTTTCTGGACAATGTATCCCATACCCTGTCCTTCCGTCTTTTTTAGATCCATCTGTATATATTTGAGTATATTGATATTCCAGATTATTAATTTTCTGTAGGAAATTGCCAATAATGTTTATGTCGTGTTTTTTTAAATTCAAATTTATTGTAGGAATGCCCTTGAGTTGAACCTCTCTTTCTATTTCAAAGCATGCAAGTGTTGCCTTTTTATTCATCTTTTTGTCATATAGTTGTAAATAGCTGTATGCCTGTACTAAATAAGGAGAATCCGTTCCTTTCCAATAGTTTACATTGTACATTTTATATTCTTTTATTTTTTTTAGTATGGGTATTAATGGATGATTATTAATATTATATGCGTTAGCCAAGAATTTGACTGCTAACCATCTTCTTCTGTATTCTAGATCAATCATTCCTGATTCTGCCTTTAGTGCATTTGTCGGGGTAGATCTCATGCATCCCAGTATAGTTCTGAGTCCCATATAAAAAACTCTATTAATTTTTTCTTCATTTTTTTTTGTAAGTGGTTTCAAAAGAAATGATCCATAATCCAAATGGGATATCACCAGTCCAGACAGGGCCGTTCTGAGTGTTAGTGGATCTGACCCCCACCACACTCTGCAAAAATATTTAATAATGTTTAAGCCTTTTTTTGCTTTTTGTGTTATGTATTCTATATGTTTATTGAAGTTAAGATGGTTGTCCAAGTACATACCCAAGTATTTGACATCATTTTTATATGGTATAATTATATTATTTATTTTTATAGGTTTAATTTCATTTCTTCTTCTTCCTTTGACAAAGTGTACCGCTTCACATTTATCATAGGAAAGTTTTAAGTTGTTTGAATTAAGCCATTCATTGATTGTCGCTAGGGATTGATTTATTTTTTTTACCATCTGATCTGGTGACCTCCCCCTTAGGAAAAGGACCATATCGT
Source organism: Pachyrhynchus sulphureomaculatus (assembly GCA_019049505.1). Classification (NCBI taxonomy): domain Eukaryota; kingdom Metazoa; phylum Arthropoda; class Insecta; order Coleoptera; family Curculionidae; genus Pachyrhynchus; species Pachyrhynchus sulphureomaculatus. The sequence continues at coordinate 52,967,264 of CM032448.1, forward strand.
CTGCATATGCCATAACTTGAATTTCATTGGATAATGTTTTAAATATTTCCTGAGTATAAATATTAAACAAAATAGTACTGAGTGGAGAGCCCTGCGGTAATCCTGAACAAGTTATTTTTGGTCCTATCAATTGTCCATTTGTGCCTTTTATGTAGAGTTTTCTGTTCTCCAAAATTTTGTATATCAAGTTACTGATTTCTGCCGATATGTTGAGTCTGATTAATTTTTTATATAGCTTGTGTATATTTACATTATCGTAAGCCGATTTTATATCTATGAATACTGCTATTAAGGAGCATCCTTCATTGAAGGCTAGTACTGTATTGGATACAATGTATGCCAGACAGTCATTAACTCCCTTTTTTTTCCTGTATCCCACTTGTAAAACCGAGAAAATTCCTCTGTTTTCTGTTGTCCATTCTAGTCTATTTTTAATTATAATTTCTAATATTTTTAATAAACAGGAAGCTAGAATTATGGGTCTATAGTTTACTGGATTTTCCGGATCCTTGTTAGGTTTGCATATAGCATGAATTAGGTAATTTTTCCAGGGTTCTGGTATATTATTGCCACTTAGTATTCCATTGTATATTTCTATAATACATTTTTTTGCTTTGTAAGGTAAATTAGCTATCATTGAGTAGGATATCTCATCCATTCCTGGGGCAGAATCTTTTTTATTTTGTATTGCTTCTTGGAGCTCTTTCATTGTGAAAGGATAGTGTTCATCCGTCTCTTTCAATCTCATTTGCAAATGTGTTTTTATGATCCTCCATTTGGTCCAGAATTTTTTCTCTGATTTCATCTGATATGACTTTTTGTATTTGATCTCCGTATTTACCTGAGAATTTTCTTAACTTACTCCATACTTCCTTTATATTTGAGTTACGATTAATTTTTGAACAAAATACCATGAATTTGTTTTTTTTCTTCCTTTTGAAGAATCGTCTTGTTTTTGCAATAATGTGTTTCATTTCAATGAATTTCTCCATTGATGGATGACTTCTGTATTCATTTATTGCCATTTTTCTGTTTTTTAGTTGATCAGTGCATTCCTGATCCCACCAGGGATTTCCAGTTTTTCTATTACTTACTTTTTTTTTTTAGGTATGTGTAGGTTTGCTGCCTCTTGTATAATATTACATAATTTTTCATGTGACAAATTGTCTTCTACAGTATTCATTTGCTGTTCGATGCTGTTATAATACATTTCCCAATCTGCCTTGTTAAAATTTCTTTTTGGAGAAATGTGTATTTTGATGTTGTTAAAAATGTCTGTTTTTTTTTTATCGTTTAGTTTAACTACAGTGGGGAAGTGATCACTGTATCCACAGTCTGTAACTTTCTCCCAAAAATTATGCGAGAGGCAATTTCTAAATCAGAGATGGTAACATCTATTGGGCTTGGATTTTCAATGGGAGAATGAATTCTTGTACTGGAACCATCATTTAAGATTGTTAATTCAAAGTTATTCAGAATTTCCCCAATTTGTTTGCCATTTGTGTTTGTTTGATTACTGCCCCACTCTGTGAGATGGGCATTTAGGTCTCCCATAAATATGATGTTACCTTCCAATTGATTTAGTATATTTTCTATATAGGTTCTTAATTCTGGAGTTTGTTGCGGGACGTATGCAGTGAATATGTTTAAGTTGTTGATTTTTATTATTTTGTGTTGTAGGTTTCGAATTTGTATATTTCTTATTTGTGGTTCGATGTAAATTATATTATTTTTTATGCATATTGCCACTCCTCCATAACCATCCTCTCTATCTTCTCTTAAAATCCTGTAATTTCGTATGAGGAAGTTTTGGTCTTTTTTTAACCATGTCTCATTAAGTAATATGACATCTGGGTTGTATTCCCATATAAAATTGATTAGGTTTGCTCTGTTGTTAGTGGCACTGTGGATATTCCACTGTAGTATTGTTAATTTTTGGTTGAATTTTATTTATTTGTTTTAATCATATATCAGAGTCCTCCATTTCGTTGGACTCTATTAACACTGTTTGTATTAACGTCTCTCTAAAGTTATCAGGGCATCTCTTTATATATTCTAATAAAAATGGCATTGTATATTGATAATCACTTACATTACATCTATTCACTGCACTATGAGGCTGATTCATGATATCTTTAATTTTCGAGGTTGTTGGTTGAGTATTTTGGTATGGAATTTTGTAATTTTGAGTTTGCTTAGAATTTGTGTGGTATGTTGTTTGGGTGTCTTTTTGAGTTCTGCCATTGGGGTAGTATAATTGTTCATTATGTTCTTTTTTGTTGAAGCCATTGTCTGTAAATCGTTTTTTTTTTGAGGGGTTTTCTAATGCATGTTGATATGTTCTTTTATTGCTGTTATTTTGTGTTATTAAACGTCTGTGGGTTATGTTGATTGATTCATTTTCTTTATTCAATTTATTTGGAAGCATTGGATATTCGCTTGGTATATATGTGTATTGGTTTTTTTCATCTTTAGAAGTATATGTTTTATTACATAGCTTTTGAGCATCATAGTATGATATGTTTTCATAAACCATAAGTCTCTTAATATTTTTTTGTCTGTCAAATTCTGGACATTTTTTTGAAATACTTATATGCTCCTTACTTTTACAATGGTAGCATTTTTTTTTCGCATTTTGTTTGAATCACGTCATTTTCATCCGTATAGGTTTCATGAGTAATCTCACCACATTCAAAACATTTCTTTTTAGCCTTACAATTGTTTTTTGTGTGACCAAATAGTAAACAGGAGTAGCATTGAGTTACTGGGGGAATATATGGGATTACTTGTCTGGGCAACCCATAAAAAGTCACCTCTCGCGGCATTGTTATGCCATCAAATTCAAGAAGTACAGAGCTGGTTGGAATATATAGATATTTTCTACTATCTGATATGGAAGCATCATATTCTTTATTAATTACTTTTCTGTTTAGTCTAATAACGTTTATAATTTTATTAGTGGCTACAAAACCCTTTTTTAGAGAGTCTAAATCAAGGTCTGAGTCTATTTGACGTACCACACCTTTGCAAGATGTGTAGTTTCGCGGGATTGTTAATCTTAAACCTTTCTCTATTAGTTTGGGTTCATTTACAAACTCATTGGCTGCTCTGTAGTCAATGAATTCAATAGCTATTTTATTTCTACCTTTACTTTTAGATTTATAGATGTAATTTAAATTTAAGTCAAAAATTTCTTTGGCAATTTTTACATCAGAAAATTTCCCTATATTTTCATAATCAGATTCAACTGTAACAATATACGGTTTTAAATCGTTTTCTCTCTGTATAGTCTTTGAAATCGTTCTTTTTTGTCAGTATTAGTTTTTATAGAATTATTTTGACCTTCACATTCCATGTTGGTTAATCTAGCATCAACAATATCTTTATTTTGAAATTTAAAACTTATCGGGGGGGAGTTTCCTCCCCCCGTTTTTTTTTTTTTTTGATCTATGTTACTATTAGTATGAATTTGTTTTTCTTACCAAATTGAAAAAATAAAAATTCAACAAAATTTGAAAAGGAAAAGACACTGTAGGTTTTGGGTTAGCGGGACACTCGGTTCTCACTCTGCTGATCATAGAACAGCACTGTTGATAATGTCAAATGCATTAGTTCTAATTACCAAGAGTGCATATAACTTGTAATGACACAAGAAGTGTACTGAGTTGCCTATCTTAACTGACTTAATAACTAGTTTGTTCTCGGCATTTTCTAAACGTTTTTCTATAAATTAGGATCCATAAAGTGATTTTAAAGTAGTTTTTTAAAAAGCCAGGGTCATTAAAAAAGAAAATAACTTAAATCTACTACGGAGAAACGGGCCAAACCGAAAATAAACGGTTTAAAGTTTTTTGAATAAGTGCAAATTATAACCTTAATTTTACTGTTCTTGGAAAAATAAACCATTCCGGGATAAATGAGTTAAATTTTTTAATAAGTAATTTATAATAAATAAAGTTAAATTATAAATTGAGCAAAAACTCATCTTTAGATAAAATATTATAAAAAAATGATACGGTGCTGTTTCGAAAATTACAATATTGAAATAAGTATAATTAATCGGTCGGTCAGTTATTTTAAAAGGTAATAATTTTTATATATCTATGTTTTATTGTTGGGAAAGGTCGATTTATTGCTAGCTTAATTGTACCTAAAATTTTAAAATCTGTAATTGTTAAAGAAAGTCGTATATTTGGCAACATCTGCCTGCGCGTATAATATTAGCCTTTCATGGGCGGGTTATTTTTATACATTATTTAGTAAAATCAGTTTTACTCCTTTTTTTTAACCTTTTTAAAAATTTTCGACCCCACCCCCCACGACCCCATTTCAATATATGCAGTGAATTTCATAATACCCTATATATATATATATATATATATATATATATATATATATATATATATATATCTCTATATATATATATATATATATATATATATATATATATATATATATGTATATATATAAAGTTAGAAGAGGAATTATCAGGTGTCGGTCCGTATGAGGATATGAAACTCAATTATTTCTTACAACTCAATATTTCGTCAATTTATTGTCGACATCAGGAGTTAACTACAAAACAAATCTTTATTAGTTGCGTGTATACAGTTCTACAATAACTTATATATATATATATATATATATATATATATATATATATATATATATATATATATATATATATATATGTATGTATATATATATATATATATATATATATATATATATATATATATATATATATATGTATATGTATATATATATATATATATATATATATATATATATATATATATATATATATATATATATATATATATATGTATGTATATATATATATATATATATATATATATATATATATATATATATACATATATATATATATATATATATATATATATATATATATATATATATATTAGTTTTTAAAAAAGTTTTAACCCACATACAACATTCGAAAAAAAAAAACATTTAAAAGTTTCACAAAATATGGAAAATCGTACCACTAACAAAAAATAATGATCTGAAAATACTTACTAAATTATAAAAAATACGTAGGAAAATAAGTGTTAATCCATTATAAACTGAACACAACATATATACTGTACTGCAACTCACGAACCAACTAAAGATGGTTACCGTGTAACATTTTATCTAGTTAGTGTGTTAATCTTTTTTTTTTTATATAATTTTGTTGTTTTCTGATTCTATTGTTATTAATATAACAACTTACTCTATTAGTACCTGCTATAGTGTGTTACAAATACTAATTATATCTGTACACTTATTGTTTTGAAATGTTACAATAGATGTTACTTAATTGATTAACGTCAGCCTTACAATTTATGGCTTCCTTATTAATTTAATATATCTCCATTATGTACTGTATTAATGTAATACATCTCCAAAAAAAAAAAATCTTTTTTTATAATTATTTTTCCTATATAAAATGCTTAAATTATCATAATCAAAATTATGGTTCGTATTTAGACTAGGCAATAGCACAGCACACGAATTTTTTCGCAGTCTGACGTCACTCTTATGTTGACTTACTCTTTGTTTTAGCCACTGTGATGTTTGCCCTATGTAAGTTTCTTGGCAACCTAGACAAGGCAATCGATAGATTACGTTGCTGTTGTATAACGTGGGAGTTTTGTCTTTAACTTTAGAACATAGATTAAGAATTTTTAAGCTGTTGTATTTGGCTTTTTTTTTTATGTTTTTACAGTCTTGGAACAAAGCAGTAATGCTTTGTTCAAAGACTGTTTTAGCTGTTGTATTTGGCTATTTTTATGTTTTTATAGTCTTTCAATATATGATAGTTTTTTTATATTTAATTTGGGTTGAGATTACTTTCTCCGTGGGTCCATCAAAACAATATGAATTAAAAATTAATTTTTTGAGGATTTTACTCGGATAACCATTATTCAAGAAGGTTTGGTACAATTTTATTAAATTGTTCTTCAGAAAATTGCCATTACTGATATGCGTGACTCTATTTTTGATAGCTGCTACAGTATTATATTTTTGTTTCTTAGGGTGGTTGGAGTAGAAATTTAAATATCTTCCCGATGTCGTGATTGTTCAGAGATAACCTGTATGCCATCTTTCGGTACTGCGCAAACTATATCGTCAACATATTTATAAATGAAAGGCAGATCGAATGGTAATCGAGGAATAACTTCATCAAATACATGATCCAAGACAATGGCTGCCAAAATCGGACTAACAGGAGAACCCATTCGAGTGCCAAAGACCTGTTTCTAGAATTTATTGTTAAAACTAAAGTAAGTATTGTCAGAGATGAACTTCATGAGATTAAGGAAACAGTCCTTAGACATACTCGTATGTGCTCCCACCAAGTCCTACCTTTTATCCAAGATATCTGTAACCAATTGTAACGGTATATTTGTGAACAGTGATACCACATCCAAATATATAATCACATGTTCATGTGGTAATTTAAACCCGTTAATATTATTCACAAATGAGAAAGTGTTTTTAATATTATAATTGTATAACTACAAAACAAATTTTTACGAGTTGCGTGTACACAATTCTACAATAACATATATATATATATATATATATATATATATATATATATATATATATATATATATATATATATATATATATATATATATATATATGGTCTTTAAAAAGTTCACCTTCGAAACATTTAAAAATTTCATAAAATATAGAAAATTATATCATCAACAAAAAATATATGATCTGAAAATCCTTGCTAAATTATAAAAAATAACATACCTACGAAAATAAGGGTTAATCCATTATAAACTGAACACAACATATATACTGTACTGCAACTCACGAACCAACTAAAGATGTTTACCGTGTAAAATTTTATCTAGTTAGTGTGTTGATCTTTTTTTATATAATTTTGTTGTTTTCTGATTCTATTGTTATTAATATAACAACTTACTCTATTAGTCCCTGCTATAGTGTGTTACAATTACTAATTATATCTGTTCACTTATTGTTTTAAAATGTTACAGTAGATGTTGCTTAATTGATTATTGTCAGACTTAGAATTTATGGCTTCCTTATAATCTTTAGTTGGGTCGGTTTGTTTTGTAGTTAACTCCTGATGATGTCGACAATAAAATGACGAAATATTGAGCTGTAAGAAATAATTGAGTTTCATATCCTCATACGGACCGACACCTGATAATTCCTCTTCTGATTTGTAAAAGCGTACTGTCGATAAAATTAAGCTTGAAATATATATATATATATATAATATATATATATATATATATATATATATATATATATATATATATATATATATATATATATTATATTAACCAGGTATAGTTGAGGGTGGACAGTGAAAATCAATTCATCATTATCCAATTAGAATTTTTTTCGTTTGAATAGCAACTAAATTTTCATTAAAAACTACCAATTCTTTAAAGTGTGGTTTTTGAATTAAATTTTCAGCACTGTCTTTTCTACCATTTTTTCCCCTTGGGTAACTAACGTGATATTTGATCGTTGTTCAACATATTCCATTGTTTTTCCTTGTATAGTATTATTAATAAGCTTATAATTATTTCTAGTAAACTGATATTTAGTAAATTAATACCGAAGTAAAACAATTGATGTTTTTAGAATTCCACTATATTTATAAACCGTAACAATTGTTTCGACATATAATGTCTTCATCAGACGGATGATAACTTTAAACTAATTTTAAATTAGAACATATTAGCCCATATATACCTTTAGGAGTAGTAAATTACAAGATTAAATTATAAAATAATAAACACTTAATATTATTGTACAAAAGAAGGGGGTAGTACCTGTCATTTGTGGGTTTTCACAAAATTAAAATATAGATAACAATAAATAAGTTGTACCATACTTAAATGATGGATTAATAATGGGTTATTCCGGATAAAGGTTTAATAATGGAGAATTGTTTGTTTCTATTTGTTGATTTAAGAGGAGATTTGAATTTTTGTATTTGTTTATTTCTAAGCTTTCTAAGTAATTTAATTTCTTGGATTTTTTGTCATAATGAAGTATTTTGAAATTATCGTCAAAGACGTGATTTGTTGAAATTAAATGTTCTGCATAATGGGATATGATATTTTGTTTGGTATAGCTTCTTTTGTGTTCGTTGATTCTTTTTTGAAAAGATCTGCCTGTTTGGCCTATGTAAAATTTTGGACAAGAACCACAATTGAGTTTATAAATTCCCGATTTTGCTTTTTTGTTACTTTTATTTTTATTATTTTTTATTATGTTAGAGAGTTTATTATTAGTTCTGAAAGCAATATTTAGACCTATTTTAGTTAATTCTTTAGAAATAAACTGTGTAATTTGTCCGGTGTAAGTGATAGTTTTATAACTTTCTTTATTCTTTTTTGGTTTAGGATATAACTTGTTGATTGCTAGTTGATATGTTTTTTTTATTAATCATTCTGTCTAAGATATCTGGTTGGTATCCATTGTTAACCGCTATTTGTTTTATTATATTCATTTCTATAGAATAATTCTCTTCTGACATAGGTACATGTAAAAGTCGATGGATGAATGAATTAAAAGCTGCCATTTTGTGTGAATATGGATGATTTGAGTTATTATGTATTACTGTATCTGTATGTGATGGTTTATGGTAAATTGAAAAATTGTGTTTATTATTAATATTTTTAATTGTTAAATCTAAGAAGTTAATTGTTTTTTCTTGTTCAATTTCTATGGTAAATTTAATATTGGAATGGATAGTATTAATATGGTTGAGAAATTGTTGTAGTTGTCTATCTGTTCCAGAAAAACAAACTAATATATCGTCTACATACCTACATACCTATGCCAGTATAGATATTTAGATTCGTTTCTCAAATTAGTGTTCTTTAACTAAGTGTGTACACTACAAGATCTATGAGTTTTGTCTATTGGAAGTTCATTTCGAACACATTGTTTTAATAAAGTATAATGAAGAATATATCGCTGTTTATTTAGTTAATTTTGAGTGTTTCGAATTAGGAGGTTTATAACTTTCAGGATAAAAAGAAGATTTATTGTGAAAGTCGTGCAAATCAGTAGGATATATTAAGTCAGGTTCTAAAACATATCCTTTTTCAGACGTATCTAAAATGTTGGTGGCATTAAAACTATCGATTTGTTTTTGAGAGAGCCAAACAAAATCCTTCTGTGGAAGATATTGAGACAGTGCGTAATCATATAACTTAGTTGCATCAACGTATAATATATATTTATTAGGCTTAGATGAGTCGAAACTTTTAAAAAATTTATTGTTTGCGATGGATTTTCTAGTAACGCAAGTACTAACTCCTGCTTTTATATTATCCTTAAAAAATGTAACATACCAGGATCCGTTAAAGGTTCTAATTCTACATCTGTGTACTTTACACAAGCATCAAAATTTAATCTTGGAAAAGTATAATAATGTGCAGGATTTAGCTTATAGGTATTTAAACAGGTTTTTCTAAAATTTTGGATAATATCTGCTAAGAGCAACACATCTGATTTTGAATAAATATCAGAATATTCACCTATCGAATTACAACTAAATAAATTCCATACAACTCGAGTCCTATTATACTCATTTTCAGTAATATGTTCCCCTGTTAAATCGTTATAAAACTGTTCCTCTTCTGGCAACATGTTTTCTTCTAATTTTGGATAATTACTAATATAGCTGTAAGGAAAAAACCCCTTTTGACGAATTAAATCTCGACAATGCTTGTCTTCTAGTGTATTAGATAATTTTGATAATGAAGATGGCAAAACTTGAAAAGAGTCTATAAATCTTCTGCGAAACTGTTTCTTTATTAGTTTACCTGATTGTTTGTCAAAGTATGTGTCTACATTGATATATTTTTCAAATGATATATATTTTTTCTTATTCTGTGCAATAACTTTCAATTGTTCATTATGTTGACATAAGTTTTTGATAAATAAATGAGCATCATAATTTTTTTTAAGTTGAGTAGTATAAACCGGAATATAATCTAGTAATTTGAAATTCAAGTTACATTTAGAGTGGGCTTGACTTCTATAAATACCTGTTAGGTGATCATGTTCTGCAACTTTATCACATTCATCAATAATAATCTTATCGCAAATATGATATTCGTTTGTATAATTATGATACGAGGCATGTTTTTTAAGTAAGTACCGTTTTGGAATTAAAAAAAGACGTGCAAAGATATCGCTATAATTTTAATTTTACATGAAAGCCTGTACCTTAATCTACTTTTCTACATAATTTCCGTGAATATTGAGGCACTTGTCATAACGTGGCACCAGTTTTTGAATACCCTCCTCATAAAATTCTGCCGCCTGACTTGTTAACCACTGTATCACAAATGTTTTGACTTCGTTATCGTCAGCAGTCGCACAATGATGAAATTGTAAAGCGTCTGTTTTCTCTCACCTTTTCGTCCACTTTCTGCACCAAATCTTCATTAACGACCGAAGGACGCCCACTCCGTTCTTCATCATGCACATTTGTGCGGCCATCTTTAAATGCTCTCACCCATTTCCTTACCATTCCATCACTCATAATGTTTTGTCCGTAAACTTCACAGATCTCACGATGAATATCGATCGGTTTTACGCCTTTAGCACTAAGAAATCGTATAACAGCCCGTACTTCACAATCGGCGGGACTCACGATTGTCGGAGGCATCTTAAACACTCAGTAAACAACGTATACAATGAAGAATCAGACTGTAATGGCGTCAGTGCGTAGACATGAGATGTAGGTTACCAGCGCGCATGCGCGGAACGCCGACCGTATCGCTGCGGCGGCGGAATCGCAAAACGGTACTTACTTAAAAAACATGCCGTATATACTATCCAACACGGTCAATTTACGATTAGACTGAAATTTATTATTACTTACTTACAAAGAACAGCTTCAAATAAATTCATAAAATTAAAAGTAGATATATAAATAAATGTAAAACATTATAAATTAAAAATAGTGAATTCGCGCACACAGCTTATTTGCCCATGAATAAACTGAAACAAATAAAAACAAATATCCGCTCGCCAATGGATTTTATGCCAGTGTATAGAAGTTCAAAGCTTTTTTTTTGGCGCTGCAAAGACATAAGCAGAAAATGTTTCGCCTTGGCGGGTCATTTACCAAGGTCTATCTTCGTCTGCTCAGACAGTGTATCACCTTTGCTGCCACTATGAGCAGGATGCTAGGAATAACTTTTTACCTTGAAGGGTTACTTAGCAAGGTTAGTAACATGTGCAATAATAAAGGGAATAAATTAAATATATGGACTCACTTGTAATCGTTATTTGAAGCATGCGCCCACTGTTTGGAGCCTGCGCAGTATTCAAACAAAATAAGAGAAACTTTTATTAAGGATAACCTTTTCCTTATTTAAGAACTTATAAGAGAGGTTTTTTGAAGTTCGTTATTCTTATCGCTATTATGGTAAGACCTGTTTTTTTTTCTACTTAGGTATACTGCAGACATCAGCGGGTCGTGTAATGAATGAAAAAAGTCCTTTATAGAAGGTGAATACTAACCTAACCTTACGTTTACTTTATTTTATTGCAATTCTGTCGTAGTGTGAAAGTGCAATTCCTTCGCGTTAATACTGCACAGCATACTTGAGATAACGATAAAGACAAAGACTTATGAAAAAATAAGCGTTGCAATGTCTCTCTAATGTTCCATCTTGGCAGGTTATTAACCAAGTCTGTCTGATATTGAAATTTAACTCCGCGTACCTAATTTTTGCAGTTTGTTACCATCTTAAACATATTTCTGTTTCTTTTGCGTTTCAGAAACATCGCTGTTTTCCTACCATTATTTCGCATTTGCTGCCTATAAAAGCGAAGCTTTCGGAAGCATTTGATACATTCTGACTTCATCAGTAAATTTTTTTTTTTTAAATTTTTAAAGCAAAATTAAAAACTCTATAATGGCGTTCAAAATTCTTGTAAGAGGCGAATTTTATTTTGAAATTTTTGATGAAAGAAACCAGATTATACCAACTCATAGTTTAGCAGCACCTATGCCAATTACGAACCACAGTTGGTTCTATTTGAGGAGTGCCGTTGAACCTGAAGCTGTCAGTCCGGTAGAGTCCATTACCGCATTCGGATGGATAATTAATGAGGCCAGCCTAGGTTTCCTACGATAGTAGTTGGGATACTCCACCAACTCAGAGTTCTTCCAATGACAGATGGGAGACCCAAGGTCCCTACGCAGAAGATTGGGAGCTCCCATAAGTAGGGATGTCCAGTTTGAAAAAACGTCGCTATTTTTTTTTCGATGTAATATATCGAAACCATACATCGATGTTTTTCGATATATCGATTAGTAAACATCGATGTTTTCTCAACATCGAATACTTTTAACTAGTACTACTTCATGGATTGATAAATGTGTCATGTAATCTAAATACCCGTATCTTATGAATTATGTGTATTGTAATAGTGATTTTTTGAAAAAAAAAATTACAGCCGTAACACTAAAGAAATGAAATTTTATTCTTATTTTAGCAGTAGGTATACCAATTTATCGATTTAAAAAATTTACTGAATTATTGATTGAACAAACTTTACAAAGTTTGCCAAAAGTATCAATTATCAATGTCCTTTAGGCAAGTTCTGCAAAAACAATAGCTTGTTCAACCGTTTAGCAACTTTAGAAAACAATTGTTCAGATGGAACGGAAGTTCCCTCCATGGTCAAACATTTGAACGCAATTTTGTGAAGCTTTGGAAGCTGACTTTTCAAGTCGTTCCAAAGTTTCAGTGGGTTCTCGTTCAATCTTGCCACTGGACTGCGTAAGTAAATAGAAAGTTCATCTGAAACAGTTTCGTCCGATTTGCTGGTTTTCCAGCTCTTATATACTAATTTGCGATGGTCTTTCCATAGGGAAAAGAAGTCTTCTTGTTTTTCGGAATTATCTGAAGCGGCTTCATTATTGTGTGTGCTATTTTTCGTCAAGTCTTTAATTCTTGTGATAGCTGCTGAGCATGCAAATGGATCCGTGAAATGTATTTTTTTGAATTTCGGTTTCAGTATCGTAGCTATAGCTAAGGACATCGATCTCTCTGTAGCCAAAACACCCATTCTTTTGTTAATCTCTCCAAGGACTAGCAACTGCAGTTGTTTAGCTAGAGGATCTCGAGTCTGAGGGGTTTAATCTTTAACACCAGGCAATGGATTACAGTTTCTGTTGGCCGCAAAACTTGTAAAACCGTGAACAGAACAGACAATTCTGACGCATTCAGCATAAGTGGTACATTTTTATGGAGAAAAATAATATCATTGATAATGGTACGCAGCTCCAGAAATCTCTCAGTCGTGTAATAAGTGCTATTCCATCTGGTCGGCACCTCTGTTGTTTCTTTCTCGGTCGCCCGTATATTTTTTTGCTAGCTATATTGCTCTGTTTAAACCAAGTCACAATGTCTTTGACTTTTGTTATTTCGCAACTCCGTACATTGTTGCATTGCATTTTGTGCAACCAAATTCCCCCTTTTGTGCAAAACATGGAATGTGTTTTTTACCAAAAGCCAAATCGACGGCCTTTACCATATTGGCCGCGTTGTCTGTCACTACACCCGACACCTTGTTTTTGTCAATATCTCATTCAGCACAGACATTAAGGAGCATGTCCGCGATGTGTTCTGATATATGGCGTTCATCAGACTGGTACACTCCAAGAGTAATTGAATAAAATGGAGTACCAATGCCGAAGTGTGCTGTTAGTCCTAAATAACTTCTCATGCTCATAGTTTCTGATCACATGTCAGTAGTCAAAGTGAGGTTTTCTATATTTGCCAACTTTTCTTAAAAAAGTGCAGATAATGTGTCGTATTTATTATCAACTCATCTAGTCAATGTCGTTTTACTGGACAGTTTATGATGCGGAGCAACATTAATCAAATTGCGAAATCCTTCATTTTCGACAATGGTGAAAGGTTGATTATCTTTGCAAGTTAGATAGATTGAAGCATTATTTATTTTCGAAGTTTTGTCACCAGTTGGAAAAAATGCGTAGATTTTTTCGAAAATGGATGTAATAGCTTTTGTCACTTCATAGGAGGAGGAGAAGGAGCTATACTTGAGTTTTTATTTTGTGTAGATATTTTTGATGTTCCAGAATTATCATCCGTATTCATTATTATATCAGCCGAGCTACATCCAGATCCAGATGCGCGCCAGATTTGATTGTTTTTAGACAAAGTTTTGAGGCATTACTAGCTCCCTCAATTTTTTTGAAAAATTTCCACACACTACTTTTCTTTGGTGGTGGCATTATAAATAAATTAACCTGAAATAAGAACAATAAATTAATATATTACCTTAATATATAAAGTTCTTGGAAATCTAGCTTAAAAAAATTAGACAATCGATATCGTCACATAATAATCACTATTTACGATTTAAAAGTTGCCAGCGAAAGCAGGGAAAAGAGCCTTTATGTGTAAACTTTACTTTGTAATATTATTTATTTCGTAGATGATTAATAATAGAACGCCAGACGTCTTGAGTAAAAATATTTTGAGTTTTTTTTTTTCTTTTTTTTTAATGGTTTGGTTCATTGAGACCATAAGCAAGCACGAGTCTAATTAGTAGCCAGCCATATGATTTAACATCATGTGTCTACTAAGATAGAAATTTGCACTGGAGGGTGTTAATATGTTACATGAGGAAAACGTTCACAAACAGGAACCGGAATGAGGGGAAATCGGTCTGATATTTCCTTCGTTTTTTAGATTTCAATGATAAAATTTTTATATCATAATTTTAATGAAATCGAGAAATTTGTTAATTAGTCTAAAAGAGTCAATAATAGTTTGAATATTTATTGGTAGCTTGAAATCTAATTTTGTAGTTTGGACATCCAAAAAAGATATGATTAATATCTTGAAACTGGCCACATTGAAAATTAGGTGAAATAAAATTTTATATAAATGAGCTTTTGACAAATTGTGCCCCGTTCGCAATCTAATAATGGCGGTGATATGACTGACGTCTGTTTATAAATTCGAATTCTTTCCACCATATTTTCTCTGATAGAGAATTATTCATTTGAAAATATCCTTTCCCTTTGATCAGAATTGTTTTGCGTAAATCATTGTAAAATTACAAAGATATATTTTTTTTTATTTCAAAAATAAGGCTTTCAATTGATTTGCAGACGGAAATTTAAGTCCTTTCCAATTTTGGCTAAAGTGTCAGCTTTTTCATTGCCTTTAATCTGTAGATGTCTTGGAACCCAAATTAATCTGATTTCAAAACTCGACTCTCTAGCTATTAATATTAATCTTTTTGTGTGTAGAATGAAATAATCGTCTTTTGTATTAATTTGGATTTTGTTCAACTTTAGAATAGCATTTTTGGAATTCGTTAATATTAGCGATTTTCTGATATTTTTTTTGAGGATAATAGAAGTCGTTTCTTTGATACCAACAATATGTATTCCAAAATCAACTCTAAGAAGTTTTTTTGACCCTTCAGTGTAAACCCTAGTAAACGAAGAGTCAAATTTGTTTAGAAAACCAATAAATTTGGCTTTACAATCTACTTCTCTTTTAAGGGCGTTTGGTAGTTCGAATTTATTGTGTTTCGTCTGGTACTCATAGCCTATTTCAAATGTGGGATAGTTAAGTGATGAAAATTGTTGAGATGTGGAAGAAAAAATTTCAAACCTTGCACTATGTAGGGTAGTTCTTTGTTTTTCCAAAACCTGTTTTTTTTCTTAAATTGTGTATTTTATTTATATTTTCATAAATAGGATGTTTAAAAATTCTTATAATATTAGCAAAAAATCTTATGGCCAGGATTTTTCTTCTATAGTCTAAATCCAATTCTCCGGATTCAGCCAGGAGTGCATTGGTGGGAGTTGTACGCATACAGCCTAATGCTAAAGTATTGGAATTGTATTTGGTCTAATTTCTTAAGGTTGTTTTTGGTGTTAGGTTTAATGAAAATAGATCCATAGTCTAGGTGTGATTGAATTAGTCCTTTGGCCGCCGTTAAAAAAGTTTTAGGATCAGCTCCTCAACTGACTTTGCAGAGAGCTTTTATTAAGTTGACTCCTTTACGAGCTTTCTTAATAGATTGATCTGTATGGTTATTCTACTTGAGATTGTGTTGAATAATCATTCCCAAATATTTGATTTCTTTTTGAAATGTATATTAGTATTATTGATTGTTATCGAAGGGTAAATATAAGGTTTGTTACTATATTATTGAAGCAAATGGCTTGTGATTTGTTAATGGATAAGGGCAGATTGTTGACCGTCAACTGACCAATAGTCTTTTCTGTCCAATGCATAGCAATCTTGATAGTGTCTCTTATATTGTTTCCCTTAACTAAAAGGATCATGTCATCAGCATATCCAATAAGTTCAATAAAAGAAGGTAAAATCATAAAAATATCTTTGATGTAGATATTAAAAAGAATAGAGCTTAATGGAGATCCTTGTGGAATTCCCGAGGAGGTAACAATTGGTCCTAGATATTGTCCTTCTAAGTTACTGGAGTACAAATTTCTATGCTGTAAAATGTTATAGATAGTATTGGTGATATATTGAGGAATTCCTAAATTAGTCATTTTGTTGTAAAGTAACTGAATATTCACATTAGCATAAGCCGTTTTTAGATGTAACGAAATCTCCAGAACCGAAAGATTTTGAAAAGAGCTATATTGATGGAAGTGGTTAGTAGTGCAATAGCATTCTAAGTTCCTTGACCTTTCCTGAAACCAGTCTGATACCAAGAAAAAACATTTTTATTTTCCAAGGTTTACTTCAATCTCGTTTTGAGGATAATTTCTAAGGTTTTTAGTAAACTTGAAGATAATACTATTGGGCGATAGTTGTCGGCTATATTGGGGTCTTTATTTGGTTTTGGAAAACACAAAACATTGTAGTTTCTCCATTCGGTCGGTATGGTTTGATTTTTAATGATTTGGTGGTATTTTTTTTAAAAGGATATCTTTTATTTTGACCGGTAAATTTTTAATTATGGTATATGTGATATTGTCCATCTCCGGAGAAGAAGAATTTTTGTTGGTAATACTTAGATTAAATTCTGTTATGGATATGTTTTTAATTTTTTCATCTGGATGAAAAAGCAAATTAAATTCTGGATTGATGTTGATGTTGGCCAGCTTACTAAGTATTTCATATCTCATTTTATCCTCAATAACTGAGACGTTGCTTATGTTTTCCAATTTATTAAATGCTTTAATTTTTCTCCAAACTTGAGAGGGATTGGAATTTCTATTGAGAGTATTGCAGAATTGTATGTATTTATTCTTCTTTTTTTTAGGAACCTTTTCGTGGAGGCAATTTGTTTTTTGGCTGCTATGTAGTTTTCAAGATTCGGGTTATTTTTAAATTCCCCTAATGAAGCTTTTCTTTTGTTGATATAAATTTCAGCCAGGGGTTACTCAATTTTTTGACGAATTTTTATTTTTTAGGGGGATTGATTTCTCTATCACACTTGAAATAACTTTGAATAATTCTTCAAATGAACTCTCATCTCTCAGACGACTTCCTTCAATCATTAGTAGATCCTTAAAAAGGTACCAATCCGCTTTAGAATAATCGAATAATTTGAGCGAGGTATATGGATTTATGTATTTGTTGTCCCCGTTAATGGAGCAAAAGGTTGGAAAATGGTCGCTGTTTCAGCAGTCTTGAATAACCGACCATAAACATCTTAGGCTGGTTTCGGAGGGGTTAAACCAATATCTAACGGATTGTTCGAAGAATGATGAAAATTGGTGGGAACTCCCTCACTGATAAGAACGATGTCACTTCAATCTAAAAATAAAATCAAATCAATGCCACTTGAGCTATTATGATTACATCTCCAAGATTTATGTACAGCATTCAGGTCCCCCATAAGAATAGTATTACCTTGAAGATTATCAAACAAATGTTTTAATATTTCTTTCTTTAAAGTTATGAGAAGGAGAGTACATGTTGATGATGTTGAAATTTTTAATTCTTAAAATGATATATTGTAGATTATTCTTTTTTGATGACTGTAAAGGGAATATTATTTTTGATAAACGTCGCAATCCCTCCAAAACCATCGTCTCTGTCTAGTCTGATATATTTGTATGAGTTGAGCTGTATTTTTTGATTATTTTTTAGCCAGGTTTCGTTAAGAAGGATTATGTCCCGAAAGTATTCATTTATTAGATTTATGAGATTCCCTTTGTTAACATGAAAACTTCTGAAGTTCCATTGTAGAATCTTGATTTTATTATCAAATTTCTTGTTACAACTATTGAAAGTTAAAGAGTTTTTTTGGTCTCAATATCAGTTGGGCTTTTAATTAATGATTTGAATATTATATTTTTAATTTTGAGTTGCTGAAAAGATGATAAGTTGTTAACTGTTTTTAAAGTTATCTACTAAATCTGTCTGTTGTGCAAAAAAAGGCAAATTGTAATCAAAATTGAAGGATGGACTATTAGTTAAGTCTTTATAGTTTTTTTATCTGTCTCCCTGAATTTGGTACCTGGTCTAGGTGATAAGTTATTAAAAGACCTTCCATTTGGTTTAATTAGGTAAAGATCGTGTGTATTTTTGTCAAAGCCTTTATCTATTATACATTTTTTGGAAGGTTCATTTAATACCTGTTTAAAAGACCTTTTAGCGTTAGAATTAAAGTCAACACTTCTTCTTTGTGTGGAAAGAATCTTATAGTTGTTTTCATTTAGGTCTTCCACGTATCTATGTTTAGATTCTAAAGGCGGAAATTTCGCTAGGCGTAATAAATCATTGTTGTCTTTATTTTCATTCTTTTTAGGACATCGCACATTGGCATCAAAAAATGTAAGATTATCAAAAACCATTAGTCTCTTAATTTCTTTTTGTTTCTCATATTCAGAGCAATTTTTATTGCTCGATCTGTGATCGCAGCAGTTACAATGAATACATTTCATGTGGCAGGAGAATAACGCAACTTTAATGTATTACATTCCGCTATCCGTGAAAACCTCTATTGTAATATATATATGTATATATATATATATATATATATATATATATATATATATATATATATATATATATATATATATATATATATATATATATATATATATATATATATATATATATATATATATATATATATATATATATATATATATATATATATATATATATATATATATATATATATATATATATATATATATATATATATATATATATATACATATATATATATATTACAATAGAGGTTTTCACGGATGGCGGAATGTAATACATTAAAGTTCCGGGTTTCAATCCGTTTGTCTAGTAATAAATTTGGACGACGTTTCGCCAAAATCTCATTTAACATTTTCAAGTGTGCTTGGACGAAACGATTTAGACACCGTTCTGACCTGCTTAATCAAAATCCTCCATCGGATACAGCTCACTTTGAAAATAGAAGAAGAAAAAAAGCCTTCCTTTCCTTGATAACTCGGAAAAACAACGGTCAACTTCAACACTCAGTATTTTTTATTATTCATTCTAAAATTAGAAAATAAAAGGTTAAAATCTTTTAGGTCAATTTATAGGTTTAAAAACATATAACCTTTTACGCACACTCAGACATTTAAAATATTTACACTATAACAACAATATAAAATAAATTAAACAAGAGTATATACCTTGAAAGTCAACTATTTGTGTGTTTGTGAATTTCAAATTCTATATTTCTTATCAGTTGTTGTTGTTGTTTCTTTGTTTATGGCGCTACACTCTTAACGAGGTAATATGCCAGCACAATACTCTCTCTCGTGCTTCGAGATAGAATGCCTTATTTGATGAGAGAATGAGTAGTCGGACCTTCATGTCCTCCTCATTTCTCTCTATAGATATTATTCTTGACAACTCTAGACTTTAAAAATTTATTTCTTGGTTAAAAGATTACAAGTGCTGTGGTTGTTTTCGGTACTGGTTTGCGTTTTAGATTATTATTGTAACATATTCCTCTATACACTTAATGTTGATTAAAACTTATATTTAGTGTTTTTGTCTTGTCCCCTCTTTTCCCTTTTTTTATTTTTTTTTTTTATTAAATTATTCTAAATTTGTATATTATGACACTTTAAAAATTTATATATGAGATTAATAGTACAATGATTTGGGTTTGCCAATATAATTCTCATGTCAAGCGGTACATTGAAACCTTTTTGGCGAAATTCTTCATATATATTCCTACCTAAATTTATATTTTTACTACATTCAAAAAAAATATGATTGAGGTCTTGTATTTGTCCACATTCACAATTTGGCGAATTCTTTATGCCAATTTTGAATAAATGATTAGCAGCTAAAACGTGTCCAGTCCTCATCCTTATTATGTTTGTAATGTGTCTTCGATTTTCATATTCGTAGCCGTCAAACCATCTTTTTTTCAAAAAAAACTATTATTGATTTGCGCATAGAATCTGCCTTGATTGGTCAACGATTTTTTCCAGGATTCACCAAATTCCTGACTTATTTTATTTTTTATTATGGGTAGGAATTCGCCTCCACTAAATTCTACGTGTTGTGGAGAATTAAGTATTCTTCCAATTTTGGCCAGCTTATCTGCTGTTTCATTACCTAAAATCTGTATGTGTCCTGGAACCCAGATCAATCCTATATGAAATCCAGAATCATTTGCTATTAATAATAGTCTTCTAGTGTGAAGTGTTATGTAATCGTTTTTTGCTTTTATTTGTGTTTTATTCAATTTTTCTATAGCGCTTTTTGAGTCTGATAATATTATTGCATTTCTTAAGTTTTTTTTAATGATTGTTGATATGGACTCTTGGATAGCTATAGTTTCAGCTGTGCATATAAATATGTGATCGGGCAATCTTGATGAGAATTTGTACTTAATCTCAGGAATGTATATCCCATAGCCTACATTTGGGCCATTTTTTGATGCATCAGAATAAACACGTGTATAAGAGGGGTTTAAATTATCCATACATTTTAAAAATTGTATTTTACAATCTAGGGTGTTTTTGTTTATTTTCCATATTATTTTGTCGATGTTTCTAATTTGGTATTCTAGACTAACTTCGAATATGGGTAAATTGTTGGTTCTCTGAATCTTATTTATATATGGTGTATAATATTCTAATGCTTGTACTAAATATGGTACTTCTTTATTTCTCCAGTATCCTGTTTTACTGTTGCATTTAATTTTTAATTCCAAAACCGCCTGTACCAGGGGATGATTATTGATGCCTATAAACTTAGAGATAAAGCTTACAGCTAGAATTTTCCTTCTGTGTTCTAAATCTATCTCGCCTGCTTCTGCTAACAAGGCATTTGTTGGAGTACTTTTCATGCATCCCATTGATATTCTAAGCGCTTGGTGATGTATGACATTAATTTTGTTAAGATTCTTCTTCGACATTGGTTTTAAAAAAATGGATCCATAATCCAGGTGTGATTTAATTAATCCATTGATTGCCATTAACATAGTTTTGGGGTCTGTCCCCCAACTGACCCGGCAAAAGGTTTTTAATATATTAATTCCTTTCCGAGCTTTATTTATCTTGTCCTCGATATGTTTGTTGAAGTTCAAATTTTTTTGTAGATGCATACCTAAATATTTAACTTCGCTTTTAAATTGTATATTTGCGTCGTTAATTATTATGTCTGGGAGATTAATTGTCCTACGGTTTCTGGTAAACCATACTGCTTTACATTTTTCAATGGAAAGTGTTAAATTATTATTTTGTAGCCAGTTATTCACGATTTGTAGACATTGTATGCTTAGATTTTTGGTTCCTCTAAAATTGTTGCCTTTGATGTATATAACCAAGTCATCTGCATACCCTATTACCTTGCAAAATGATGGCAGTTCTTTGAAAATTTCGTGTATGTATATATTAAACAGAAGGGTGCTAAGTGGTGAACCTTGTGGGATACCAGAATTGGTAGTTTTTGGCCCTATGAAAGTTCCATCTTTATTTCTGGAGTACAGATGTCTAGTTTGTAAAATGTTATATATGATGTTTATTAGATATATTGGAATGTTGATCTTATGGAGTTTATCATATAAACGATTTATAATGACATGGTCATATGCCGCCTTGATGTCGAGAAATATTGCTATTACGGATTGTCCTTCGCTGAATGCTAGTAGTATGTCTGTAATTAACAAGGCAAGGGCATTTTGAGTTCCTTGGCCTTTTCTAAAACCTGTCTGTTGCCAAGACAGTATTTGATTTCTTTCTGAGTGCCATTCCAAGCGATTTTTTATCATAATTTCTAGGATTTTTAGGAGACAGGATGATAAAATTATTGGCCGATAGCTTAAGGTGTGGTTTGGGTTTTTATTTGGTTTTAGTAGACATACCACGTTGTAGTCTCGCCATTGTTCTGGTACGGGGTTACCCTCTATAATTTTGTTGTATGCCTTTAACAGCGCTTCTAGGAAGCTATTTGGCAATTTTTTAATCATTGAATATGAGATTTCATCCATTCCTGAGGCTGTGTCTTTCTTTCCTTGTAAACTTGCCTTTAGCTCATATATGGAGAAGTATTTAATTTCTTCTGCATTATGTTGCAATAAATTAAAGGATGGATCAATAGATGTTATTGTTATATTGTTCAATATTTCCAGTCTGGTTTCATCCGTTATGTCCGGCGAGGACCTTGTTACATTGTTTTTATGAAATGCCTTTATTTTATTCCATATGTAAGTGATGTTTGAATTCCTATTGATTGTGCCGCAGAATTCTTTGAATTTAATCTTCTTTTTAGTTTTCATGAATCTTTTGGAGAAGGCAATGTTTTTTTTTGCTAAAATGTAATTTTCTAAGGTGGGATTTTCTTTGAACTTTTTAAGAGCTTTTTCTCTTTTTTTAATTATAATAGAACATTCTTCATCCCACCATGGGTTCACTGTTAAATTGTTATTATTTTTTAGTTTATAAGGAATAGCTTGTTCTGCCGCTTTATTCATCAATTTATATATTTGATTAATATTCATATCATTATTCCACATACTCATTTCTACCTCTAGAATATTATTGTATAAATTCCAATCTGCTCTTCCGAGATTCCTTACTTGATATTTTTTAAAAGTTCTACTCTGATGTTTTGTAATGTCACATATTGTAGGAAAATGGTCACTGTTAGCACAATCTGGTAAGACCGACCAAGAGCATTGTGAACTTATCTCCGGACTACTAATCATAATATCTAAGGGATTAGATGTTGTATGGTGAAATGTTGTATGGACTCCATTACTTATCATGACAAATTCACTATCCTCCAGAAATTCTATCAGCGCTTTTCCACTTTGATTATTTGTACCAGCCCCCCATGTTTGATGTAAGGCATTGAGGTCGCCCATTAAAATGCAATGTCCTTGCAGGTTGTCCATCATATTCTTGAGATTTGCTTTTTTTAACTTATTTTGTGGAGGCGAATACGCATTTATAATATTTAAATTATTTATTTTAATAACCATGTATTGTAAAAGTTGTTTATTGATATTAATTACATCATTATTAATAGTTGTAAATTTTATATTATTTTGGATGCAAGTTGCAATACCTCCATACCCGTCCTCTCTGTCTTGTCTTATGATTGTATAAGATTTAATTGTGAATTTGTCATCTTTTTTAAGCCATGTTTCATTTAACATTATAACCTGTGGATTGTTGTCTTTTATCAGATTAATAAGATTTTCTTTATTAGCATGTACACTTCTAATGTTCCATTGTAATATCTTGAACTTACTTGAGATTGCAGATTTACAATTCTGTTGTCCACAGGTAGTGTATATATGTCTAATTTATCCACTGGGTTGTCTACAATTTACTGTGTCTATAATATTTTTAATTGTTATTTGATGTTCTTCCGGGAGGTTAACAAAATATTGATGAAAGTTGTCATGAAAGTTAAAATTGTTTTCGTTTGTAAGTGCACTTAAAGGCGGAGTATTGGATCTTTTATTGAACAATGGGGTGATATGAGTCTGATTACTTGTACTGGGTAGGTATTTTGTAGAATTGTTGTGTCCTGTCCTTGAATTTGGATATATCAGGGCATTGTTGTGAGCTTCCTTGTCGTATCCCTTTTGAGGGGTTTTCTTCTTAGGTGGTTCTGTGAGGGCTTGCTGGAAGGATCTTTTTGATCCTGTATTAAAGTCTACCCATCTTCTTTGAGATGGACTAACTTGGTCATTGCTAAAACTGGAATTATTTTGATTCTTATCACTAGTATTGAGTGATGGAAAGTCTGTTTGTCTCCATATAATTTCATTTTCAGATGTATTGTATGTTTTGGGACAAAGTGCATTAGCATCCCAGAAAGTTACATTTTCATAAGCCATGACTTTTTTAATGGATTTTTGACGTGAATATTCAGGACATTCTTTGTAATTTGATTTATGTTCCGAGCTATTGCAGTGTATGCATTTTGTTTGACATGTAAATTTTTTGCTTGAATTGTCTGTATCCTCTGCCCTATTCTCATGTGATTCCGATTCACCACAATTAAAACATCTTTTTTTGCTTTTGCATATTTTTTTTGTATGACCAAACCTCAAACAATTGAAACATTGTGTGACTGGGGAAATATATGGAGTGACCTATTTTTCAAGTTTGTATATTCTAATAAATTTAGGTAGGTTTACACCTTCAAAGGTGGCTAGAATAGTATTCGTCGGTTCATATGTCGGTTTATCATTGTCGTTACTAAGTATTTTCCTGTTGAGTCTGACTATGTCTAATATTGGTACCAGGGCTTCATATTCTTCCATTAACTCTTGAATCAAAAGACTTTTGTGAATGCCTCTAATGATGCCTTTACATGTTACATAATTACTTGGTATATATACTTTGTACCCTTTTTCCATTAATTTTTTATTTTTGGCAAAATAATTTGCTGAAATATAGTCATTGAATTCAATGCTAATTCTATTTTTACCTTTATTGTTTATTTTTTTAATATCATGTAGCTTTAAATCACAAATCTCCCTCGCTATCCTGAGATCATTAAAATTCCCTATATTATTTCCTGAGATGTCGGTAGATTCTACGTACACTATATACGGTCCTTTGTCTTGTCGCGTAAAATATCTTTGTTTGTATGTTTTAGTATGTACATCCGTATTAGTCTTTAATACTGTTGAAAGATTGTTATTATTTGTCAAAGTTTTGTTACTTATATCAGCCCCAATCATATCTGCATTTTGTGAAAAAGATAAATCAAGACCCCCTCCTTGCTTGTATTTCATCCATCTAAATTTTTATTTTATTTAAATTTGGAAAGAAAAAACAAAAAAAAATCACTCACCGATATTCCAATATAATATAAAAAAGAAAAAGAAGAAAAAACACTATATATAAAAAAGAACCAAAAAAAAAAATTTTGGAATTTAACCGATTTGTAAGCAAAAAAATAACTAAAATACAACCAGCTTTGTACGCTTCTGCTTCGAACAACCGTCGCTTCAGCACTCATTTCTTATCAGCATATCGTGTTTCGTATTTTTTATTGATTTTTTTAAATTTTATTATCTATAATGGGTGTCTTAACCAAAAAACTGTTACTGACGTTAAGTATATATAC
Source organism: Pachyrhynchus sulphureomaculatus (assembly GCA_019049505.1). Lineage (NCBI taxonomy): Eukaryota > Metazoa > Arthropoda > Insecta > Coleoptera > Curculionidae > Pachyrhynchus > Pachyrhynchus sulphureomaculatus. The sequence continues at coordinate 52,992,856 of CM032448.1, forward strand.
CATTTTGTATTATTAAGAGGATATGCATGTCACCATGTTTATTTTTTAATTAGATTTGTGTAGATATGACTGATTCCTCTTATGTCAGTCTTATCATTCACGGTGTTTTCATCTTTTTTGATTTCAATCATCTCTTTGATTTGTAGTTTGGCATAATTCCGGTCTTTGCAAAGGACCTTGGTTTCATTAAATTTAAAGTCATGTTTTTCTTCTGCTTCGTGTTTACTAAGGGCAGTGTCCCAGTATATTTGTGTCCATTCAGTCTGTTTTTTAGTAACTGAGAAGTCATTCCAATATATTTCTTCAGACAATCCGCACACGGTATTGCATACACAACATTAGATTCGTTCATTGTGGGGATATGGCTTTTTAAGTTTGAAAATAATGAACTTAATTTATTTTGAGTTTTATGGCAAACTATAATGTTATATTTTTTCAAGACCCAATTCAGCTTCTCAGAAAGTTCTTTTGTATAAGAAAGTGGTAAAAATTTATTACGGTTTTGTTTACTATTTTTGTTGTTTTTTGAGTTATAAAACTTGTATATTCTCTTTTTTATTGTTCGATTGATTTTCTGGACCTGACTCTTATCAGAAAGCAAGATAAAATCCTTACAGAGTGGTACACAAAACCTACTTGGTCAGGGAGATATTTGAATTTTCACTCTAATCATGCAATGTCCCAGAAAATCAGCGTTATAGTAGGCCTAACAGACCGAGCAATAAAATTGACTTCCCCTGAATTAAGACCAGACGCGCTAAAAAAAAGTAACAACGGTCTTAATACAAAACAATTTTAAAGAGAATGACATCAATCGAACAATAAAAAATATAGAATTTGAAATTCACAAATACACAAATAGTTGACTTTCAAGGTATGTACTCTTGTTTATTTTATATTGTTGTTATAGTGTAAATATTTTAAATGTCCGAGTATGCGTCAAAGGTTATATGTTTTTAAACCTGTAAATTGACCTAAAACATTTTAACCTTGTATTTTCTAATTTTAGAATGCATAATAAAAAATAAAAAAAAATTTAAAAATACCTAAAAAAAATAAGGCGAAACGTCAAATAAACTAGTTTGTATTTTCCAAAAGAACCTAAGTACCCAAGAAAAAACCAATCAAGTTTATATATATATATATATATATATATATATATATATATATATATATATATATATATATATATAAAATATATAACATAGTTTCGCCAAAAGTTATCAGTAATTTTTTATCGGCCAATTTCAACAAGAACTGGATAGCTAACCAAGGTCCGAACCGTTGGTCAGCAAGGTCACCGGATTTAACACCCATGGACTTCTATCTTTGGGGAAGATTGGAAGAACTAATTTTTAAATTGCCGACAAACACCGGGCAAGAGTTAGAAGTCGCAGTGACACAAAGTTTTGCAGCTCTGACTCCTCTTAAACTAATCAACTCGGTAAGAAGTGTCCAGAAGAGGTGCCGCCTATGTGTAAATGAAGCTGGTCGACATTTCGAACATCTCTTATAGAAAATTGCTTTGTTTTATTTTCTACATAGTTTAAAAGTACTATAGCATTTAGTAAATTTCATTGTAGTTATGACTCTTAGAGTTACTTCTGGGATTTTTTTTTACGATTTGACTGCTATCAGTAAACAATTTATATTGCCGCTCCATCCAAAGCTTACTTCACAAAATGTGCATTTAAAGCTCGCGTAAAAACTGAAAACCTTTATATTTTGAAGTAGATTGAAGCAAAATATAAGGTATGCTATATTTTTAGAATGGTAATTTAAAGCTCTATTCGGATAAGGAAAATATACAAGGTATCCCTTTTAAAAATATATATTTTTGCGTTAATAACTATTAAAATATTAGTTGTAGAAAAATGAAACTTACACTGTTGAAATCCACGTGAACAAGGGTTTTGAGAATGTTTTTGCAGAAATCAAAAATTTTCAATAGGAAAAGAATTACAAACATTTTTCCAAAATGCAGATTTTTGAAAAATACCCTGTATGTCTGAAACGGTACTAGATATCGACATGCGGTTTTCACTATTAAGTTTATCATAAAAATTGAGCCTCAGACACCGATATCAGTTTTCATCTATCTCCTTTAGATAAAGGGGTAGAGAAAGGGAGATAACCTTTAAAAGTATCCAATTTGGACCACCCTGTACATGGTATCTTTTTTGGACCACCCTGTACACTTAAAATCTATCTCAAAAAATGCGCAACTAAAGTAAAACATTTACAAATCTGACTGTTTTTCTAGAAAAAACAAGCACCTAAATTTTAAATAAATTTGTGTCAACCTTCACGTTCTCACTGTATAATCTTCCTATGAAAAAATAAAAAAGGATTTATTATTTTGACTGTAAAAAGTAATACATACCCGACTTTTCCTTCTCGTAAGAAATTATTGGAAGTGGACTCTTATATTTTCAACACTAGTGCTAGGTTGAGGACTGTCATAAAAATTTTCTTTATTTGAATTTGCTGTTTTCTGCGCATAACTATTAGTTCGAAATCGTTCTTCATTATTTACTCCTAATACATAATAAAAAAAAGATATAAACATAGTAATGGCACAAATTTATCATAATATTTACCTTCGATTGATATATCTTCCTGATTTTTGTCTGAATTCAAACTTATTTCCTCCATATTAATATCAATTTCTTTCAATAATATATTTTGAAACAGGGCAGCATTTCTTGTTTCCATTATTTGTAATATTTTGCAAATTTTGCGATCTGGTATATAGTGTGTCCTCAGGTAGCCTAAAAATTAAAAAAAATTTAATGCAAACATTTCTTTATTTTGTCTGAACCTTTATAAAAAACGATTGGTACATAAACAAATGACTGCAAATTTTGTTATTTTAAATGAAACACCCGAGTGAATTTGCTATTTTTTGACATATTCATTTCTGGTTAAACCGGATGTGACAGAAAACAATCAAATATGTCAAAACATGCATATTTATGTAATATATCCATGTATCTAATTTCATTTGTTTACAAGTTACAAGCGGTCTCTTTTTTCGTTGTCACCCGATGTATACCGGATGTTGAATTTAAATAACGACGTTGTGGTCATTTGTTTATGTACATTTTTTTCAGGTTCCGTTAATAAAGCCGTGTATTCTGTTTGAATCATTAGGACTCGCTAATTTGTTCCTCACATGCTTTCCACTTTAAATACTGGACATCTTCCACCCGTTTTCCGTTATGAAGAATGGTGGCTACAAGAGCAGTTTTCGTTAAAATTTTTGCATGCATCAATGTCTTCCGATATGTTTAGTTTTTCATAAGCTTCTTTAACCTTTTTATTTATGAGAGTTACTAATTTTATTATATCTTCTGTTACAGGAAGAATCTTTGGTTTAGTTGATGTCTTTTTGTAAATATATTTTAGAACTAAGCTGCCAATTTCTGTTAATCCACTGTGAGTCCAACAGATTGTTGAATCTTTCCAAATCTTTTAGGCTGTTTGCCACTAAGAAGTGGTATTTTCTTTCGTAAGATTAATTTTGATGCTAAATCGCACAGAGCTGTTTAAAGGATTGAATCTAAACATGACAGCAAGACAGTCATCAAAATTTTCTGATCGTAATATGTGGACATATACATAGTAAAATTCTTTTCAATAATTTTTTTACCAAAATTATATTTTCCCATTGTAGCGTTATCCAAATTTCCTTCGTTTCTTAATAATTGAAGTAATTGGTTCTTCTCACGACTGCCTGATTTATAATTAAAAAAGTCTTTGACCTGCCTCTCATCGCTATGATATCGTTCTAGATGTCTTGAAAACTGTTTAGACACAACTTGCGCTTTACAAAATTTACTAGTTTTTTTTTATACTTATTTTCAATAAGATATGAAAATTTGTAATTCTAGTCTCTAAAAAATTATAGTCAAATCATTACATTTTTATTTGTTTTTTATTAAGATTCTGGGCTTCATAATCACTTATTATTTATTAAAAAATATGATTCCTAAAATAATTTATACTAATAACGACGTACCCTTTCTCTATTTATATTTATTTCCTTATTAGGTTTGGCAAGTTGTTTTGCAAATAGTCCTTTAAACTTGTTAAAACCTTTTCGTTAAATAAACACTCACTCTAAATACAAATTTTATAAAATAGTAGACATTAATTGGATAGTAAAATAAATAATATCTTTACTTAAGATAAAAATATAACACACAATTATAAAACGTCCCAATATCGATTTGTGATATATATGAAATATGTATGTTCTTATATAGTAATTATGGCATCAAAATGTTAAATTTATTGTTAGTATGGCACCCGAAAAGATAATATGGCCCCCGTAAAACACCCTACTGATACACAAAAAATAGTTCCTCAAAGGTGATATTCATAAAATTAACATATAAAATATGGTAAATATATTTTTCTACAACCTACACCCATACTTAAAAATCACTTTCTTTAATAAAACGTTATAATCGTGTAAATAAAGAGCTTATTTATTTCATAAATTACAGGAATATGGTGAATAAAAAACTTGTATTAGATATTCCAAACTAATATTCCGAACTAATTTTAAAATATTTTTGATGCATTAGGGTTGCAAAAAACTATAGTTTTAATAGTAGTAATATAATATAAAACTTACATTGAAATCATTATCATATTCAAAACTAAATGGTGTAAAATTAACAATTTCTGGTATTTGACTTATTTTCGTTAACTAAAATAATAATAAAGATATAAAGTTATAAATAGAATAAGTAATAGTACACTTAAAACTGAAAATTTGTTTGAAGACACTTACTTTAGGTTCTGCTTCCGGAAGAATTAAAGGACTATTTTCCTTTAAATTATTAACCCAAATTAGTAAAAAAATTATGTTTTTAGTTGAAACATCATATATATATATATATATATATATATATATATATATATATATATATATATATATATATATATAATTATATATACGGATGGTGAAATGTAACACATTAAAATCACGGGTTTCAATCCGTTCGGCTAAAAATGAATTTGCACGTTTCGCTAAAATCTCATTTGGCATTTTCAAGTGCTACTCTTACTCGACCCAAGATGTTTTGGTAGAACATTTTGGTGAAGATTTACTAAAGAAGAGAAAACTAAAGCGAAAAATTTACCGTATACCAAGTAAGTTAAGGGAATATGGAAAATTTTTGTTGGAAATTAAAAAATTTCAGTCTCACAAAGGAATGATTTCAATATTACGATCAGAAAATTTTGACGACTCTCCTGCTGTCATGTTTAGATTCGAGCCTTTAAACAGCTCTGTGCGATTTAGCATCAAAATTAATCTTACGAAAGAAAATACCACTTCCTAGTGGCAAACAGCCTAAAAGATTTGGAAAGATTCAACAATCTGTTACTCACAGTGGATTAACAGAAATTGGCAGCTTAGTTCTAAAATATATTTATAAAAAGACATTAACTAAACCAAAGATTCTTCCTGTAACAGAAGATATAATAAAATTAGTAACTCTTATAAAAAAAAAGGTTAAAAAAGCTTATGAAAAACTAAACATATCGGAAGACATTGATGCATGCAAAAATTTTAACGAAAACTGCTCTTGTAGCCACCATTCTTCATATCGGAAAACGGGTGGAAGATGTTCAGTATTTAAAGTGGAAAGGATGTGAGGAACAAATTAATGAGTCCTAATGATTCAAACAGAATACACGGCCTCATTAACGGAACCTGAAAAAAATCCGGTTTAACCGGAAATGAATATGTCAAAAAATAGCAAATTCACTCGGTACATAGGGTGTTTCATTTAAAATAACAAAATTTGCAGTAATTTTTTTTATGTACCAATCGTTCTTTATAAAGGTTCAGACAAAATAAAGAAATGTTTGCATTAAATTTTTTTTAATTTTTAGGCTACCCGAGGACACACTATATACCAGATCGCAAAATTTCCAAAATATTACAAATAATGGAAACAAGAAATGCTGTCCTGTTTCAAAATATATTATTGGAAGAAATTGATATTGATATGGAGGAAATAAGTTTGAATTCAGACAAAAATCAGGAAGATATATCAATCGAAGGTAAATATTATGATAAATTTGTGCCATTACTATGTTTATATCTTTTTTTATTATGTATTAGGAGTAAATAATAAAGAACGATTTCGAACTAACAGTTATGCGTAGAAAACAGCAAATTCAAATAAAAAAAATTTTTATGACAGTCCTCAACCTTGCACTAGTGTTGAAAATATAAGAGCCCTTTTCCAATAATTTCTTACGAGAAGGAAAGGTCGGGTATGTATTACTTTTTACAGTCAAAATAATAAATACTTTTTTTTATTTTTTCTTAGGAAGATTATACAGTGAGAACGTGAAGGTTGACACAAAGTTATTTAAAATTTAGGTGCTTTTTTTTTCTAGAAAAACATTTAGATTTGTAAATGTTTTACTTTAGTTGCGCATTTTTTGAGATAGATTTTAAGTGTACAGGGTGGCCCAAAAAAGATATCATGTACAGGGTGGTCCAAATTGGATACTTTTAAAGGTTATCTCCCTTTCTCTACCCCTTATAAGCACTTTTTCACCTGGATTTCAACAGTGTAAGTTACATTTTTCTACAACTAATATTTTAATAGTTATTAACGCAAAAATATATTTTTAAAAGGGATACCTTGTATATTTTCCTTATCCGAATAGAGCTTTAAATTTCTATTCTAAAAATATAGCATACCTTATATTTTGCTTCAACCTACTTCAAAATATAAAGGTTTTCAGTTTTTACGCGAGCTTTAAATGCACATTTTGTGAAGTAGGCTTTGGATGGAGCTGCAATATAAATTGTTTACTGATAGCAGTCAAATCGTAAAAAAAAAATCCCAGAAGTGACTCTAAGAGTCATAACTACAATGAAATTTACTAAATGAACGGTACTTTAAACTATATAGAAAATAAAACAAAACAATTTTCTATAAGAGATGTTCGAAATGTCGACCAGTTTCATTTACACAAAGGCGGCACCTTTTCTGGACTCTTCTTACCGAGTTGATTCGTTTAAGAGGAGTGAGAGCTGCAAAACTTTGTGTCACTGCGACTTCCAACTCTTGCCCGGTGTTTGTCGGCAATTTAAAAATTAGTTCTTCCAATCTTCCCCAGAGATAGAAGTCCATGGGTGTTAAATCCGGTGACCTTGCTGGCCAACGATTCGGACCTTGGTTGGCTATCCAGTTCTTGTCGAAATTGGCCGATAAAAAATTACTGATAACTGTAGCGTTATAAGGGGATGCCCCGTCGTGTTGAAAAAATATATTTCTAAGATTCATCAACAAGAGGTTCTATTTGCTGCTTTAAAATTTCTAAATATCTCTGAGAGGCGAGTGTCCGTCGTAAATAAATGGACCTATAACTCTTCCTCTAAAAATTCCTGCCCACACATTAAATTCCAATATGCCTTGATTTCTTTGCTCCACCACTAAATGAGGATTTTCTTGTGCCCACGTATAAGAATTGTAACGGTTAAAAATACCTGAATTGCTTACATAAGCTTCGTCTGTCCAGATGCAATTTAATGAACAATTCGGAACATGGTTACAATTCTCCAGAAACCATTGGCAAAAATCCATGCGGGGTTGAAAATCTCCGTCTCTAAGGTGATGAACTTTTCTTGTCCTATATGGCCTGAATTTGTGCTTCTTCAAAGTACGACTTACGTTAGTTCTTGGTAGTCCAGTGGATTCTTTTAGCTGTCCGGTTGAAGTATTGGGATTATTTCCGATAGTTCCTAAAACTACTATTTCTTCTAACTCCTTATCCCTGTTTGATGCATAATGTTTGGTCGTTTCTTTTCAAACTGACCACTATTAACTAGGTTATGTCCCAATCGATCTAATATATCCTTGAAGGGTTGACGCCTCTCTGGATACCGTTCGTGGTACAAATTACTTGCTGCTTCCGAATTTTTCTCCGGTTTGTATGAAACACACTATCATATCCCATTTTTCGTAATTTTCAAACTTCATTGCGATTTATTTGGCTATTCAATAACTGATCCTGAAATAAAATTTGGGAACTACAAATAAACAATTGAATTAAACCATATGGCCGCTCCGTCCAAAGCTTACTTCACAAAATATGCATTTAAAACTCGCCTAAAAACTGAAAACCTTTATATTTAAGCAAAATATAAAGTGTGCTATATTTTTAGAATGGTAATTTAAAGCTCTATTCGGATAAGAAAAAATATACAAGTTATCCCATTTAAAAAAATATATTTTTGCGTTATTAACTATTAAAATATTAGTTGTAAAAAAATGTAACTTACACTATTGAAATCCAGGTGAAAAAGTGCTTTAAGAATGTTTTTACAGAAATCAAAAATTTTCAATAGGAAAAGAATTACAAACATTTTTCCAATCTGCAGATTTTTGAAAAACACTCTGTATATCTGAAACGGTACTAGACATCGATATGCGGTTTTCACCATTGAGTTTATCATAAAAATTGAGCCTCAGACACTGACTTCAGTTTTCGTCTATCTCTTTTAGACAAAGTGTCCAATTTAGACTACCCTGTACAACTTAACATTTTTAAATACAAACCACGATTTTTTTATTTAATTTTTAAATTGTATGTAACATTTCAAACACATTTTGTATGCATACCTTATACCAACTGTTTCTGAGATATTGGAGTCTAAAATTTTACATTTTTTGTAGTTTGAATAGCTGTAAAATCGAAACAGCTTAATTTAAAGCAAAACGGTTTGCACGCTCCATCTCAGTTTTAAAGATCTATCTGATGGCACTAACTTATGGTCTAACCGGAAGTAGCACTTTTCCGGTTTTGGGTTATTTTCGGTTAAATCGGAAATTAGTGCCATAAGAGTGAGATTTTTAAAATCTGAGATAGGAGTGTGCAAACCGTTTTGCTCTAGGTTAAACCGTTTCGCTTTTACAGCTATCCAAACTTCAAAAAATGTAAAATTTTAAACGCTTAATATCTCAGAAATAGTTGGTATAAGGTATGCTATACAAAATGTGTTTGGAATTTTAAAAAGAAATAAAAAATAGTGGTTTGTATTTAAAAAAGTTAAGTTGTACTTCTTTTTGCGTGTGTCCTTAAATTCTATCTCAAAAATGCTCAACTAAAATAAAAAAATTGACGGGTCTGGGCGTTTTTTCAGAATAAAAAGATCTTAATTTTAAATCAATTTGTTTCAACATTTACAAAAGCATTAATTGATCATGGAAAAAGTTATGGCTGAAAAAAAAACTTACCTGTAACTTTTAAAAATTTTTAAAACTAAATGTCACGATTTTTTTTTGCATATATCGATCCTAAATCAAATGAAAATAATTCTTTAAAATATATTTTGTTTCCATTTATCACACCCAGTTTAACCGGAAATTATGTCACATAATTTTATTTATTGCATAACTTATTTCCAATCAAACCGGAAGTGACAAATGAAAACAAAACATATGTATATATGAGGCATTATTTGTCAAGCGGGACACCCTTCTCTCCATTACAGATTTTAAGATGGGAGGATCTGTAGCGGCTCAAAATTTTGGTCAAGACGTGTACTTTAAAATTCCGTTTGGCGATTTTTGAAATTCAATATGGCGTTGCAACATGGCGGCCATAATCAATTAAAAGATGACTTTTAACATCAATCAACTATCAAAACTGACATAATAACTTAAAAACCGGGTTTTACGTTTAACCCATTAACGCCCAAATTAAGGGTATTCACATGGTCATATTTGATCGATTGCCAATAATGCTAGGGTAATAGAAACCTTACAAAAATTTATACCGGACTATTTTCGAGGATGCTCTTTCAGATTTGGTCACTTAGAGAGGATGAAAAACTGATTTTCCCAAAAAATTTTCGAATTTAAAACAAAATTCTGAAAAAATCCAGGGTAGTTTTTTGGAAAAAGTAATTTTTTCAAATCCTCATACCACTCAAATCGACCTGTTTTCAACAGAAGTCGTGCAATTTTTATATGTACTTTAAATCCATGTTTTTTAGAAAAATAAATTTTCATCAATATTTTCAAAATGGCGGCTGGTGTAAGATTATGCGTATCAATGAGAAAACGGACTGTGAAGGTTTTCTCTTGCTTATTGGAGCTAAATATTGCGTGGATGAGGGTTCAAGTAAAATGTTTTTTTTAATTTGGAATGTTAGCAAACTTCTCAGTCTAATCAGTGGGGTGTAAGAATCAGAAAATAATTTTTTATAGCTCGCACGTCGAAAGACTGTCTTACCGACATCGAAAATCGTTACCGAAATTCCGTATTCCCGAGATGTATTTAAAAGTGTTTTAGGAACGATGGAAACGGAACAGTTAGGAAATGAACTCATTTTGCAATTTCGAACATAACCTCTGTTTTAGATATTGCTCAGATATTCCGATGTTCCTCCCCAAACAATGTGCCAAGAATGTAATACTCCGTAATAATATCATCCATATTAGTATTACCCACTTAATGGTCAACTATCCTTTTTGGAACATTTGGAAGAGTTTAAGTTTAATTATTTAGTCTGGCCTATTTGAAATAGTTAGATAGGCCATTTACAAAAATTAGCAGTATTTAAGCTTCATTTTCCAATAGTTAGTATGGATGTGATTTAGCAAGTTTATCCTGTACTTCGAAATCAGCCTCCTTGCAAAAAAAATTAATTGACAGTGAAATTCGTAATGAATGAAAACGTCAGTTTTTATGTTATTGTGGCAGTTTTGACAGCATATTTGGCAATTCGCAGCTGTCAGTTTTGTAATTCCTATGTCATACTCACAATATTGGCTTTACCATGTTATAGACAAAGACAACCAAATAACTTACAGTAAAATCCATATTTAACTCGTTGCCAATGTGATTTTGTTAGTATTCACCATTGATTTGGCAATTGTTAGCTGTCAAGTTTGTAATTTTGACATCATATTCGTAAACAGTGGCCCCGAAAACATGATATTTGGGAGTAAAATTCGTATTTAACTTAGACCCCGCTTCTTTTATTACTTTGGCAGTTTCGGCAGTTGACTTGGCAGTAGGTAGCTGTCAATTTTTTATTTTGTCAAATTACAATCAACTTATAATAAATGACCTCAAAAACACGATAATTGTGAATAAAATCGGTATTAAACGTAAAACCAGGTTTTGAAGTTATTATGTCAGTTTTGACAGTGGATTTGGCAGTTGGTAGCTGTCAATTTTGTAATTCTCAGATCATATTTGTAATCAGTAACCCGAAAATATAATAATTCTCGGTAAACTCCGTATTTAACGTAAAACTCGGGTTTGGCAGTTGACAGATGCCAAATTGCATTTTTGTAATTGAATTTATAATCAGCACACCCAAAATATAAAAAAACAACTGGTTTTTCCATTTTACACTTTAAACTAAATGTTTATCATAAATTTAAGCAACTTTTTTTTGTTAAAAGTCACCTTTTGGTAGATTATGGCCGCCATGTTGCGGCGTCATATTGAATTTTAAAAATCGCCAAACGGAATTTTAAAGTACACGTCTTGACGAAAATTTTGAGCCCCTACAGATCCTCCCATCTTAAAATCTGTAATAGAGAGAAGGGTGCCCCGCTTGACAAATAATGCCTTATATATATATATATATATATATATATATATATATATATATATATATATATATATATATATATATATATATATATATATATATATATATATATATATATATATATATATATATACTATATATATATATATATATATATATATATACTATATATATATATATATATATATATATATATATATATATATATATATATATATATATATATATATATATATATATATATATATATATATATACATATATATGCATGTACAACAATCGCTATACTTTAAGAATTTTCAAAAGTCACTTTTTCGGTCCTAACTTTTACGTTTTATGTTCAAATGTTTTTTTTGGTATGATGTTTGGATTCTCTAGAAAAATTTACATAAGCATGTTTTTTTTTGTCTAGCTCAATATTAAATGAGTAATTTTGAGTGACCCACAAATGTGGGGCACACTGTACCTTTTCATGCATGGCATCACATTAATTGTTACACCTTTTTTGAATTATTATGATAGATAATAAAAATAAAATCGTAGAATCCATCTTTGCAATTGGAGAAAACTAGAAAAAAGTAGAGAGATGCTTAGGAGGGATGAGAGTTACAGGAGCTCAGAAGGCAATTAAAGATATAGGAAAAGAACGGAATGATGGAACAAGTCTAAAAATAATTCGTCCCGAAAAATGGGAAAAACACTTCCAAATGTTATTAACTAAAAATAAAGATGAGTTTAAGGGAGAAATGAAAACAAAGCTGACAATCTACAGGGCGATCGTAGAGCCGATATTGACGTAGGGATCAGAATGCTGGCAAATGAAAAAAAAAGATAATCACAGGATAGACGCGGTAGAAATGGATCGTGTAAGGAGAGCATGTGGACTAGCTAGACAGAAGCACGTCCAAAATGAAGAAATCGGAGCACGGACAGGAAGAAGATATACAACAGCAGAAATAATAGAAACCAGACAGTTAATTTGGTACGGACATGTGAAAAGAATGACCGATACTAGATGGCTAAAAAGAGCGTTTGAATATATTCCATTAATGATTGGACAGACAGAGGGGCATGGCGGTCGAAATGCAAGATGTGGTAGCAGCTGCAGGATCCACACATATATATATATATATATATATATATATATATATATATATATATATATATATATATATATATATATATATATATATATATATATATATATATATATATTATACAGTCCCTCTCCAAATTATTAGACGCACTGTATTTTTTTTAGTAATTTTATGTTTCTTAAGAGTTTTTATGCAATAATGGTATATTTAAACTACAATATTATTGATTTTTATTTAAAAGAATTGTTGTAGACTACATATTTGTATTTATTTTTAACATATGGCCACACTGTGTTGACAAAGTGATACATGAACGTAAAGAAGTACAAACCTGTATCAGTCGCGATCGGAATCGAGTCAGGTACGGACGTGTTTCTGTGGCTTTATGGACTGTGATTGTTTGTTTAACAGTTTTATACTACTCAGTTATTAGTTTATTTTGTATGCAGTGTTTTAAAAAAGTAATTGGACTATTTTCATTATGGGTAGAAAAGGCGATCTTTCACCACGTAAAAAAGCTGAAGTGAAGGCCCTTGTGATTGCGAAAACATTTACAAACCGAGAAATATCACGAAGATTGGAGGTTTCTGAAGCTAGTGTACGACGATAAAAAAGAAAATTGAGTCAGGGAAGGAATTAAGCCCGAAAAGAAAGAAAAGATGCGGTAGAAAACCAATTTTCACTCCACGGTCAGAGAGATGTTTGAAGAAAATTTGTGTAGAAAACAGATTTGCTACCACAAAGGTAATAAAATCACAACTCCAGGATGCTAGCGTAAATGCTTCTGAGCGCACTGTTCGAAGAAAATTGAAAGAATTAGATTTTAAGGCCTGTCGCCCCGCCAGGAAACCCAAGTTAACAGCTGCAATGAAAGCAAAGCGCCTGAAGTGGGCCAAACAATGGCAAGACAAAGATGTGGACTTCTGGAGATCGGTAAGATACAGCAATTTAATCAATAATTGATACATTATTATCATTTTCAGTTAAATAAAGCAAATAAACATGGAAGTTTATATATTTTTCCTATTTTTGACAGGTCTGCTTCAATGACGAAAGCACATTCGAAATTTTGCAGAATAAAGTTCAGTATGTGCGTCGTCGTCATGGAGAAAAGTTTCATCCTGATTGTGTCGTCCCGACGGTTAAACATCCCACCAAAGTGATGATTTGGTCAGTCATCAGCGGCAAGGGCACTGGACGTCTGTACGTCGTCAAAGGAATAATGAGGCAAGATCAGTACAAAGAAGTATTACAAAATCGGTTGATTCCGCAGCTCAGAGAATGGTTTCCAAATGGGGAACCATTCAAGTAGTGTATTTGTGGGAGCGCAAAGAGGAGGAGGCAAAATTTCGACTCCCTGAGGTACAAATCTTTCATAATTTTATTCTCTCTTGATATATAGTTGCCTCCCCTCCTCCTTGCATTCCCACAAATCTTTTGATGATAAAATTTGCAAATCTTCTCTGTGATTCCACCTCTCAATACCTCCCTTTGCATATAAGTGGAAGGGGTAAGAATTTCATAATATAAGAAAGTCCAGAACGATTAGCTAATTCAGTTCTCTTCAATAACACATGTAAATAATGTCTGCAGAAGAAAAAGAATCTTGCAGTGAATTAGAAAAACAAATTCTACACTTGTATTTTACATTTTGTGATTTGGCTGAAGAACAGGTTTTTTATGCTAGACATAGCTCTCAAGAAAAAACCCGTTTTTATAATAATATAGTTGATATTTATTCAAAAGGGTTAAATGCTTGTATAAAATATTTCAAAAATGAAGACGTTTTAGAATTCATAAAGGAGTTGGAAAAAAGTGGTTTCCATAAAGAAATTACACATTTGAAAGGTTATATAGAAGATCCAACAACATTAAATTACATCCGTGAAGTTGAAAGAGAACAATTTCGTGCTGAGATGATAGAGTTATTTTCTGATAATGGAGGAATTAGTAAAGGAGATATATGAAGAGTGTATTATGTCAGAGGCTTGTTCCCATTATTATCGAGATATAGGAGGAGATCATGAAGCACAAGATTGGTCAATATATTTTAATATTTTGAACTAACAGATCATATTAAACTTTGTCGAAATGCTGCTAATTCATGTATTTTTATTTGAAAACAAAGGACTTAAAAAAATTATTGTTAGAGTTTAGATTGTTAGAAGTTTATGAATATATTAGATTAATTGAACAATATTTAGAAAAAGAAAATGTAATAATGTAACAATGTAAATAGAAATTAAACAATATTTATTTCATATTTAAGTTGTTTTATTCATTCATAAAAAAATTGTCAACAAAAAAAATACATTTGATAAAGCACATATAGATTTTGACTTTGAGTGATAAAAACATTTTGGTGTTAAAGCTCTAATAGAGGGTTCATTATCTATTTCAATTATAGGACTGGATGAATATTTCTTAAGGTATTCTGCTTTTTCATTTCCTTTAACATAAATAAATTGGGCATCCTTAGTAAGTTTCTTCATAATATCAGCAAAACAATGAAGAGGAGTGTATCCTTCATTCCAGTTAATGCAGTGATAACATTTCATCAACCAAACGGCTTGTTTATGTAATTCTGGAGAAAGCAAATTTAATGCAAATGGTTGTTTAAATATAAAGTGGCTTATCCTATTGCCATCATAAGCTGCTAATTCTTTAGGTATAAATTTATTTTTTTCATCTTTGAATCCTTGTATGTCCAAAATTAGTCTCACACTCATAATTTAAAAAATCTTAATTAATTTTTAAATCCGAAAAAATTTTGAACATAAAAGTTTTTTTGGAATAATCGTCTATTTGTTTCTTCAGCGCTTCTAAATCCTTAACGAAAGAGTGTAATCTTTGTTGAAATTGTAAAATTTTAACGTCTTCGGAAATAACTGGATGGGTTGAAGACATAATCAAAACTGATTTATTTTTATATTATATGTATAATAAATATTTTAATTTTCAGTTGGTGGAGGGGTTAAGTTCAAAGTTGTTTGACTATTTTCGTTAAAGGATTATAGCTAAATATTTTATCATGTATTATAAGACAATATGCTGTTGTTTTAGCTGAAATTTTTTCCTTTGTTTCGAATTCAATTCTTAAAGTCACCGGACCATTCTGAAGTAAATCTCTTTGATGTGAACAGTTAATATAAACAATAGGTGCATGTTGTTTAAATTCTGATGGATTAAAAATTGGTTCTATTGGCAAATTATAATATAATTGACGAAATTCAGAAAACATTTCATATAACGTAGCAAACTTGTTACTATTAAAATCAAGTTGTAGGTCATTATAAGGATACCTTTCTGAATTTAAAAACAGATTTATATTTCTTAGTTCACAATGATCAAATTTACTCATATCAGATTTTATATTTCCTCGTCTATTGGTTTGGAAAGCAACTAAAACATGACGCGGTGTTTCAACTTAGTTGAAGTTTTTACAGGCCAGTTGTGTCTTCTAGTTTCCAATAGTTCAGGATATTCAACCAATTCCCAACTTCGGAAAGTAATAAGTATGTCATTATTTTTGTCGATAAGTTTCGTAAGTGCCAGTTCTTGCGGGATGGCTACGGTAAGATGAGGTACACGCCAACATAGCTTTGTTATTGTAACTTTGGGTTTTTCATCCTCTGTAGTTGATACTAGAGCATTAGTATCATCATTACTTCTTATTAAAATAAGTTCTTGTTGTGAATTCAAAATGATTTTATTATAATCTTCAAAAAATCCTGAGTACATCTTTAAAGGAATACATAGAGAAACATTTCCTTTATCATCGGTCATAATTTTTTCTCCTGTTTTCATATTTGGATACCACCCGGCATTTTCTAATTTTGTGCTTTCATTTTTATTGTAAGATATATAACCCTTAAGTGTTGAAGTTGTACCAACATCTCGAACAGAATCGATAGTGACACCATTTAAAATATAACGAAGCTCTTTAAATAAGAATGCAGGAGCATTATTGATTAAAACCGTGTTCGTTAGGGGAGTTTTTTTTTCCCATCCTCTTTCGTAACTTGTAGTTCTAAATAGATCTCACTCTTGCATGGCAATGGATATTTGCCAGTTTGTTGCAAAGAAATTCTTATTTCGTCATTTGGTCCTAATTTTGTGGGATTAAAAGGATCAAAAGAAAGTACTTCCCAACTTAAAATGGATTCATCAAATAAAATGTTTTCTTTTACGTTAAGATATTCCATTACTGTTTTAGTTTAAAACCCAAACTTTTTAGAAATTGTCTATTAGAAGGTGTTATCCTTTGTGTGTTTGATTTGTTACTAAATAAAATATGTTTGTTTCCTTTCTTTTTAAGATTTTTTAAATTAGACTTAGTAAGCATATTAATGTTGGATGGTTTTTTGTGATAGAGGATTACCATTGTTCATGAAATTTTTTTAAGATGTAACCTTAACGTTAGTACTTCTCCTCTAAAATTAACAAGTTCACCTTCTTGATCTATTATTTTAATAGTAATTTTATCTATGGTTTTTACAGTTACTGGAAAATATATGACGTTTTGTGGTGATTCTATTATTTTAAAACCGGGAGCAACATTGGGAAAAAATTGATGTATTATATGAACAGGTTTACCGTTAAGATATGATCCTTCAGCAATACTACAATCGATATTTATAGAATTTATTTTAATAATCTCCGCAGGATTGTCTGATATGTGTTCTACATTCGGCTCTAATCGTTTATGTGTAAAACCTAATAATTTACCCATTGTTGCCTCATTAAATATTACACCCACTGACGACACAAGATGTGTGTGTAAAGTGTTATTATTTGCGAACATGTTAAATTGAATACCTCTTTTACTACACTTATCACGTATATATTTATTTATATCATCCAATTCATAGCTTCCTTCAGGTATCAAAAATACATAATTATTATCGAAAATCATTCTATTATTAAACGCGTCAATATTTGGTATTGCATTAAATGTTTCAAAATTTACTAGTCCAACAACATACTCGGCATCTTCTTCTAAATATATAGCAGGATTAAATTCTACCGTTAAACTAGGAGAATTACCAGTAATAACCAAACTATATGACATATCCCTTGAATTTTCTTGTAGAGACTGAAGTAAGATTATTAATTATATGTTATTATAAAGAAATTTTAAACAAAGTTGACCACAATTTGTTTGGTTAAAAGTTTGATGTTTGTTATAATTGTATGTTATAATATTTTTATTATTGTCACTATAAAAATATGAATTTAACTCAGATGGGGGACGTAAATTACCATAACTATCGAAGTAAATTATTTTTTTTTTCCTTTTTTTATATATGCTGTCCAATGAGTACCTTTACCACTATAGCTATCCAGATTAACAATGCCACATTCATGTGTCTTAATCCTTTTAGGTAATTTATTCCTCATAAATACACCTCGAAAATTAGGAATTTGTAAAAATTTAATATACTCTAATAGATCAAAGTTAGTAAGCGGTTTCCGAGGTATATAATTTAGCAGTTTTTTGAATATGGTTTTAAAAACAATCCACACCCTGTTTTATAAGGTTTCAAAAACAAGCCACTTCCTTTTTTTTCCAATTGCAATTGATTCCATCATTTGATTATGTCGTTTGGCTTCAGACAACTTTTCTTTAGCGGATCTTGCATCATTTATAGCTTTTGCTATACCAGCTGCTCCTCCTCCCAGAGCACCCAAAGCAGATAAACCAGCAAATATTGGTATGAGTGGTAAAACCCCGCCAGTCTTGGGAATAGGTATTACTCTGGTCTTAGAATTTACAAACTTCCCACGATTTCCTATTGATTTTAGAGCAGTTTTGATACTATCATTTAAACTTTTAAATTGTTTTCCCATAATTCTTTTTCTAGCTTTTGATACAGCTTTCGATAATGACATTCCTCTTCCCACACGACGTTTTTTTATTGGTTTTCTCCTTTTCTTAAGTCCCATTCCTAATTTTCTTTTTACTTTCATGGCTGCGGCTATTCCTAAAGCAGAAGTTTTTTTTCCAAAACTAGCCTTGGGAGCCTTAAACCTTGCCAAAGCCTTTTCAGCTAATAACTTATCAGCCGAATGTCTCGTATTTATATCATTTGATTGTGAATAAGAAATATCATGATCTTTGCAAGTTTCATCTAATGGATTAATTCCTTTATCACCTCTTATTAGTCTCTTTTCTAAATTTGTTCCTGGTCCACAAAAATTATAACCCAGAAGATGTAATTCAAAGGGTAATTTATTTATTAAAGTGTTAAGAAAACCCCTTCCTCTTTTAGGTTGTTTTATTTTATTAAACTGTTGTTTACGATGTGGTTTAGACATTATATATATTAAGAATGTACAAACTCAAATGACTAGTATTGTTATAAAAGTCAACTATATATAATGAGAATTGAAAAACAACCATTTTCAATAGAAATTAAAAATCGTGATGTTTTATCAAATAATTTTAGAAAACATGGAAAACTGTTTGAGGGATGTAGCAAAAGAGGCTTAATAGTAGGACCTTCGGGATGTGGAAAAACTAATGTTATCATTAGTCTAATTGAAGATCCTAATGGTTTACGATTTGAGAATTTATATATCTATTCTAAGTCATTATATCAGCCTAAATATGAATATTTAAAAACACTTTTTAAACCGATTAGGGAAATAGGTTTCTTAATTTCAGACACTGAAGAAAATATTATTTCACCCCAAGATATTAAACAAAACTCTATAGTAATATTTGATGATATAGTTTGTTGTAACCAAACCATAGTAAAGGATTATTTTTGTTTCGGAAGACATAAAAATACTGATTGTTTTTATTTATGTCAAACATACTCATCCATTCCGAAGCAACTGATACGTGATAATGCGAATTTAATTATTATATTTCAGCAAGACAACACAAATTTAAAACATATTTATGACGATCATGTTAATGTTGATATGTCTTTTAATAAATTTAAAGAATTATGCTTATTATGTTGGAAAGATCAATTTGGATTTATGGTAATAGACAAAGATTCTAATATAAATATGGGGAGATATAGAAAAGGATTCGACTCATATATTTATTTATAAAATAGACTAAATCTTCGTAACATTTTAATTATGGACGAACGTTTGGCGAGAGAACTTGTTAAATCAAGAAAGGCTGTTAAACAAAAATATCAAAGTTTAAAAAATGCTGAATTTGAGACTCAAGCTAAACTGGAAGAAACATACAAACCAATTACAGAACCACTACAAAAACTAGTGTCAACACTTGAGAAAAGTGAACTAAGAGATATTAGTGAAGAGTTTCAATCTCCAATTAAAAAATTTTATGAATCATCAACACCGCCAAAACATTCGTTCGCTGACATATCAACACCAGGGAGAAATATCTTTGCTAGCACATCAACTCCACAAAAGGGCAAAAAAAAAAACGGGAAAAACTCCAAATCTTCCATATGAAACTCCATCATTTTTTCATAGCGATCTAACTACAACTCAAGGACCATCTTTCCTTCGAACAAGCACAGTAGCAGAAACAACAAAATCTTCACAAGGATCTGAGACAACACCTCACAATCTCTCTGATATATTAGAACAAACTAAACAAACAATAAATACTTTCATTAATACAGAAGCATACACTACCTGGTTGGACCAATTTGATAATCTTCCTCGTCAGTATATTGATGGTGGTGTAAGGGACACAGAACACAAATTTGATCATCAATACGGAATAATTCACGATTATGAAAATGAAAAATTTTATCTAGGTTTAACACAAGTACCTGTTCACATTATTGGTAAAGATATACAAGTGGCTGGAGTAAAATATCCTGGAACAACCGGATTATATGAATTGTTATTTAAAAAAGAACCTAGAGGCTACACTCAAAAAGATCTCGATAATTATATGGATATTTTAAAAAGAACTAACGCATATCGCAGAAATTACAATCCTGATGAGCAGGTTCAAGGAAACGCTTCACACAAGTATATTACAATAATAGGACCATATTTACAAAGAAAAGGCATCACAAAAACTAGAACTATTAATCCCCTTCAGAATTTGTTTCAAGGTGTGCTTGCAACTAATCCTAGACAAACCAGATCTAATAAACCAACCACACAAGGTGGTAGTTTAAGTTTAAAAATTAATAAACCTAATACAGACTACGTATATTGGAATGATGTTAATGAACTGGTTGATAGATTGCGTTTATTAGTATCATCTATGTTTGCAGGTCACACGGGACACTATAATGAAATTATTTCCATTATAGAAGAACTCAAAGAAGCTGATGTTATCATATAAATATATGTTTCAGAATAATTAATGCATTTATAACATGGCGGTTAATAAGTTTGGATCTCACAGTTCAAAACATTACATTTACTCTTTTATTCCTTCTATTGAAAAATCAATAAGTTCAAATATTGAAAGTAAAATATTTAAAGATTTTAAGAGTGATACAAAATATGTTGAAAACAAAATAATTGAAAATTTGGAATCCGATTTAAAAACAGACGTCAAAAATCTTGATAAAAGAGTTAGCGACAATGATGAGGATATACAGAACGTTGCAAAAAAGATGAAAATATTCGAAGATAAAATTATTCCGGAACATCTAGACCAATTTATAAAAATTTCAAAACATGAAGACGACATAAAAATAATTAAACAGAAATATGAAGCGTTGGATAGTGCAGGACAAGAACTGAAAAATGAAATAATTAGGGTTACATCAGAAAAAGTAGAAAATGATATTAATAAAAATATGGTTAAGAAATTTCAAACTTTTACTGATTTGCTCAATAATAGAGTTTCACAGGAAGTTGAAAATTTTACGAAGGTGCATGATGATATAAATAAAAATATTGAGAAAGTTGATAGATCTTTAAAACTTCATTTTATTGTTCATAAAAATGATACTGAAAATATTAAGTCGTTGGAACAAAAAATTAACGAAACTTATAAAAAAATAAATGATGATTTCTCAAAAAAAATAATATTGTTGACGGAACAAATCAGAAATATAGAGAAAATTTCAAATAACCAACAATTTGATAATATCACAAAAAAATAGTGAAAAAATTGAAGAAGTTTTGACAAAATTACATAATTTAGAAACAGAATATAAAACCAATGTAGATGGTAAAGTTTCAGCAGAGATACAAAATTTAAATGTGAAATTGCAAACTATAGTTGAGGAACGCAAAAAAGAAAATTTGGATATTGAAAAAATTGATGATATATTAAACCAGTTAAAAAATCTTGAAAAAGAATTGAAAGCTAGAATAGAGGAGGAAATATCGACAATAAAAAATGATCTGGTAGAAACAATAACCAATATTGTAACCAATGCAGACGAAAAGTTTAAAAATTTTGAAAATAAAATCAAAGAACTTGACAAAGCTGTTAAAGATCTTATAGACTATAAGTTCAAGGAATTTGACAAAACAAATAAAGATGAGTTTGCGGGTATGAAATCTGTTGTTAATGAATTGAAAGTAAATATTTCAGAAAATTCGACAGCTTTAAAAAAATTTGGAGAGGATTTCGCAAAGGTTGACGATAATGTTAAAAAAATCAAAGATATAGCGGATAAAATTAAAAGTTGAAAAAATAATTAATTGTTATTTAAGTAAGATATTTAGCAAAATGGATTAGTATGAACAAAGTAACATGAAGGAAAATATAAAAGAAACTATTGTGGAAGAATTACATAAACCTGCTAGAAAAAATTATCAGAGAAGAAGAACGATTGTAAAGGGTTTAGACGACTTGTGGCAAGGTGATTTAGTTGAAATGCAGCCTTATGCTAGATTTAATAAATCAAATAGATATATTTTAGTTGTAATAAATGCTTTTACAAAATATGTTTGGGCCGAACCACTAAAAACCAAAAGTGGGAAAGATGTAACAACAGCAATGAAAAAATTTTAGATAAAACCACGAAACCTGTCAATTTGCAAACAGATCTGGGAAAAGAATTTTTCAACAGAGACTTTCAAAAACTAATGAATGATTATAACATTAATCATTATAGTAGTTTTTCCAATTTAAAATCTAGTATTGTGGAGCGGGTTAATCGAACTTTAAAAAACATTATGTGGAAATATTTTAGTAATCAGGGAAATTATAAGTGGTATAATATTTTACCCATTATAGTTGAAAAATACAATAACACCGTTCACAGAACTACAGGGCACAAACCTAGCGAAATTAATAGGAAAAATGAAGAAAACATATTATTAAATTCGTTTACTTATAAGAAAACTATTGACTTAAAACACACCAAGCTTAAAGAAAACGACTTTGTTAGAATATCAAAGCAAAGAGAAGCATTCGATAAAGGATATACTCCGAATTGGTCTACAGAAATTTTTCAAATAAGAAAAGTACAGCTTACAAACCCAACTACTTACCTCCTAAAAGATGCTAATAATGAAGATATTAAAGGAAGTTTTTATTCTGAAGAGTTGCAGAAAGTAAAGCATCCGGACGCATATTTAGTAGAAAAAATTTTAAGAAGGAAAGGAAATAGAGTCTTTGTTAAATGGTTAGGATTTGACAAATCTCACAATTCATGGATTTTAAAAAAAGATGTGTTATAATATATAATAAAAAAATAAAACAAAAATTCAAATATCAATATATCTTTATTATTTATTCACATCAATAAATCTTTCATTATAAATTAGATTTCTATGTTTTTTACTCAAAATTGAAGAAAAAATATTTTCACAATCTTTGATCTTATTTTTAAATCTTAACATATCTAAATAAGTTTTTTCCCATTCACATTTCCTCGCATTTCGGTATGCAAAATTCCATGCAATTAGTAAATAAATTTTATTTTGCTTCTCTTGGAAAGTCACAAATTTCTTCGAAAAATTTTCTTTTAGTTCCATTTCTTGATAATTTATTTTCCAATTCTTGTGGGTAGACTCTCATTAACTCCATCATGGTACACACATTTTCACTATTTGGGTTTTGAAGAGGATTCAAAGTGTTATAGATATTTGTTAACAAATTTGGTGATTGATTATTGAATGACTGGAACACATTAAAGTATTTCTTAAAATCTTGTCTTTTATACATTTGAATTCTGTAATCAATAACTTCTTGTAACACCCACAACTTGTCTATAGAATCAGAAGACAAACACACATAATAACCACCATTCTCTTGGACTTTTATAATAGGACGTTTATTGTAATTTTCAAAATATATTGTTATATTATCAAATTTAATGGGACTCATATCTTCAATATATGAATAAAAATAATTCACAATAACACCTTCATATCTTAGTAAATTCTTCCAATCTTCTTCATTTAAAGTCACCCTGAATCCTTTTTGTCCACCAATAACAACTTTTGGTAAAAAATCACATAAGTCGATCCCAACATTTACAAATTTTGATGAAGATTTGTTTAAATAATATATTTTGGAATTAAGAAGTGGATTACTCCTATGTTCAACAATATCATTGTTTATTGTAGAGTATCCACAGTTCATTATGGAAACAGAGGTGGATTAACTGCTATATTCGGTACTGGTTAAATATATCTAAATAACTGAATTAACGGATATAGAGAGAATATTATTATACTACATTCCCCACCACTATTCCCCCTCCTTTAAAGCTCTTCTCATTTCCAATATCTATAATATATAACTCCTGTTAATGTGAGGAGTAACGACACCCAAATGAATATAAAAATATTTAAAATAAAAGATAGAATACAATGTATATTTTCTCTGGTCTCAATAGTTTTGTAATCTGAGGAAAAATTAGAAGAAGTTTTTTTATTTGTCACATTAAAATTATTCGAAGTGTTATTGTTATAATTTCTTGTACAATTCATCACACGAAAATTTTCTATCTAGTTCGTGTCAAAGATGGTCTTGTTATTATGGTAATATAAAATTTTAAAAAAATTGTTATTTTCCTTTAAATTTAAAATTTTATATGAAAATATGTAGGTCTTATTATCATTAATTTTTTCAAACGTCATATTATAACATAAATCAGTGGTAGTCAGATCACCATCGGTGGAAAAACATATCATTCCATGTCTTGCATGATATGGGTTATATACATATAACATACAGTTATAAATGTAATATAACACAATAGCTGGCGGAACAGAGGTCATTAAAAAAAAAACAACAAAAATAGTATTACTATAACCAAGAGTTTAATAATAATAAAAATATTTACAATTTGTTATCTTATTTATATAGTGAGACATGTAAAGTTGGTGTGGACAAAAATCATAAAAATATACAAATAAAATATATTATTATAATAATTTGTAATTTGTAATACCTTTACATCCATATTTTTATTTTTAATTAATTGTAAACATACTATTAAATCGCAATGTTTATTAAGTTTATAATGTTCATCAATAGGGGAATCGTCATACTGCCATTGAAATATTTCAACACCACAATAATAACACTTACAAATATCTTCTTTCATTAAATAAAGAAATCCCGAGGCAGCTAATATCTCAGGATTCAACTTTCCATTCCAGGTATTAAAAGAAGTTAATCTTTTTTCATATGTTCTGTAGATTATATTATCAATTTCCTTTTCAAAAGATTCTAAACACATTTCTAAGTTTTTAACAACACAAATCGAGACAAAAATTAAAATTTCCTATGTTATATAGTTCTTGTTAAGTAGAGGGGGTACAGTACACATCAAAAAGTTCATCATTATCTCCAACCCATTGATAAAGGGGAATGTCACAATGTCCCCAAGCAAGGGTATCGTAAGAACTCGGAATTTTGAATCTTTTATCATCTACTGAGGTTAAAGCTAACTTATTAACTAATTCAGTATATATATTATGCATTCTAGATCGAAACACATACATGGAACAAAAGGTTTTAGAATTGCGTTCTACAACATCCATATAATTAATAATATCCAATTGTTTATTTATACTACTTTTTTTAATTCCCTTAGCCTTTTTAATTAAATTATTTTTGGTTTTTACACAATATGCTTTGGCTCCAGTGCCATAAAAACATTCTATGGGTTCACCAGCAAATTCATCTTTAAATTTACCTACTACAGACTTTGTTATAGGCATATTGTGAATATTATTAGTTTTATAATTGGAGGTATCAAAATAATGAATATAATTTTTCATATCTTCATAAACATTATCCGTTTCAATTTCCAAAATAAAAGAATCAGTATCTGTATATAATAATTTCACCTTATCTTGATATAGAGGTTTTAAGAAATCATAAAAGAAACCATACATTATAGTCTTAGAAATATCTAAAATAGAAAATCCGACATAAACAGGTTTGTCGTATTCAATTAAAATTTTTTTCATTTGAATAGCAACTAAATTTTCATTAAAAAC
The DNA here is from genome assembly GCA_019049505.1 of Pachyrhynchus sulphureomaculatus. Classification (NCBI taxonomy): domain Eukaryota; kingdom Metazoa; phylum Arthropoda; class Insecta; order Coleoptera; family Curculionidae; genus Pachyrhynchus; species Pachyrhynchus sulphureomaculatus. Next base: position 53,018,935 of record CM032448.1, read on the forward strand.
TACTGATTCTTTAAAGTGAGGTTTTGCAATTAAATTTTCAGCACCATCTTTCCTACCATTTTTTTCAAATTGAGTAACTAATCTAATGTCTGATCGATCTTCGATATTCTCTAAGGTTTTTCCATATATACTATTATTGCTAAGCTTATAATTATTTCTGTTAAACTCATGTTTAGATTCATTCCTTAAATTGGTATTTAAATCTATATAGTTCTTTAACCAAGGAGATTGTGTAAACTGTAATATTCTATGAATTTTGTCTATCTTAAGTCCGTTTCGAACACATTGTTTTAATAAAGTATAATGCAAAACATATCGTTGTTTATTTTGTAAATTTGGAATTAATTTTTTATGTTTAGAATCAGGAGGTTTATAATTTTCAGGACAAAAAGGAAATTCGTTGTGAAAGTTGTGCAAATGAGTAGGATATATTAAATCAACTTCTAAAACATAACCTTTTTCAGAAGTATCCGAAACGTTGGTGACATTAAAACTATCAATTTCTTTTTGAGATAGCCAAACAAAATCCTTTTGTGGAAGGTATTGAGACATTGCGTAACCATATAGGTTAGTTGCATCTACGAATAATATATATTTACTTGGCTTAGATGAGTCGAAAGATTCAAGAAATTTATTATTCGCAACAGATTTTCTAGTAATACATGTACTAACCCCTCCTCTTATATTATCCTTAAAAAAATGTAAAATATCAGGATCAGTTAAAAGCTCTAATTCTACATCTACAAATTTCAAACAAGAATCAAAACTTAAACCAGGAAAACTATAATAATGGGCAGGATCTAGCTTATAAGTACTTAAACATGTTTTTCTAAAATTTTCAAAAATATCTGCTAAAAGCAGTACATCTGATTTTAAATATATATCAGAATATTCACCTATTGATTTACAATCGAACAAATTCCAGACAACTTTAGCTCTATTATATTCTTCTTCAGTAATATGTTCTCCAGTTAAATCATTATAAAACTGTTCCTTTTCTGGTAATGTGATTTCATTTAATTTTGTATAATCGGTAATATAGCTATAAGGAAAAACCCCTTTTTGACGAATCAAATCAAATTGTTCCTTTACACTGAAAAATTTTAAAATTTCTTGACATTGTTGATCTTCTAAAGTTTGAGATAATTTTGATAATGAAGATGGTAAAAACTGAAAAGAGTCTATAAATCTTAGGCAAAATTGTTTCTTTTTTAACTTATTTGTTTGCTTATCAAAGTATGTGTCTACATTGATATATTTTTCAAATGAAATATATTTTTCTTTATTTTGCGCAATAACTTTCAATTGTTCATTATTTTGACATAAATTTTTGATAAATAAATGAGCATCATAGTTTTTTTAAGTTGTGTAGTATAATCGGAATATAGTTTGGTAATTTGTAATTTAAGTTACACTTAGAGTGGGCTGGTCCTCGATACTGACCTGTTATGTGATCATGGTCTGCAACCTTATTGTCATTATCTGTAATAATTTTATTGCAAATATGACATTCGTTTGTATAATTATGGTGTATCTTGTCTAACTCGCTCAATTTACTCATTGGCTTATTTAATTTTAAATATTTATTATAGATATCAAACACATCTCGTTCTATTAACTTTATAAACACCTGACCACAATTAGAACCTCTATAAAGCTCATACTTTGATGCCTTGTCATCAAATGAACATTTTATATAATAAGCAAAAGAATATGGAATATGTTCATATTGTTTAATAGTATAGGGACTGTTCGGATCTAAATCATTTAACCTGCTAGCTAATGGTTTAAGAATACATTCAAAATCAGCATAGATAACGAATGGAACTTCAATTTGTTTTTGAATATTAGTAAATTTGAGAATATTTCCGGGTACAATGTTGCCAAATTTATCAATTTTGGGGGTAGGTGAGGGTAAATTGATTCTTACATGATCACAATCATAAGCATTATGTCTAGTTAAATCATTATTGGTTGGAAAATATTGTAAACAACCATCACAAAGAAACTTTTTTCCATGATGTTTTGAGAGTTGATTAGATACTAGTCTAGATAAATCTTTAATACAACAATAATGAAAATTCCCATCATCGTCACTAATCAAAAGTAAATTGACATGACGTTCTCGCCTTTGTATTGTATAATGCAGCGGTCCTACAACTTCATAACAGTATGTAAAGTCTCTTTTTAAACTTTTCTAATCCATAAACATTTATAGAAATATTATTTAATAGTTCAAATTTCGGAATATCTTTTAACTTAAAAGGAATATTTAAACCAGAAGTGTCATATAGAGAAGAGAAATGGGGATAAGAGGAAATTCTATCTTCTAATCCATTCGGGTAGTTTAAAGCTGCTGTCACGGACCATAAGAAGCAGTTATTATCTTCATTGCGCATATTAATGGTAGCATACTTTCTGTCAATTTCACATGGTAAAGGAATATACTTGGAAGCTCTCAAGGGGTTGTGCTTATTTACGTTTACTTCTAAACATAGAAGTTTGATCAATGTCCAACCTGCAACAAAAAAATAAATATTAAAATATTTAAATTTAACAATTTTTAAAAGTTAGTAAGAAAAAATCGGTATTTAAAGAAATAGGAAAACATGCCAAAGAAAATAGAACAGAGGGTTAATAAAATATGAAAAAATTAATTTATTACACCTACCAGAATCCTTTTCGGCTAATTCGTCTGCTTTTCTGTCAACTATTTCGTAAAACTCTTGAATTATATCGCATATCTCTGAACTTTCGCAAATCGTTTTATATTGGGTGTTGAAAGACTTGACACTATAGGTTTGATGCGTAGGATGTAAATAAAGCCCAAATAGTTCCACGTTGGCTTTGATGCTGGTGTGTTGCTCTAACGCTCGGTTTATTAAACCAATTACTTTTTCAGCCACTTCCTCAAAAAAACTGGTAACGTTTACATGATGTCCATCAGGATTTACTCTGTAGGAAATTATGCGTCCCTTAAAAGCCGACTTTATCACATCAATTCCAAATTCTCTAGAGGTTATGGTAACATTTTGTTTATGGCCGCTAGATTTCAAATGGCTTCCCCAAGATCTCCTATTTACATCTTTCTTACAGTCCTGACAGTATTTTGACGCTCCTGAAATAAACGAAAATGAAATTAGACTGTATCTAGCAGTGCCCGCGGCTCCGCTCGATGTAGTTGATTCACTATTATCGCCACTGTTCATTCCTTATGTTACCTAACATAATAAAATATATCCTATAACCTGATCAGTGAACCAATGTATGAATTAAAAAAAGCGTGTAAATCGGATAAGCAGTTCTCGAATGATAAGCACAGTAACGGACAGACAGACAGACAGAGATACGTTTCGCTTTATATGTATTATTATATAACCTGTCCTGTCCTAATCCGATAAGTGGTTCTCGCGTAATAAGCATACTAATGGACAGAGAGACAGACAAACAGAGAGACGATGCATTTTATATATTTTATATTCTTTGCTACATGATATTGTTTCATATTTAACGGTTTAGGCAGCGTATTGCAAGAGAGTGCGCTAGCGACAAACTTTTTTCCGACTTGATTCACTATTAAAATATATTCTATAACCTGACCAGAGAACTTATGTATGAATTAAAAAAAAAGCACATAAATCGGATAAGTGGTTCTCCAATGATAAGCGCACTAACGGACAGGTAGAGAGACAGATAGACATGGCGACGTGGCATTTTATATACATTATAGAAGATTATAGGTAACCTGGCCAGAGAATAAATATATGAATTAAAAAAAATATATGTAAATCGGATAAGCGGGTCTCGAGTGATAAGCACACTAACGACAGTCAGACAGAGAGCCGTTGCATTTTATATACATTATAGATATTCTTTGCTACTTCATACTGTTCTATATTTAATGGTTTATGTGTGTATTACAAGAGTATTGCAAGAGAACTTTTTCTCGACATGATTCACTATTATCGTCACTAGTTATTTTTTATGTTACCTAACATAATAAAATAGAACCTAGCCGTCTTCTAATGATAAGTGCACTAACGGACAGACATTGCATTATATATGTGCCAGAACCGGCTTTGCCCTTCTACTTATAGATAGATATTCTCTGCCGCATAATGTGGTTCCATATTCAATGGTTTAGGCTAAGAGCAAGAGAACGCGCTAGCCGCAAACTCTTTTCCGATTTGATTCACAATTACCGTCACTGCTCATTCGTTATGCTACCTAACGTAATAAAATATAGTCTATAACCTGGTCAGAGACATATGTATGTTTAAAAAGTATGTAAATCGGAAAAGGTGTTCTCCAGTGATAAGTGCACTAACGGACAGACAAGACAGACGTTACATTTTATATATTATAGATACGCATACACAGTAAATGCCACAACATTAAATAAATTTTAAAACAAAAATATATATTAAAGTCTTACCTTGTTTTTGTGTTAAAGACTGTGAAGGAATGCTAGCTGGTCCCTTTATTAATGATGGATTACAAAACTTTCTTACATGTCTATAAAGATTGTCGCGTCTGGTAAACTGTCTGTTACAAGTTTGGCAAGTGTGCATGTTTCGGTAGGAAGAGAACAGCTAATGTAAAATAAGAAAAAGTAGAAGTTTATATACTAGAAAGAGAGAGAGTTAGAAATTTTTAATCAAAATCTGCCAATTTGTTAAAACAAAAATTTATCCGATCCCACATAACTTTTTCTTCGGAAAAAACATTACGAAATTTGTGGTAAGAATTTAAGGCGAAGCACAGACTTGTTAGATTTGAAATTAAATTTCGAGAAAATTTTGAATTTTTAGACTTGGCCTTAACAATGAAAGAATTTTTATTTAAAGACAAATTAAGGGGGTCTGTTTGAGTGCCATGGTTAGTTACAATTTTTTTAGTTTCAGACGAGTTTGAAAACTCGTCAAAACTTTCAGCACATAAATTTGGAGAAGTTGGAAATTGTGTAATAACATCAAACTGTGAATTTTGCAGTGGAGGTTTCGGGGTAGATTGTGAAAATGGAATTATATTATCTTTAACAATTAAACAATCGATATCAGCAGGATTTTTAAAAATAGGAAAAATAGAATGTGAAGAAAATTCTGATTTCGGATTGGAATGGGGTTGCGAACAAGGGATGAAGTCTGTGGAGCTATCACTATCACTTTCAAATAAAACTGGAGAAATAAAACGCGAAGAAGTCATAGATATTTGTTTTTGTGAAGAAGAAGAAAGACGTAGGATCGAATCAACTTCTAAATTTGGTTGTGGTGATAATAAAGATTGACTTTGCGAGTCTGCAATTGATAAATTAGAGTTGTTCTCCAAGAACTCCTCGAACATTATTTTCAAATTTTTTGATGGTTTTTTATAACTAGTTTCTGATTTATTACTTTCAGTTTCAAAAATTTCGTCCTTAAATTTAAAATCTTGCGATAAAATTTGTAAAATATCGTCAGCGTTGTAAGGTTTGGACAACAAATTTAGATTTGAAGGATCCAAATCAGATCCTGACACCGGCAGTTTAGTCGAGACATTATCTTTATTTAAAACAATAAAATGTTCCAAATTAAATTCAGAATTTTGACTGACCTGTGTCTTATCAACAATAGAAGGTTCTTGAGTTACAATTTGGTCTTCTATTAAACATTCCCTAATATGTTTATTTATGTTGCAAAAATCTGTTGGAGATCTTTGACAGTCCGGTGTCTTATCAACAATAGAAGATATATTGCAAAAATCCATTTGTTCAAAAGACATATTTGGCTCAGAATTTTGAATATCTATGATATTATTAGTTGAACTTAATAAAAAAAATGTTTCTAAATCAGAACAATTTAAATTAAACAAATCAAAATCTGAAAAATCTAAATCGGTCATACTACTTACAGACTGATTCATTATTACTCACACTGAAATAATACTTCAAATAAATTTGCAGACTTATATGGAAATAAATAAATTTGTGAAAAAATTAAATGCTACAAAAATACTGTATTTACCAAAAATAAAAAGAAACAGCAAACTCACGAAACAGTCTTTATGACGAGTATAAGAAAATAATATGAAGCCGTACTGCAATGCAGATTTTATACACGTCTCGTGACGTCAAGCCTACAGTACCCTGCCTTGACGGATCATTAACCGATCAGCCACTCCGAATCTTGACTCAACATAAACTGACCTACACCGCCTGGGGCTGCAAAGCAGGATACACATCAAGTCTAGAGTATCTCGCCTTGAACGATCGTTGACCGGTCGGTCCTCGGAACCTTGAATGAATAACTTGCATTGTTCGAGGTCTTTTCCGCGATTTAAAATCGATAAATATGTAAATTATAGTGTTACGCTTGACAATGTAGAAAACCTACAAAATTGCAGTAGCAGACAAATATAAAAAAAACAGTGACAAATAACAAAGTAATTCGTTTCATTTCATTTAGAAATTTAAAATGTATTGTCACAAAATAACGGACACAACAATTATACAATTAAAATTGATAATTTGGACAAAAAAATTTGTTGAAAGTGGTAGTAAAATTGAAAAAGAGAGAAAATTATACGGAATGGGCGTGGTTTTCCACGGTTAACTCCGCCTAATTATTTTTGCCTTTCAGAAACATATGTCTTCTCCTACCTTTATTTCAAATTTGTTGGATATAAAAGCCAAGCTTTTGAAACTAATTGCTACATTCAAACTTTGTAATTTAAGTTACTTAAAGTTTTTTTTTAAATTTATTCGTTTTCTACGAAAAACATTTTTTTTAAATGTCTTTGACAATTCATCTAATTACAGATATTTCATTTGAAGTTTTTGATGAAAATGGTACGATTGTACCTCAGAATAATATGGTTCCACTTAGCCTCGATAGTTGGTTATATTTAACTTTCCAAACCGAACATATCAGTCCGATTGGGTCCATTGAATCTGGGTGGATTGAAACCCAACTTCAGAGGGATGTAACAACCCAGGAGAAAGAGTGTTCAAGAGACCAAAATGAAGAAGAGGAACAGTCCGAGCAAGAAAATTCAGAAGAAGAGGAAGAAGAACAGTATGAGGAAGAGTGGCCGGAGACCAACTATTCTGAATGGCTTATCGATGCAGATGGGTGGGTGATGGATCGTGATGGACCACCACCACCCCAAATTCGAAACTATTGCTCCTGTCGATGACAGTTGGGAGGAATAGAAAAATTTTATAATTTTAATTTTTAAAATTTTTATTTTAAATTTAAAATTAATACATATTACTAAACACTTTTGATGTTTTTTTTTTTTTTTGTTAGTTTAATCATTAACTCCAATACTTACCTGTCGGGAGGCATTGAGAAGTGGAATCACAGAGAGGATTTGCAAATTTATAGACAGTTGGGAGGAATAGTAAAATTTTATAATTTTAATTTTTAAAATTTTTATTTTAAATTTAAAATTAATAAATATTACTAAACACTTTTGATGTTTTTTGTTAGTTTAATCATTAACTCCAATATTTATCTCTCGGGAGGTATTGAGAGGTGGAATCACAGAGAGGATTTGCAAATTTTATCATCAAAGGGTTTGTGGGAATGCAAGGAGGAGGGGAGGCAACTATATATCAAGAGAGAGTAAAATTATGAAAGATTTGTATCTCAGGGAGTCGAAATTTTGCCTCCTCCTCTTTGCGCTCCCATAAATATACTACTCATTCACTTTCATGCAAGATGGAGCTCCCTGCCACACTGCTCGGTCTGTTAAAGCTTTTTTGGCAGAAAAAAATATCCCTCTGTTGGATTGGCCCCATTGAAAATGTGTGCTGATGAAAAGAGAAGTGGCTAAAGATGTGATTACCAACAAAACCCAGTTCCTAGAAAAGATTATTCATGTGTGGAATCATCATCCTCAAATGCAGGAGACAGTACACTTGCATTGATAGCATGCCGCGCAGAATTAAAGCTTTGATAGCGGCTAAAGGTGGCTCAACTAAATATTGACTTTTACTAACATTAATTTCACTTTTCTTTAAAACTTAATAAACTTATGCTTTTCTAAATTAATGCTGTTTTATTTATGTCAAATAAATAGATAATTGATTGGATAATATAAAAATAAAAAAACAAATCAATTTAAAATAATAAAACGGTACAATATCACTCGGTAATTAATATTTTACATGAAATCTTGCAGTGCGTCTAATAATTTGGCCAGGGACTGTATATATATATATATATATATATATATATATATATATATATATATATATATATATATATATATACATACATATATATATATATATATATATATATATATATATATATATATATATATATATATATATATATATATATATATATATATATGTATATATATATATATATATATATATTTCTTGTTCGTAGGTAACTAAAAATCACGGGAAAATAATCGAATTTTCAGAATTCTCGTCTCCAGGAACATTGCACGTGCAATACGATATATTTGAAATAACCTCTCTACGGCGCTGTTTCACACTTTTAACCCCTTATATGTTTGATTATAAATGATTTTACTTAAGATTTTCTTATTATATTAACAAAAACCAAGAAAGGTTACACAACCATTCCGCTTTAACCGTATTGCCCAAAAACTATAGGTTGCATCCTTATGTCAAGTATTAGATATATGTATCATTTAAAATCGATATCTTCCTTTATTCAGAAGTTATGATACCAACAGACTGACAAACTAAAACTGACGGAAATATTTTTTTCGGGATTTAGGGACCTTGAAAAATGAAAAAATTCAAAAATTTCGTAGTCTGATTATTCACGAATACAGTACTTCTTTTCGCAAGGAAAATCATAACTCTCGACTACAAGAATTCTGAAAATATCATGTAACCCGAAATATTCCAAACAGTCCATTTACCATCCTCCTCTACCCCCTTGACCAATCATATGTTTGATTATAAATAATTTGTCTTAACATTTCTTTTTTCTTTCTTTAACGATATTATCCAACAAATATGTGTCATAGGTACGTCAAGCAATTTATGTGTACAAAATTTGAAATCGATATTTCATTTCATTCAGGAAGTATTGCTCCAAAAGACCGACAAACAGACCTACAGATTGACGGAAATGGGTGACTATATATTTTTTAATTTAGGGACTCGGAAATATGAAGAAATGCAAACATCTCGGAGCGCGAATATAATAGCTGATGCTGATGACACCGCCATTATCACCCACTCCAGAAGTAACCGCCTCATCACCAACAGATTTCAGTACCACCTCGACACCCTGGACTCCTGGTTTGACCGCTGGAGGATGAAACTCAACCCCCTCAAGACCCAAGCCATCGTCTTCTCCAAGGGCAGCGGCACTTCTCATGGACATCTCCAGCTCCAAGGCTCCTGCATCAAATGGGCCAAATCCATCAAGTACCTGGGCGTCCAGTTCGACCGACAACTCGTCTGGAAGGACCAGGTCTGCACTGCAACCAAGAAGGCGAAGCAACTACTAGACAAACTCTATCCCATCCTGAATCGCTCCAGTAAGTTGCTGCCACGGACCAAGCTTCTGGTATACAACACCATAGTAAAGGCAGGCCTCACCTACGCCTGCCCCACTTGGTGCCAGCTCTCCAAAACAAGGAGAGCTCAACTTCAAGCAGTGCAGAACAAGGCCCTGAGGATGATCACGGGAGCCCCATGGTTCATGAGGAACCGACAACTCCATAGGGACCTCGGTGTGCCTACCATAAAGGCATACATGAGGAAAGCCCAACTGAAGTTCCTGGAGAAGGCAACTCAGCACCCCAACCCACGCGTTAGGGACGCCTTCCGACTACCACCTCACGCGAGCCGTGAGTTCCCGAGACCGTCCGACCCGCTGCTCTCGGACGAAGACGAGGACCCCCCTCGCCCGCCGGTGACACGAAGATTGTCAATCTAGGTTAAGTTATAATTAGTCCCAGTTTAAGTTAATGTTACGTCCTAATTTAAGTTAGCGTAAGTGTCTTAGGCTAAGGTAGTTTTAGTCTTAGTTTTAAGTCTTAGCATTAAGAAATTCATGTATATATAACACATTTCCTAGGTTAAGTTAGTATAGGATCACTAGTATAAGAGCTTAGGTTAAGTTGGTATAAGCTTACAATCATTCTTATGAAAAATGTACTGTAAAAATGGTAAGAAAGAGGCTTTGCCTATCTTAGTATCCAATAAAGACAATAACCTGTCGGGCTATCAGTTTTACTTCGGTTTCGGCACAGAAAGGTCGAGTTCTTTACCTGCGTTCATAGTAAACGACAAAATCAAGTCCGGTGCAATGACTGGGACCCAAGATTTATTATTCTTTTCCAAGTTCAACCTAGTTACCGTTTTAGAAGTGAAATTAAAAGATTATCCATCCTAACTCGATTTTAATAGTAGGATTATCAATGCTTGAAACTAAAGCATTTAACCGCTACACTGGATCCCTGCGAGATCATTAAAATGCTACGAGAGGAAGGCGCTAAAAAGACGTCATGATCGAAAAGCTGATCAGCGAATTTGCAAAGCAAGATCGAGTTCTAGGCTGAAAAATCCAACAACTTTTGAGACGATGAATTCAAGATAGAAGAGGACATGATTTCCTCCGATAATGAGACCTTTCTAGAAGAAGAGGACCACGGCAGCTGACAATGATGGGGAGGGATTCGAGCTTCCGAAAAATAGGAAGACAGGATGATTCGACGATATATATATATATATATATATATATATATATATATATATATATATATATATATATATATACATATATATATATATATATATATATATATATATATATATATATATATATATATATATATATATATATATATATATATATATATATATATATATATATATATATATATATATATATATTATATTATATTCTTGAAAATATTCTGGCTTTATATATTTATCATGTTCATTATTTAAATTTTTATTTTAACAGAAAATCGAATTAATTTGTTTTTTTTTACTAAGAATGTAACTTCCCTTTAGTATTTTAAATTTTGGAGATTTTTCTAAGTATCAATATAAATGAGGCTTTGTCAAGACGACTATGAACACCAAATCACTCATCAACAGATGTATACTGTTACCCACCAGGAAACATTTGGCCATTCGTGAATACCTACCCAATATATATATATATATATATATATATATATATATATATATATATATATATATATATATATATATATATATATATATATATATATATATATATATATATATATATATATATATATATATATATATATATATATATATATATATATATATATATATATATATATATATATATATATATATATATATATATATATATATATATATATATATATATATATATATATATATATATATATATATATATATATATATATATATATATATATATATATATATATATATATATATATATATATATATATATATATATATATATATATATATATATATATATATATATATATATATATATATATATATATATATATATATATATATATATATATATATATATATATATATATATATATATATATATATATATATATATATATATATATATATATATATATATATATATATATAATAACCTTTAAGAGCGATACAATCAGTCTAATGCTTTTCTAACATTTCTATACCTTTCTTGTAGAAGGATTTGTCTTTACCTTCAAAATAAGCGAAATTGGAAGCCAAGATAGTTGACAAAAAGATGAACTAATTTTATTAATTTATTAACTTTTAATTAAGAAAAAATTTTCAAAAATGATCTCGGCACTTCAGATGGCAGTTCTTCTTCAACACAAATGAGATAAATTGTGCTAACAAAGAATTAATACATTCGCAGTGGTCACCCGACAAAAAAATCCGTAAGCCAGACAGAATGTAATGTTAGAAATTTGATTACAGTAAGAATTTGAAATGGTGGAGATTATTTTAAATTTTCTGTCTCTCTACATTTATTTACTGAAAAATTCTGTTTAGTATATATTATACATTATTTACACTGTTTATAAAGATGAGGATAATACTCTAATTAGAATGTAAAAAAAATAAATGTTTACCAAAAAAGGGAATAGTTTGATTTTTATATCTAAACGAAAAAGTAATATCAGTAGAGTTTATACATATTAACTTTCGATTTTTCTTGACCTAAAACTAAAATTTTCTTTAATGCGCTATTTAGGTTTTTCCGAACGGCCACTAGATGGCGCTGTTGAGATGTGACATTCCCATTCTTATAAAATTTGTCATGTGTTATTGTTAGAACAGTGGCAGCTCAGAAATTGGCTGAGTAGTTTGTTTATAGTGAGCGTTTAAAAAAACGGTTTTGTGAACAAATGAAAATTTCACGTGCGGGTTTTCGTTGAATGATTTTTTACTAATTTAGTAAAGGACTAACTCAACAACAATGTCTCGAATCGAAGTGTTTGAGGTTGTGATTGATATGTTATTATATACCAAAAACACTTACTACACAACGCTCAATACAAAGTAACAACCAAGAAATTCATATTAATCATTCCTCTACTCAATTAAACAATCAAAATTTTTATTTCTCTCTTTATTATATTGAGAATTTTACTGATAGACTTATCAATATTTTCAAACCGTTTTCAAAATTGCTAAAAGACACAACTATTTCTACACCAAAACCAAGACTCCTCTTCTAAAAAATGAAAATTGGAACGTAATTTACAAAATAACTTGTTCAAATTGTAATAGGGTGTACATAGGTCAAACCTCCAGAAATTTGAAGGGTAGGATTACATCACACAAAAGTGACTGCAGACGTAATGTACAATCTTGTGCTTTAGCACAACAGGTCATTAACAATGACCATCGGATGAGCTGGGGTGAGACTGAGGTCCTGGATCGCTCTGATTCTTACTACAAGCGAATTTTTTTAGAAATGGCCCATATTAACCGGGAACCCTACACCATGAATAAAAAGAGTGACACCCAGGGACTCAGTTCCACATACAGTTACATCCTCAAATTAGAATTAGAAAAATATCAATCACTAATAGATCGTCCTGCACCAGACGAATAACACATAGACAAAATGTTTTTTCCATTTTCTATTTTCTATTTCATTATATTATCTATTATACATATATTTTTATTTTCCGAAAACCGTAATGCATTTCTTTCTGTTATCCCCCGTATGCAGGTTGACACGTGCGCTAAAAAAATAAAAAATCTACATTCTCAACTATTATTTCTATCTTTATTCATTACACTATTTGCCATGTAAATAAATTTTAAACTGAAAACATATCTCAGATCGAAACGAATCAATACCTTCAATCTTTCTCTACCACATAAAAGTTATATCGGTCTCTCACACTCCATTTTACCGCCTAATTTTGATAATTTTTTGTTAATTTACTGGTTTACGGGATTAGCAGAGAGCACCAAGGCCAGCCATTTCGGCCGTTTTGTATTTTTCCGTTTAATTATAATGTTATGTAGTTACAACAGTATATTGGGGAATATCCCTCTGTGCAAATGACTGCTTGTTTTGTTATAAAAAACCACTTTGGTAAGTTAATCATTTTTCTTTTTTCTCATGCCATCTTTCTTTTTTGTTTTTTCAACCATATGAGTGTACTTAAAAAAGTAATTTTTCACTACCCAAGGCCATAAATCTTTAAATATAGACTGTAGTCCCACTAAATTGAGAATATATTTTTCTTAACTAGTCAGTCGCGACTACTCCTGTCTTTATATATATATATATATATATATATATATATATATATATATATATATATATATATATATATATATATATATATATATATATACAGGGTTACAGGGAAAATCGTCTTAGATAATTAAGAACGTTATAGTTTAGGTCGTTTCTGACCGATTTGAGTCTATGACATGATGTCCTAAACTTAACCGTTTTCGAGATATTGAAGTTTAAAGATTTTCTCAAAAAAAACATGTTTTTTTGCTTTTCTTTCCATTTTTTTTTATTAGAGGTTCTCGAGTGCGATTTTTTGGTTATTTTTAGTTAGTCTGTATGTCAAGTATCAAAAATCATCAAAAAAATTTGAACTAGTTACTAACAGTTTCAAATGGCGGCTTGTTAATGTTTCTAAATTACGAATTTTTACCAAGTGTTTCCTACTTTAAATCAATAAAGAGAAAAAAAAATGTATTGAAGTTATTCTGCAAATTATTTTAAAAACTTTTACGTCTTTTTAGCTATCTAAAACGGTATAATATCTACTGGATCTATGGGAAATTCTAAGAAAATGAGATATCAATAGGCCGAAATGTAGAGTAACATAATAATAGAATTTAGATACTACCAATTACCGGTTTACTACCTGCACCTTCAAACAATAAAAAGGGTTGGGTAAGTATTTTTTCCGGTCGGGGTACTCTCTGTGCGAGTGACATTTTCTGTTCCCTAAACATTATTGAATGATTTTTAGTCTGCTCATGCGATTCGTCCGTGGTAGATGTGCTATACCGTGCTTTTCAAAAATATCTGTCTTTTATTTTCTGACTGTGTGAATTGGCTCGTAACTGGATTTTGATCTCTGCTTGTGAATATGGCAACGCATACCAACGAGGAATATGCTGACATCCTAATGTGTTACGGATTTTGCGAAGGAGTGTCGTCGCGTGCACGTGATGAATACATACTGCGATATCCTACTCGTCGTGTACCTGATGTTAGCGTATTTGATGGAACTTATCGAAGACTACGAGAAACTGGTTCCGTACAAAGACGGCGGACTGACATGGGACGACCACGTATCTTTGACGAAGACGAAGAAAACGAAATACGACGTCTCTTTGAGGTGGACCCAACCACATCTACAAATGTTGTCGCACAACAGCTTGGTATTTCGCAGTGGAAGGTATGGTTTGTAATGCATACTGTTGGGCAACACCCTTACCACTATACGCCCGTGCAAGTCATTGAAGAAGGGGATCCGTTGCGACGATTAGAATTCTGCAAATTTATGCTCAATACCGATGTCGAAGATGCATCTTTTTTTAAGAAAATATTATGGACTGACGAGTCGAAATTCGACAAAGACGGTCTTACAAACTACCACAATGACCACTATTGGGCTTCTAAAGAGGAAGGCAACCCAAACAAAAAAGAACGAAACGATCACAAACAAGATTCAGCTTAAATGTGTGGATTGGTATAATTTCAAATTATTTGGTTGGGCCAGTCTTCCTGCCACATAATTTGAATGGCGAGGAATACGACAATTTTTTGCGGAACGATTTACCTAATTTGATGGAAGATCTACCTATTGGTTTGAGACAAAACATGTACTTTCAACACGATGGCTGCCCAGCTCACTACAGAGGAAGTGTTCGTGCATGGCTCAATGACAATTATCCCAACAAATGGATTGGAAGAGGCGGACCCATACCTTGGCCGGCGAGAAGCCCAGACCTAACACCGATGGATTTTTATGTGTGGGGTCACATGAAAAGTCTCGTATACGACCAGATGACTCCTATCGAAAACGTGGATGTCCTAAGACAAAAAATAATTGATGCGGCTGACGAAATGAGGCGGCACCTCACAACCAGCGTTGTGAAAAGTAATTTAAGAAAAAGAATGAGAATTTGTGTTAGAAATAGGGTCGACCATATAGACATGAATTATAATTAATAAAAAATATTAAATTGCAAGGTTTTTTGTTTTATTTGTGTATTTTTCGTATTTTCACCTAGAACTAAAAATTTACCTTTTGCTACCCGAGCCCGCTTTAGGTGTCATTCTGTGTATAGTTTTCCTATTAAACTCGTAGTATTATACCTTTTTTGATAGCTAAAAAGACGTAAAAGTTTTTAAAATAATTTGCAGAATAACTTCCATAATTTTTTTTTTCTCTTTATTGATTTAAAGTAGGAAACACTTGGTAAAAATTCGTAATTTAGAAACATTAACAAGCCGCCATTTGAAACTGTTAGTAACTAGTTCAAATTTTTTTGATGATTTTTGATACTTGACATACAGACTAACTAAAAATAACCAAAAAAATCGCACTCGAGAACCTCTAATAAAAAAAAAATCGATATAAAAGCAAAAAAAAACATGTTTTTTTTAGAAAATCTTTAAACTTCAATATCTCGAAAACGGTTAAGTTTAGGACATCATGTCATAGAGCCAAATCGGTCAGAAACGACCTAAACTATAACGCCTTTAATTATCTAGGACGACTTTCCCTGTAACCCTGTATATATATATATATATATATATATATATATATATATATATATATATATATATATATATATATATATATATATAGGGTTTTCCACTAGGGATGTCTGACTTTTGACAGCTAATAACGGCCATGTTGGTTGGCAGATGTTTGACAACTGATGTCAGTTGTGTTTAGTAAGATTTGCTATTCAACCATGAATCGTTTCACGTTAAAAGAACGCTTGGAAATTGTCCAAAATTACTCGATTACTCCAAAATTACTCTGAAATAATTCGATGCTGCAGGAATATTTCTTCCCAGAATTTGACGAAATGGACGCAGACGACATTAATTTCCAACAGGATGGCACAGCGCCCCATGTTTCCAGCCCAAAACATTGCGCGCCAAGTTTGGTGAGTTATTAATTTCACGAAATGGCCCTATCGCTTGGTCGCCGAGATCGTGCGATTTAATGCCTTTGAATTATTTTTTTTAGTGCCACGTTAAATCACAAGTTTACAGCAACGAGCCAGCAACTCTTGATGCACTTGAAGCCAACATTCGTCGTGCCGGCGTAAGGCCGAAAATGATGGTCCGAGTCATGAAAAATTGGTGTCAGCGGATTTGTGTCTGCAAAAAGAGCCGCGGCGGCCATTTGAGCGATATCTTGTTTAAATCTTAAACGACATAAAATTGCTCGTTAAATAAAAGTTTCAGAATGAATTTTGCTTAAAAATTATTTGTTTTATTCAATTTTAAAGTCTGGCCGTTCTTAATGGAAAACCACTTATATCTCATTTTTTAGTGTTCCATACGGAACACTTATAAGATGACTTCGGTGTCTGTCTGTCCGTCTGTCACACCCGATTTTCTCCGAAACTATTTGTCATAGAAAGTTGAAATTTGGTAATAATATAGGAATTGATGGCCTCATCAGACCCACGTAGTTTTGAAAGTTAAATTTTGACTTAAGGGGTTAGTTTTGGGGGGTGAAATCGGAAGTGAAAAAAAAAATTTTTTTACTAGGTAATCGAGTGTGGTGTCGAATGAAAGCTTGTGAAAACATGAGTAAAATATATACATATATATATATATATATATATATATATATATATATATATAATGTAATACTTGCGCGCACTTTTCTTTGTATTATTTTTTAAAAAATCGCGAAAAATCGCTGTCCGAAAAGTACTTATCAAATTATCTCGAAAAGTACTTATCAAAAAATTTTGAAAAAATTCTGGAATATTCTCCACGGGGTGTAGATTGAACGAAAATTATCACGAGTGCATTACCTTTAATAATTTATCTGGTATATAAAAAAACAAAAATTTCAAGGTCATCAATTTTCAGTAGAGGTTGAAAACAAACTTTGTTGAAAACTCATTTGGGGTGTATTTTGTGAAGTCACTGATCATTTTATACCTCCGTTAAAAGCAATCAACGTACGGAACACTAATTGCGCAAGTTCAACTTGCACTTGGCCGGTTATTATTTAAAATTAGTGTACAGAAAATTAGTTAACACTTATATATTTTTTTTTGTTTAGGTTATAAATTTTGACATTTTGCTGGCTTCTTTTACACTTAAAATACACCTATATTTTTTTGTTTAGGTTATAAATTTTAACACTTTGCTGGCTTTTTTTACACTTAAAATTGGTGACTCGAGACTCGAAAAAATTTAATCAAATGTCAAGTCACTTATTGTCCGATTTATAATTCCCGCGCGATGCGACCTGAAACGTACATCTGTACGTGTCTATGCCGGTGAACAAGATTCCATGTATTTCGCGCTGTTAAAGTAGTATCTGTGTGCGTAGGTACACTCTAGCGGAGCGAGTGACTGATGACGTGGAGCGACCGACCGACGATGGCGGGCGGCTACACATAGACATACATGCCGCGCTGGCCCGCTCGCGGTGCCTCGCGGCAAGCGAACTTTAGCGGCCTGAGACGAAATAAAACCTGGCTAAGAAGTACCATGGTGGAAAGTCGGCCTCAATGGTCTTGCAATGACGAGTGTTCATTGAAAGATTTTAATAATAAAGTAGTCGAGAAATTCACAAGAAACCTGAGAAGATTATGTTTTAATTAAGATATTTTTTTTTCTTGTAGTAAACTAATAAACGTTTACAAATTGTATTTATTTTACCTACAATTCATGTCCTCTATCTATCATCTTGCCCCCCCCCCCCCTCCTGGTCCATTGGCTGGCGACGCCTTTGGATGTCATCTTTCTAACAGCATGCTAACAATATTTTTTTTATTGTTACTTTATAAAAAATAATAACAACTGATTTGTTTTTTAACGCTCGCCCTCACTGCGTACAGAGGCACGAAAAGTATCGGTATGTTCTTTTTATTTTAGTCTGAAAAGCCCATGTACAAAAAAGCTTAGCTTCAATTAGGTCGGAAGATTTAAAATAATTTCAAGCCCTTGTAGCGCGGCGCACGTGACGTAGTACGTAGAACAGAGTGCCCAAATAAGTCTGAGTCTGCAATTAGTCTAACGCGGCGTACTGAAATATTCGCTGGCTTGTAAATATAATAAACGTCCTTATTTTTTAGTAAATTATATGTGAATTAAAGTAAATAGTTTTAAAATAGCACAGCCAAAGTCTTGTCAATAAAACAGACAAATATTCGAACGAATAGATGTTTTAATCCCTTCGATTTATTGCCTCATCAAGGAAAACGAAAAAACGTAGCTTTGAGGAAACTTTTAAAGCAGCATTTATTGGCATTAAATGTAGCCATCACAAAAGAATCTCTCGAACAAAAAATTTGCAACATGTGACGCCTATAATTGCCCAAATTAGCAAAAGGCAATGAAAATAACAACGAACTTTAATCAAGCCAGGAGGCATGTTTTGCTATTTTCTTCGGGCTACAATCTGAGCCAAATTAACGCAAGAGCCATTTTGGAAGACGACGACAGTGGGAAGAAAAAGGTGCACATTCACACCACATAGGAAGAAAACATAAGTAAATTATAAACCTGTACAGTGATTCTTATTTATGGAACCATCCACGAAATGTATAAGAAATAGGGTTGACGCGTGGTTTGTAATTCTTAACAAGGTTTACCGAGGAAGGTGACTTCGGCTTTACAGAAGGGGACGAATTCGACCTTATTTGTGAGGACTCCAAGTTGAAGAGAAGAGCTCCAAATGAACGTGGACACCAGACCATTTCGGTGTTCATAAGCAGTCGTCGTAACGACTATCTGCAGATTCAACAAAGCGCCGCATAGTTTATCTTCAGATCAATTAAATTGAGATCACTTCCATGGCGTAGGAGTAAATATAACTATTATTTTCTTTTGAGATTAACGGATAAATTTCATATCATCCTAAAAGCCCAGAATTTAATTTTTAAAAAAGAATATTAAATATAAGACATTGGTAATAGTATGTTTTTTTTATTGCCTTTTAGACTAGAGATTTATTGTATATATGTATATAAAGATATATTTCAAGCGAATGTATATAAGTGTATATAATTGAACAAGGGCAGAATAAAACATTTATTTTTAAGAGGAGCTATACCTCTTATTTACAAGCTTCACCTACAGAAATTAAGCACTCTTGTAGGTTCTGCAGAAACTCCGGAAAGAACATCGAAAACATCAGTGGTGCCCCGGGCATGCACTTTCAGAATCCGACGACCGACAGCTAAGCTACAGGCAGAACTACAGTCCACACACACCAAAGAAATAATACCGCATTTTCAATTATAACTTTCCTGAAAAAAATTATAAAAATTATTGCTTGGTAAGAAAAAAGAGCAAAACTTCTTTTTGTCCCCTAATGAACCATTCTTTTCAATATATAACACACACTTATTATTTTGTAGCTACAAAAGATCCTTTCGCCAATTGTTTATTATTTTCGGTTTAGAAAAGCTGGGCCACATTTAGAAAACTATGTTTATGATAGATATAAGAAACGTTGAGATATAAGGAATAGTAATCCATGCATGTATACAAGGTAAAAATTGCAATTTAAAAATGAAATAAAAAGTATTTTTTAAATTGTATAAGTAAATTGTAAAAGAACTTGATGTAAATTTAAGTATACATTTTCGAAGTTTTTTTGTATAACTCTGTTTTTGATGTGTTTTAGAAATTAGATTTTGTGATTTTTATACCTTGTTCAATAATCCAGAAAACTAAAGAATATGTATATATATATATATATATATATATATATATATATATATATATATATATATATATATATATATATATATATATATATATATATATATATATATATATATATATATATATATATATATATATATATATATATATATATATATATATATATATATATATATATATATATATATATATGTACATACAGTGTGACAATTTAAGTCCGCATCATGTGGGATTTTTTTTAAATAATCACTTTAGCCCAGATCTCGTTATTGCATCCATTTGTGCTTCAAATAATATCAGAAATAAAGTATAGTAAGTCATTTTTACGTATGACATAACCTGTCAAAAATGATATTTTCGTAAAAAATTTTGAAAAAAACGTATAATTTGGCTAAATTTTAAGAAAAGTTATTAGACTAAATGGTTTATTTTGTGATTCTAGATCTGTTTGATAGGGCCTACTATCATTTTGAATTTTTGGCAGTTTTTTGACATTTCGGCAATTGTTTTTCATCTTGATTTATTGCAGTCTTAATTAAATCATTCAATTTGTCAAAAACTAGGCACCTATAATCTATTTAAGAACAAAATGAAGTCGTGTTCATAATTTTTTTATAAAATATTAAAATTCACACATTATCATGAATCGTATTTGATGCAAAGTTCGATTAGCTTTTGCTTTTAAATAGAAAAATGTTTCTCGCTTACGTATTTTGATAGTGAACACCCTTGAATGTTTGTAAATTAACACAAATCTTATATTTTGAACTTTTTAGTAATGAATTTAAAGTTTCAACAATGTAATGTTTCTTTCTATAAACGCTAAATTTACAATTGGCTATTTTAACCTATTTAATAAATACTTTTTATCAAATACACGCATATTGTAATATTCTACATTTCGGTGTGTCCACCGTTTCGTTCAATGCAATGGTTCTTCTGGAAATTTCTTTAACGGAATTTTTCCCAAACTCGAGAGGTATCTCCTGAACACTGCCTAATTATAGATTCAAGATGATCGATATCTCTAAATGGTCTAAACTTGTATATTTTTTGTTTGAGATAACCCCATAAATAGAAATCCAGTGGGGTGATGTCGGGCGATCGAGGTGGCCAACAGTTATCCTGATCTTGCCCAATGACCCTGGCATGAAATAGTTCATTTAAAGTGTTTCGTACTTGCAAAGTATTGTGTATTGGTGCACCATCTAATTGATACCATAGAGCATATTTTAGATCCACAGCCATGTTATCCAGAACTTCTAAAATTTCGTTATTTAAAAAAATCTAAATATCGTTGTGAGTTTAAATTATGTCTCAAAAATATGGCCCTATTATTTGGTCATTTACAATGCCACGCCAAACGTTAGTTTTAAACGAGTATTGGTCACGACACTCAATTATGAAGTTTGGATTTTCTTGGGCCCACCATCGACTATTCTGTGAACTTACTACTCCGTTAGAAGTAAACGTGGCTTCATGAGTCCATAAAACATTGTACGGGAATTTGGAGTCCTCTTCTATTTTTCCTTGATACCAGAATGAAAATAAGAACTGAATATTAAAATCTCTATCCTGTAGAGTGTTTATCAATTTCGGTTTGATGGTTTAAATTTATTTTTGTGTAAAATTTTAGGTACACTTTCCCTGTCGATCTCCGGTTTAGACTTCGAAATAGTTCTAACACTGGTTTTGCCTTCTTTCACTACACTTAAGCACACATCTAACTCAGTATCTTCGGTATGTTTACGTGCAACACGACTTTTTCGGAAACCATTTCCCACAGATCCAGTCGATTTAAACTTTTTTATAATCCGGTTCAACAGTAGATTGCTGCAAGTTTTTTTTAGGATGACGCTCGTTAAAAACATTTGCAACAGTGCGATGAGGTGTATTTTCCCCACACAATAAAACAATTTCAATTTTTTCTTGAAGAGAAAGCATGTTGTGACACCATCTGTTTCTTTCCATTCTAGTTTGAATTGCCAACTAAATATTTGACAGCTTACGACACCATATTGCGATCTCTAGTTCTCAATTTTTTCCAGGGCCTACTATTAATAACCGCATAGAAATATCGAGTTTTGCTTAGCGTGTTAATTTCTCTGTTTAGCTCTTTTTCCTGTAGAAGGTAAGTTTTCAGGAGGAAATCGGCACAACCATAAAGGGTCTTTTAAATTTTGCGAACGTTAATTTTAATACGCACGACTAAAATATGGCTGTATTTATCTTAAATTGGCAGTTACGTCAACAATGACACCGAAAGCGTTTTAATGTAATTTTGCGGTGGTACTATTAACGCGTAACTGCCAAATTAATAACTAGAATATGTGTAATATTTTTATTACGGTTGCTAATTAGACTCTAAAATGTATTATTGATCTAAAAAGTGGTTTTAGCTAAAGTATATAAAAAAAAAAAACAAATAGGATAAAGTAGCAAGTTGTTAATTTGGTGTTTATAGTAAGAAACATTACATTGTTAAAAATTTAAATGAATTACTAAAAAGATCAAAATGTAAGATTCGTGTTAATTTACAAACGTTTGAGTGTGTTCACTATCAAAATTCCTAAGCAAGAAATATTTTTCTATTTAAAAACAAGTATGACTCATGATAATGTGTGAATTTTAATATTCTATAAAAAAAATTGTGGATACGACTTAATTTTGTTCTTAAATTGATTATAGGTGCCTAGTTTTTGACAAATTAAATGATTTAAATAAGGTTGCAATAAATTAAGATGGAACATAATTGCCGAAATGTCAAAAAACTGCCAAAAATTCAAAATCGTAGTAGGCCGTTGAAATCTGACAAATAGATCTAGAATCACAAAATAAACCATTTTGTCTAATAACTTTTTTTTTTAAAATTTTGCCAAATTATACATTTTTTTCAAAAATTTTTACGAAAATGTCATTTTTAACGGGTGACGTCAGGCGTAAAAATGACTTACTATGCTTTATTTCTGATATTATTTGAAGCACAAATGGATGCCATAACCAGATCTGGGCTAAAGTGATTATTTAAAAAAAATCCCATATGATGCGGACTTAAATTGTCACACAATATATATATATATATATATATATATATATATATATATATATATATATATATATATATATATATATATATAAATACATTCGGCCGGCCGTGGCTCGGTGGCGTAGTACTTTGCTACTATGCAGAAGGTCGAGGGTTCAATCCCGCAGGTGGGTATACTTATTTATTAATTTATTTAAGTATATTTGTCCTGGCCACGTACATAGGTAGTAGTTGTTTGCAGAAATGCAAAATGACAGAGATAAAATTACTTATTTCCCACAATTAGTTGGAAAAAGTTGTAACAGATTCAGAAAAACATATTTTGGAAAGTTGAGTAGTTGACTTTTAAGTTTAATTAGATCTATTAAAAGTTTTTCAATATTTTGTCTAGGAATTGAAATAAAACACTCCATATATTGTTTAAGAGCCTGTTGTATTTCCTCTAAAGTCTTTCCTTTTGTCTCGGGAACCCACCGAAGTGTTAATACTGTAGACACCAAACAGCATATACCAAATAGTAAAAATGGTGCATACAGTCCAATATTGGCAGTCAATATATGAAACAAATTTGTAGTTATAAATATACCTATTGCCCAAACAAATATAAGAAAACATAGACCTTTAAATTTTATGCTAGCTGAAAATAATTCTCCTAACATTAAGGTTGGCACTACGCCCAGTCCAAAAGAATAGGTAATAACAAAAAATATCATACCCACTAAAGGAAACCAATTAACGTTTTCTAAATTTACAAATTGGTATTGATCTAAACAGAAGTACAGAGACATTAGTATCAGTACGATTCCACATGATAATAATGAATAAAAATATGCTGGTTTCCTTCCATATCTTTCTACAGCACTACAACAAATAATGTTCAATGAAGCAACCAGTGAACTAAATATCATAGATGATATTTGGGGGCTGATGTTACCCCCGGCTTTTTCAAATATAGGCTGATTGTATGTAGCAAAAACAGAAATACCACACATTTGTTGAGAAAAACGAAGGAAAGCACCTGCTCGAAGTGCTCTCACATTACTTTTTATTATAAATAGGTCTTTCCATGTCCCACTTTCTGAAATTTGTCGTTCTACGTCATTCTTCATACTTTGAAAATCATCTTCGATATTAGGTTTTCTTCGAAACCACATTATACTTTCTCTAGCCTTGTCATATTTGTTATCTTTAATTAGTTGAAATGGTGATTCTGGTAAGTAAGCTACCAATACAGCGAAGATAAGGGGAAATCCTATACATATATAAGCTGAAGTTTGTACATCCAAGTAACTGCCTAGAAAAAAAAAAAATCCTAAAGTGTTGTAAAACTCACATCACATTTTAAACTAATATCAAAAGCAGATAGTATAGAACTAGATAATAATTTATTTATATACACCTCGAATTTCCAAAAATTCGATTTTTTTTATGGATTTTTATTTTCTATTCTTCTAAGAATTATTAAAAAATCTTTTTAAGAAAATTCCATTCCATTACAGAGTTACAGCATTAAATGTAATCTGTTGTCGGATTGGGACCGCTGCCTGTCTCAATGCAGTATCTGCAACATTACTCAGTCAGTTTTTAATACTTTTTTAACTTTTTTTTTATTCTTAATAATTACTTTTTCTATAAAATGTCGAGAGGTTACATTTTTTTTTCGACAATTTTATACTAAAATTTGAAACACCGTAAATTTTTTATTTTTGCACATTGGATTATTTTTTGTGAAGTTATCCTGCAGAGAAGGAGACGCCATAGTTTTCATTAGTGGTCCATTTAACCCAATAAAAAATAATGTTAACATTTAAAACATATTTAAAAAAAAATTTTCTTATAATTTAAAGTAAAATAAAAATTATATTATGTATTATTCACTTTATACCCTTTAGAATTTTTTTTTTAAATATACATATTTTTTGCAACGCCCAGTTGTATGTAACCCCTTAAAAATAATTTTGGATGCCTGTTTATACTGAATATAATAAAATAATAAAATGAAAAAAAGCAGTAATCCAGTACTATTTTGAAATTAATACTAAATTTAACTTCTTCATACTAATTAATTAACGTACCATTTTAAATGTTAGGTATTGTGGTGAAATACTAATCATAAAAAAGTTAAGCAAAATAAAGGCTTCAGAATCCCAGAAAAGGATGAATAACATTATATTAGCAACATTCCTTCTAACCTTGTCACACACCCTTTAATCTCTTATATATAATATACAGGGTGAGTCAACGATAGAGGAAAGTTAATTATCTCATTTGTTTCGGGAATGACGAAAAAATGTTAAATACAATAGTTTTAGGGAATATTAAGGTGCGCAGTTTAAAATTATTTTTGCGTATACAGGGTACTTCAAAAAAGTGTGGCCGATATAACATATGTTTTTCTTAAATGGAACTTCCTACTTTCTAATTTATTTTTAAATTCTGCGTAAAATTTTCTAACTTTTTATTAATAATCTAAACCTAGTAGTTTTTCCAATATTCCAATTTTTTTAAAAAAATAGTAGTTTTCAGTTTTGTAAAAAATTGCCAGTAGCGCCATTGTTTGTGAAGGCGAAATATTCATAATTGGTACGAGCGTTCTATAGAGATGAAAAAAAAGCTACATGTAAAGAAATTTGAGTTAGATGCTACAGGGTGTTCAAAATAAATTTATTCATTTCAACTATTTTGAATTGAAAAATCTCAAATTTTTTAAATGGCACACCCTGTATATTATTATTTTTTCTGATAGATTTTACAAGACACTCCAACTTTTATTAAGTATGTCATATACCTACTTCTAATATTTTTCGATTTATTTTGAATTTTTCAATTTTACCCTTGTTTCTAATAAACTATTGTGAAAACATAAACAAATGGTTAATAATAATTTTAAAATAGTTTAACTTATCTAATAATTAATTATTATGACGTAATAAATGTTCAAAAATATGCTCGTCTACTTAAATACACATGTTTAGTCGTTTTACTATATTTTCCTTCACTTTCCTTAACATAAAGGGCGTTATTATCCTGCACACAACCCGTACCCTAGTAGATTCCATATCTACTGGTGTTGTAGGGGGATTCACATAAACACGATGTTTAATGTGTAGCCCCACAAAAAGAAATTTAAAAGTGTTAAGTCATATGATCGAGGGGGTCACTGAATGAATCTATCCCTACCGATCCATTTTTGTGGGTAACGATCGTTTAAAAATTCGCGAACTTCCCGGTGGTAATGAACAGGAGCTCCGCCTTGTTAATTCCACAATTGTTCCCTTTCAAAGTTATCAACTTCTTCAAGAAGCTGGGGCAATTCGTTTTGTAAAAAATTTAGATATTTAGGCCCGTTAAGCGGTTCGCGGAAAAAATATGGAACAATAATTCGAAAATTTAATATTCCACACCATAAATTAAGCGACCAATGGTGTTGGTTTTGAACTTTCCTGACCCAAAATGGATTAACTGTTGAATAATAATGCATGTTATGGCTGTTAACTGCTCCATTACTGCGAAAAGTAGCTTCATCAGAAAATAAAATTGGGGTATAAATTTGGATCGGCCTCTATTGCTCCATTCATGGTGGTACAAAAGTTTACTCGTCGTTCAAAATCACGGTCTTGAAATTCCATATGAAAGAGATGATACTTGTATTTTCTCGTGGTGGATTAGCCGTTGATTGGGATGTGTCAGATAAGTTAGCTAGTTGACGGCTGCTGACCTGGGGTTAATCTTCAACATGAAATAAAATCTCCATTTCTTTTTGCTCATTGGTAGCATTCTGGTTTACTACTTTCCATTTCGTATACTTAACGCTACCACTACCTTCAAACCGTTCCATTAAGCACTGAAAAGATTTTCTAGATGGTATACGACTATTAGGGTACTTCGCTCCGTAAAGTCTTACTGCCAAAAGACAATTTTTTCCTGCCTCGCCCAGTATATAAACCATATCAATTAACTAATTTTTACGAAAATCCATAACTATTACGTCACTTACTACAACAACAAACTATTTTTACTTGCTTAAGAGACATGTTAAAATTTGACAATTCCTACATTTTTGTTTTGTCTTGGCAACTATGATGTTATAGCGTAAGTGTATTAAAAACAAGGGTAAAAATTGAAAGATTCAAAATAAATCAGATACTATTAGAAATAGGTATATGACATACTTAATGAAAGTTGGAGGGTTTTGTAAAATCTATCAGAAAAAATAATAATATACAGGGTGTGCCATTTAAAGAATTTGAGATTTTTCAATTTAAAATAGTCGAAATGCATAAATTTATTTTGAACACCCTGTAGCATTTAACTCAAATTTCTTTACATATATCTTTTTTTCATCTCTATAGAACGCTCGTACTAATTAGGAGTATTCTATCTTCAGAAATAATGGCGATAATGGCAATCTTTTACAAAACTGAAAACTAGTATTTAAAAAAAAAAATTGAAATATTAGAAAAAGTACTAGGTTTAGGTATACAACATTATTACTAAAAAAGTTATAAAATTTTACGTAAAATTTAAAAATAAATTAGAAAATAGGATATTCCATTTAAAAAAACATATGATATAACATGTTATATCGGCCACACTTTTTTGAAGTCCACATGTACTCAAAAATAATTTTAAACTGTGCACCTTAACATTCCCTAAAACTATTTTATTTTTCGTCATTCCCGAAACAAATGAGATAATGAAATTTACTCTACCGTTGACTCACCCTGCACAATGCAGAAAATCTGTTCACTGTCACAACCAAAAGCAATCTCATAATACTATCGAAACTACACACAATTGAACAACCTTCTCGCCTTTTTCTCTGAAGGCATTTCGCTTAAAAACTATAGAATATTTTCCAATTCCAGCGAAAGAAATATAAAGGCCGATCAAAAATAGATTAATTGACACCAATTTAGGCATACTTATGTCATGATCATTAGGGTTACTTTCCAGTTGTTACTACCTAGAGTCTAAATGACTTCACCTGACCTGACTTTAATGAATGCTAATAAAGTGACTCAAAATAAAATAAAGGGCGCATGATAATATTTTTTCAAGTGAATGACACCTATATTTAAAACTGAAAACTGATATTTCTTCCCAGATATTATTTGTGTTAAAATCAGAAACAACGAAACAAGAATATGATATTAAGAACGATCCAATGTAAGAAGAAGAAATATAACATGATAAATTCGAAATAATTCCCACCAACCCCCATTCCGCCGCTTTAACCCCTTATAAGCTGGACTATAGGCGTTAAAGTTTGTTTATTATTGATCTAAAAACCAGATAAAACTCTACTTCTATCCGTTTCACCCTCTCTCTGTATTTTATAAAAAAACACTTAAATCGGGTAAGTAGTTCTTGCGTGCTAAGCGCACTAACGGACAGACAGAGAGACGTTACGTTTTATATACATATACATACGTAGTAGTTGTTCGCAGAAATGCAATAACGTCCGAGGCAGCACTACCGCGTTGTCTCAAATGTGCTGTGAAATACTGAAATGTATGTTTTGGCACTTGGTCAACGTCGACGGGTATTACGACATCCTCGCCGATATCCTTAGGATATGAAAAAAGGGTAAAATTCCTACTCGGGCGGGGAGGTGAACGAATAATGTATATATATATATATATATATATATATATATATATATATATATATATATACATATTATATATATATATATATATATATATATATATATATATATATATATATATATATATATATATATATATATATATATATATATATATATATATATATATATATATATATATATATATATTATATATATATATATATATATATATATATATATATATTACATATATATATATATATATATATATATATATATATATATATATATATATATATATTACATATATATATATATATATATATATTACATATATATATATATATATATATATATATATATATATATATATATATATTACATATATATATATATATATATATATATATATATATATATATATATATATATATACATATATATATATATATATATATATATATATATATATATATATATATATATATATATATATATATATATATTACATATATATTACATATATATTACATATATATATATATATATATATATATATATATATATATATATATATATATATATATATATATATATATATACATATTACATATATATATATATATATATATATATATATACATATTACATATATATATATATATATATATATATATATATATATATATATATATATATATATATATATATATATATATATATTACATATATATATATATATATATATATATATATATATATATATATATATATATATATATAATAAAGAAAGAAAGCAAAATGTTGCCGTATCTACCAAAATTGTCTATCAATCTACATTGGCCAAACTTCTCAATCCTTAAATCGTCGTATTGCACTCCATAAAAGTGACACTAGATGCCATCCACACCGATGTGCCTTGGCGACCCATTCTGTTGACAATGGTCATTCCTTTAATTTCAGGGAACCCAAAATTCTTCATTTCTCCAATAATCTCTCCAAGAGAGAATTCCTTGAGATGTGTTACATCCAGGAGAATCACCTTAATATCAATAAAAGAACCGACCTTGATGGTCTTAGTAACATATATAGTTTCCTCCTCTCCTGTGATAAATCAACTTCTCACAATCTTTCCCTGTCTTCAAGTGTTTTATGATCCATCTGAACCGCGTTGGTCGTCTCTTCTTTTAGCTCCGTAATTTCCAGGGTTTCTCTCCTCCTTCCTCTCTCTGTTTACGGTTCTCTTTGATTCTGAGCTTCATAGATTCCTTCCATTTTATCTGGGCCATCTTTTGCATCTAGCGATTACTGTCTTCCTTCCATTGACAGTACCTTGCGTCACCTCTCTAACACTTCCTGGTGCCTCGAGTCTTCATTGGTTTTTTGCCAACATTCTCTTCTTCTAATCAGATTCCAACAAGAAATTAATTAATAATTAATTCACTAGATAATTTTCTTCTTCGTTGCTCCCGTTATTGTCACTCTCTCTCTCGCTCCCTCGCTCACCATTTACGTATAATTAGGGTGTGTTTTATCCTTCCACTATTACATACCGGGTGGTTTTGGTCGCTCAATTGGCTACCTCTCTCTCACTTAGGGTCCAATATTTGTACTTCCTTTTCTATCGGTTCCTTCCAGGTGTCGACCCCGCATTCTGGTTAATTGAGTTTTCTTGACTAAACCCCTTATCTCTGTCGGGTAGCTGTCTCCTGTCGTTCTTGTCATTTGTTCCTAAATGGCGGTGGCCATATGTGGTGGTCACAAGTGAAATAATGATGTTTTCAACATCCAAGGTTCCCAATTACATCCATGTGTTAAATTTGTTTTTTAGAATTTTGTCTACAGTGTTTTAATGTGTATTTTGTATATTTTTATGGATTAACCAACTTTTATATGTAACAACTTTTTTATGTACAACCTACGGCCATTCAGGCTAACGAAATCTTTGCACTTCTCATGTGAGTTTTTTAACTTATTATGACTAATATCTTATTCTTGTTCCACACTAATTTTATTTATTATAACAACCTAATAACATCATTAATTTAAAGTTGTCCCAGACACTATCAGTGAATTCGCTCTGTTCTTCTTTTCAGTTCTGCCCTGAAGAAGGTCCCAATCCAGGACCGAAATATTGGCGGCTTAATGAAAATTGTGTGATCTCCTATCACGCCCAAATTTGCCGAGCTCCCCAATTAAGATTGTATTTTATATATATATATATATATATATATATATATATATATATATATATATATATATATATTACATATATATATATATATATATATATATATATATATATATGTAATATATATATATATATATATATATATATATATATATATATATATGTAATATATATATATATATATATATATATATATATATATATATATATATATATATATATATGTGTAATATATATATATATATATATATATATATATATATATATATATATATATATTATAT
Source organism: Pachyrhynchus sulphureomaculatus (assembly GCA_019049505.1). Classification (NCBI taxonomy): domain Eukaryota; kingdom Metazoa; phylum Arthropoda; class Insecta; order Coleoptera; family Curculionidae; genus Pachyrhynchus; species Pachyrhynchus sulphureomaculatus. Next base: position 53,050,424 of record CM032448.1, read on the forward strand.
ATATGTATATATATATATATATATATATATATATATATATATATATATATATATATATAAATATATATATTTATATATATATATATATAATATATATATATATATATATATATATATATATATATATATATGTAATATATATATATATATATATATATATATATATATATATATATATATATATATATATATATATATGTAATATATATATATATATATATATATATATATATATATATATATATATATATATATATATATATATATATATATATATATATACTCGTATTAATATTTGTGAGCAAAAAAATCGACTCAGACTATTTTGCTTCATTTAACACCGATCCTTGAACTTAATTTTCAAACAGTGTTATTATTTTTGGTATCATTAGAATGTTGAATTTCTATTATATCCAATAATATCAAAAACATTTGGATTTCCAAAAAGTTTCACCGATTAAAACGGTTTTACTCAATAAAATCGTTTTTGCTTGCTCAACAACGTACTCGTTGCGCGCTATTCATCCCTATAAAAACACATGCAACTTCATTTTCCTATCATTCCCTTGTTGGAACTTAAACCTGCTCACTAATTACATCATCGGAAAATGGATACCACCCCAGAAGAAACGGCTCAAGTCATTGCTCTATTGCAAGAAGGACATAGCCAATGTGTAGTCGCTGCAATTGCACCTAAGCCAGTTAACTCTCCAGTGTCTACAGATGTTACAAAAGACTGGCGCCTTTACACGGAGACCAGAATCAGGTAGAAGAAGGTGTACCTCGGAGAGAGACGACCGCTTCATTGTCGACCCAACTTTAAGAAATCGTCACTTGACCGGCGTTGAGGTCCAGTAAGAACTTCGACAAATTCATTGGACAGTCAGAAGAAGACTTAAACAAGCTAACCTAACTCCGAGGAGACCAGCTAACGGACCCAAATTGACAGCACCTCATCGACAAGCGCGACTCAGATTTACCTGAGAACATGTCGACCTTAGAGCAATGGCACTCCGTTTTATTCTCCGACGAGTCCCGAATGTGCCTACGAGGCAATAATGGATGAAGACGGGTCTATAGGAGGCCTGGGAAGCGCTATGCGCAGTGCTGCATTACTGAAACCGTGGTCTACGGAGGAGATTCTGTCGTGTGGGATATGAAAACCGATTTGGTTTTCGTAATTGATGAGACTCGTAGCGCTGAATTAACTATTCACCAGTACATCGAGGAGATCCTGCAGGAACACGTCGTTCCTTACACTGGGTTTGTTGGCGATAGCTAATGTACGACAATGCAAGGTCACATGCTTTTCCATTGGAGCGGCAATACCTGGCGAAAGTGGGAATACCGACATTAGATTGGCCTGCGCACATGTGGGATGAACTCAAAAGAAGGGTTCGAGCTAGAAATCCAGCCCTTGCATCGCTGAAGGACTTATAGGTTGCGATGGCGATAGAGTGGGGAAGAATCCGACATACAGTGGTGAAAAAGCTCACCCGCTCCATGAAAAACCGTTTGGAAGCAGCAATAAGAGCTAGGGGGGGGGGGGGAAATACAAAATATTGATTTTGGTTTTTATCAATAAATTTAATTTTTAAACTTAAGATTTGTTTAATTTCTCCTTTTTGTTACCCCTATTTTTAATCCTTGTTCTCCTTATTTCCCCCTTCAATCATTTTAATCAGTAAAAATCATGAGGTATACCATGGAATTTGGTATCATTAGAAAGAGAACAGAAATGACTTTAAAATCCGTAAAAATATATGAACACTAAATTCTAGGATCCGTGTTAAATGAAGCCAAATAGTTTGAGTCGATTTTTTTGCTCACTAGTATATATATATATATATATATATATATATATATATATATATATATATATATATATATATATATATATATATGTGTGTTCATATATTTTTACGTGTATATATATATATATATATATATATATATATATATATATATATATATATATATATATATATATATATATATATATATATATGTATATATATATATATATATATATATATATATATATATATATATATATATATATATATATATATATATATATATATATATATATAGTGAATTCTGCTTATAACGAACCCGTTTATAGCGAATTTCCGGTTAAAACGAACTATTTTATAATGCACGAAAAAGCTTCCTTAAGACTAATGCAAATTTTTGTCGGTTATAACGAGCCCGATTATAACGAACTTCCGGATAAAGCAAACCAAATTTGGATGTTTTGTGTCCGTTTATAACGAACTTGCCACTCCCTGTGCTGGTTGTCGAGCGACTTGATCTAGAAAATTCACCGAAACTCGCTGGGAACCCCTATTCTATTTGTTTCCGCCGCGTCGCTAGTTCGAGCAGTATTATTTTCAAGTCACCTGTTGTGTTATGCGGTTCTAATGCATATTTGATCAAAGTAGCAAAGTAAATGTTTAAGTTTTTATTTTAAAATGAGTACACAAAAACGTAAGAACTTTAAAAGACAAACACTATATTATAAGGAAAATAGAAAATGGAGTTAAACAAAGTGATGTTTGCAAACAGTTGAATTTAACTAAATCTACGGGTTCTACCATATGGAAGAAAAGGCAAGAAATCTTATTAATCTATTATGAAAGATATTTTAGTTGTAAAATAGTCAGAAAACCTACACATGACCAAGTCGGTAAAGGACTCCTTAAATGGTTTAGTCAAAAACGACATGAACATGTTCTTATTACCGGCTATACTTTACAAGAGAAAGCTAGTGAATTGGGAAGAAAAATAGAGAACACCAAGTTTAACTGTTCTAGAAGTTGAATTGAACGATTTAAAAAGCGACATAATATTAGTAGGGGTAAGATAGTAGGAGAAACTGCAGGAGTAAATATGACTGTTGTTGATCAGTGGTTAGCCAATGTATGGCCGGAAATTCGAGAAAGTTATGAATATGTGGACATTTTTAATGCGGATGAAATGGGTTTGTTTTACAAGATGACGCCTGATAAGACATTAAAGTTTGTCGCAGAGAATTGGGCTGGTGGAAAATTATCAAAAGTAAGGATTACTATGTTGGTAACTGCAAATATGTCTGGAACAGAAAAAAAAAAATTTTTGGTGATAGGAAAGTCCGCCAATCCCAGGTGTTTTAAAACCAAACATTTACCGGTAAAGTATAAATCAAACAGTAAAGCCTGGATGACATTAGAAATTTTTAAAAACGAACTGATCAAATGGGACAAAGAATTAAAATTTACAAACAGAAAAATATTACTTTTGATTGACAACTGTCCAGCGCACCCTGAAGTTGATCTATAGCAATTGAAATTGGTTTTTATGCCTCCAAACACAAGTGTAAAGCCATGGATAGCCTATGGATCAAAGTGTGATACATTCTTTAAAATGTCATTATAGAAAGATTTTACTTATGCAAATGTTAGAGACGATCGATAAAGGTAACATTTTTTCTGTAACTCTCTTGGACGCTATAAACTTTATCCATATAGCTTGGCAAAGAGTCAGTAGAGAAACCATTGCAAACTGTTTTAATCATGGCGGATTTTTAAAGAAGGAATGTAGATATGACTCAGATGATGAGCTACCGTTGACTCAGTGGATTGAAAAACATCGAGAAGATCCTACTGATTGTCTAGAATTTCTTTACGATGCTGACATTCAACAAAGTACAGTGGAAATCGAGATTAAAAAGATGTTTAATCACTTTAATTTTGAAGAATATGTATGTGCTGATAATGAATTAATGACGAGAGAAATATTAACTGATGATCAAATTGTGACATTAGCGATTTCTGGAATGATTTTAAGCGATAACGACGACGAAGACGAGCTTGGAGAAGGAGATAATATTTATGTTCCATCCATTTCAGAAATGACTAAGAAAATGTCTGACACTTGCAATTTTTTGGAATCTCGTAAAGTTCCTGAACATATATGGAGTTTTTGTGACCTTGACCATTAAAAACCATCTCTTTTCAAGTAAAATTGTACAAACAAAAATTACTGATTTTATTGTATAAACTACGTATTTTAATGTTATACTTGTATATGTACCAACATACATAATAATAACTTTAATTTAATAAATATTATTCATTTTTCTAAGCATTAGCGCCTAATCTAAATAAAAAAGAAGTGAAAAGTGATATTAGATTATATATATATATCTATATGTATGTATATATATATATATATATATATATATATATATATATATATATATATATATATATATATATATATATATATATATATATATATATATATATATATATATATATATATATATATATATATATATATATATATATATATATATATATATATATATATATATATATATATATATATATATATATATATATATATATATATATATATATATATATATATATATATATATATATATATATAGACTGTTTTATATGCTGACTACTATCTTGAGAATATTGTAATAGAACATGTGATGCCTTTCGGTCATTTTGTGGGGCCCAATTTTCTGTTTATGCAAGACAACGCTCGACCTCACGTGGCTAGGGAGGTACTCGATTATCTTAATCAAGTTGATATACCGATTATGCAATGGCCACCAAAAGCCCGGATGTGAATTCGATAGAACATGTATGGGATCACCTTAAAAAAAATGTGAAACGTCATATACCTGCACCTAGAAACCTGAGGGAACTTGAAAATGCAGTTATCACAGAATGGGAGCAAATTCCTCAAGATTTTATCCAAAATTTAATTAGAAGCATGCCTAGGCGCATAAACGCTGTCATCCGAAGTAGTGGAGGCAACACACGCTACTAGTGTCCCAGTTACACCATTAATTTTGCTACTAGTGTCCCAGTTTATGTTTTTCATTATTACATAATTTCAACGATTTTGTTATTAGGTCTTAAGAATAATTTTAATTCGAATCTTATAGAGAAATTTGGTAGCTAATTCACTTTTAAAGTATCCGAATAGGTTTTTTCTAACTTTTGGTGTAACCAATGTTCATAAAAAAATTATTAAAATTAATTCATTATAGAGATTTGTATGATTTAATATATTGTTGCGTTAATTTTGTCCAGGAGTGTATATATGTATATATATATATATATATATATATATATATATATATATATATATACATATGTATATATATATATATATATATATATATATATATATATATATATATATATATATACATATATATATATATATATATATATATATATATATATATATATATACATATGTATATATATATATATATATATATATATATATATATATATATATATATATATATATATATATATATATATATATTTATATATATATATATATATATATATATATATATATATATATATATATATATATATATATATATATATATATATATATATATATATTCAAGGGACACTAGGAAACATATGATTTTTTTATGAATATAAAAGTGATTTTGATGCTCGTAAATTAATATATAAGTAAGGTATGATGGCGAGTAAACAAATAAAGAACAAGCACTAACTTTTTACTTACCTAGAGAATTACAAAAAAATTGGCCAGTATAATGAATAAAAAGAGGGTAATTTCCCCAAAATCCTCGTACACTAGGAGTAGTTATTTCTCCTATATATATGGGTATGGAACAAAACAGTGCTGCATCTCCAATTCCAGCTAACAATCTTGCTGCATAAAATTCCCACTTTGTTTTGGCAAATATGGTAACTAACCAACATGCTATATGTGGAAATGCTATAAAAACTATCGATTTTTTTCTTCCTATGATTTCCGCCAGTTTAAAAAAGAATAAACTTGCAAACATCATCCCTAAAAAAGGACTTGTGATAATGTAAAGTAATGATTTTTACGTTATAATTATTGTAAAGTAATTATTCCAATATTATTAATAATTTCATTTCATTTCATCTACAATATTATTTTCGATGTTCTCCCATTTAACCTTTTAAAGGTTTAGTTGTATTCAAATATGAAATAAAATTCATCATTGTCGCAACTGAAACCTCAAAAACTAAAGGTTTTTTTCTTACATTATTGAGAGAAGTAAAAAGGCCGATCAAAACTATATTGGACCAAGCCAGTATAGATGATATTAACGTCATAGAGTCAGGACCACCCTAACTTAACTAATTTTAAATAGTAGGGTCTCGCAATATTTGTCTTTACCGAACTGAAATGGTATTGGCTATAATAACTATTCAAGTAGAATGAAATAAAATAAAGAAACTGTGACGTCATTTTCCATGTAATGGAAATTTACAACCGAAAAATAACATTTCTTTCTAGATATTATTTCTGTTAAAGTTAAAAATAATTCAAAAATAAACATGGTTTTCAGATTCCTTGACTCCAAGACGCCTGAAATAGACGTGTAATATGATATATTTGAAACAACATTCTCTAACCGCTTTCTACTCGTTTAATTTTTATGTGTTCAACTATAGGTAATTTCGTAAGCGTAAACTAGAAAAAGATGACACGTAGGCTGAAAAGTTTTTGGTCTGACACACAGATATCGCCCTTTTCAAAAAATCCATATAATTTTTAGGAAGCACCAACCTTCAAACGATACGTGTCAAAATTTCATGATATTTCGACGATTGCAGTGGTTTTAGTGACGCTACTTTTGATATTTTCAAAACAATGGAAAAAATCGAATTTCGTGTGTTGATTAAACACTGTTTTTTGATGGGAAAAACTACCGTTTAATCAAAGCAATGGCTTGATAAGTGTTACGGAGACTCTGCCTCTGGAAAATCACTCATCACTGGTATGCTGAATTTAAACGCGGTAGTGCAGACACAAATGATGCTGAATGCTCTGGACGCCCAAATGAGGTGGTTACACCGGAAAACATAAAAAAAATCCACAAAATTTTTCTGGATGACCATAAAGGGAAATTGCGTAAGATAGCTGACACCCTAAAGATATCAAAAGAACGTGTTGGTCACATTTTGCATGGACATTTGGGCATGAGAAAGCTCTGTTTGAAATGGGTACCGCGTTTGCTAACAGTGGACCAAAAACAACAACGTGTTGATGATTCTGAGCGCTGTTTAGGCCTGTTTAAGCGCAATAAAAAGGATTTTTTCATGCGATATGTGACAATAGATGAAACATGGATCCACCACTATACACCGGAATCCAATCGGTAGTCAGCCGAGTGGACAGCAGCTGGTGAAAATCGCCCGAAGCGATCAAAGACACAACAGTCGGCTGGAAAGGTTTTAGCCTCTGTATTTTGGGATTAACATGGAATAATTTTCATCGACTATGCTGAGAAGGGAAAAAAGGCAAAGACAAATCCTTCTACAAGAAAGGTATAGAAATGTTAGAAAAGCATTGGACTGATTGGATCGCTCTTGAAGAAGACTATATTGATGAATAACGTCGAATTTTGCAAAAATATGTGTTTTAAGGGCCTAGACCAAAAACTTTTCAGTCTACGTGTTATAGTATTATTGAAGGTATACAAAATTTCTCGACTTCCATAAAAAGCGACATTGCTAAAAAAATATTGGTTTCTTTTCTTTGTAAAGTATTGTACCAAATTTAAAATTGTTATTTCATTTGGTTCGAGATTTATTGTACCGATAGATCGACGGAATTCTGCTCAAAGACCCTAAAATATTCGGATACTATAGAATTGCATAATCCTGGCATTGAAACCACTTTATTTGTTAAAATAAAGAAGTGATTACATAATTTTTAGATTCCTTGACTCGATGTAAAATACTATATATATACTAGCAGCCTTTCCAACCTTCTTATGCACACCTTAAATCACTTACATGTTTGAGTATAAATAATTATGCTTAAAATTTGTCTTTTAAGTAACTAAAAACCAGAGAAAATTTGCATAATACTTTAACTATACAAAAATCTATTGACTTCCTTTTACCCCTTTCTCTGAAGCAATATCACTTAAAACCTACTTCTTTAATATTTCAAGCATTATATGTGTGCTAAATTTTAAATCGATATCTCGATTCGTTCGAGAAATATAGTGCTAAAAGTCTGAGACTTTTCATGAATACGATACTTTTGTTTATCAAGACAAATAATTACGATGAAAAAACTTTTTTAATAATTTTATCTGATTCCTATGTTTTTTTGCTATGCTGCGTCCGAAAATAATAATAAAAAAGTCGTATCACCCACCAATTTTTCACATTTTAATATTCAAAATGTGAACAGTTTATTTTTTATCATTTGAATGTTATTAGGTTGGCAATAAAATCAGAATTTTATAAGGTTGGCAGTAAAATCAAATGTTATTAGGTTGGCAGTTCCGATAAATGTCACAGCTGTTTGTTTTCTTCCAGTTAATATAACCTCGCATTGCAGTCTTTAACCCATGTGCTTTAATTCACAGTCAAAGTATGGCTAATCGTGGTTGTAAAAACTCTCCCAACACTTTTTGTTATATATGTGGTGAGTTTGTAGTTAAAAAACATCAAAAAAACATTACTGACTTTGTAAAAAAAGTATACTTTGCATATTTTGGTGTAGAAATCGATAATCGAGAAAAATGTTGGGCTCCTCACAAAGTATTTTATGTTTGTGTCGAGGATCTTAGGAAATGGTATAAGAAAGAAAAGAAAGCTTTTAGATTTGCAGTACTCATAGTATGGAGAGAGAGCAAAAAAATCATTCAAATGATTGTTATTTTTGCAGCGTTGATGTTTCTGGATATAACTCCAAAAATAAGAAAGTAATTGTCTATCCTCCTCAGTCTATTGATGACGGAAAAAGCAGAATCGCTTAGTTCTAGGCTTTATATTTATTGGAATCTGGAACATCTATTTACCATTATAGAACAAGAGAATAACAGTTTGTTCAGTTTTTCAAGCAGGAAGAGGATTTAGTTTACTGCCATGATATTGGTAGTCTAATAAGCGAATTTGGCACTGAGTACAAGAAAGAAGATTGGAGGCTTTTTTTTTAGACTCAACAAAAACTAGTTTAAAAGGTGTTCTGTTACACAACGGAAATACTTATGCTTCACTGCCTGTTGTTCATTCAGTCAATATGAAGGAAACTTACGAAAATCTTAACATGATTTTACAGAAAATTAACTATCCAGCTCACGATTGGATGCTATATGGAGATTTAAAAGTTGTCTCCATGATCCTTGGTCAACAAAAGGGATTTACAAAGTTTCCATGTTTTATATGTGAGTGGGACAGCAGAGCAAGGGATCAACATTGGTCTAAAAAACAATGGCCCGTAAGAAAAATTTTAACACCTGGCGAGAAGATCATTTTGCATAAAACTTTGGTAGGCCCAAAAAAGATTCTTCTACCACTACACATCAAGGTAGGCTAATGAAACGATTTGTAAAAGCCTTGCCTAAAGATGGTGAATGTTTTAAATATTTGTGTAAAAGATTTCCTCATTTATCAGAAGCCAAACTGAAAGAAGGAATTTTCGTTGGGCCTGATATTCGTAAAATGATGTTCGATTTCAACTTTGAAGCAAGATTGATTACAAAGCAAAAGGAGGCTTGGATATCATTTAAAGAAGTTGTGACTAAGTTTTTGGGCAATGTGAAAGACCCTAACTATGAACTTATCGTAGCTAATATGACAGACAACTTCAAAAATCTGGGTTGGCTGATGAGCCACTTCTTGCATAACCATCTTGAATTTTTTTTTTTAAAACTTAGGCGATGTGGGTGAACAGCAGGGAGAACGGTTCCATCAGGACATAAAGGAGATGGAGAAACGGTTCCAGGGACGGTGGAATATCACCATGATGGATGATTACTGTTGTTCACTTCATAGAGAACAACAAAATGCATCACATCGGAGAAAAAGCTATATAAGAAAATTCACAGAGAAAAGGGAAAGGAAATACAAAAAAATAAGCACCTAAAATATTCGCATTGAAGTGAAGTATGTTACCGTCACTAAAAATTGTATCCTAACCAAATAAAAGTACGGTTTAAGTTTTTATTTTTTGTGTATCAAATTTTCCCTGTTTGGAAATTTAATCGATGTCATATTGTGAGAAAACTGTGGGTGAGATACAAAAAAAACTGATACCAGATGCAGTTTCAGCACCCAA
>CM032448.1:53065075-53082979 GCA_019049505.1 Pachyrhynchus sulphureomaculatus
CTAGATGGAAAACAACCCCGGTCTGCGGCTCGATTGGAAAATAAGCCTCGCTGGTAGTTTCTCGGACGCTTTAAATAGACCGTGCAAATTCTGCCGGTAACATTGCGACGTCTCGCCCGGAACCAAAATAGCGGATACAAATTTTTTCACCAATCGCGGCTCAGCGATATGTTCGTCAGGGAACACGCACAACACACTATACCGACGTCTTGAAATCTCTGTTTAATATACCGTTCGATATTTTAAAATAAAAATAAATACAATTTGAAGTGAAAAATCAGTAACATTACATGGTCTTAAAATCTAGGAAAAAATGAATGTTACAATATATATATATATATATTATATATATATATAAATATAATATATATTATATATATATATATATATACGCATCTATTATGTTACAGGCCGTCATAAGTTATGCACCTTAAGATGTGATTGCTTCTCTTCGAAAAAATCGTTTATGGTAAAACGGACACATCAAGATATTTTTCTTGTATTTTAGCATACAACATTAGTAATGTAGTTTGATTACAACAGCTGATTTATATTGACTGGTCTTTCAATAAGAACTTGTTCGCTAAGTTGGGAATGTGGAATCTTTGGCACACATGATACTACTCAGTATATATCACCAGTAGGCCAAACACTTTATTTTTGCACTCGACGCGCGTTTTTTCGCTAACCATGTTGCTTCATCAGGAGCGATGATGAAGCTAACATGGTTAGCGAAACGCGAGTCGAGTGCAAAAATAAAAGTGTTTGGTCTAGTGGTGATATATACTGAGTTGTTCGCGATAATTCAAATTTGGTAAATGCGATTCTGGCGATTTAACAAAAAATCGTAGAGGGAAACTTTGTCTACGACGGATTTTAGAAAAGTATCAGTCGATTCCGAACTTTCGTTGAAATCACGTAAAAAATCCAAGATGAGTCGATTCGAGGCAATCTCTCTTTGTTCCCATCCAAAGGGGCCTAAAATAAAACATTCCGCGGCAAGCTAAATATACAATAAAGTCGGTATCGTTTGTAAAGAAGTGGGTTAATCATTTTAATGAGATGAAAAATGTTGACGACTTGCCAAAACGTGGCTCGGTAGGAAAAATCATTCCGAAAGTCGAAAAACGGATCGTGTATTTGTTTTCACGGGACCCAAAATTGACGCTACGCAAGGAGTCGTAAAATTAAGAAAACGATGTCAAATTCCAAAGCACGTTGAAGAAATCTTTGCTGGGCGAAAATCATGTCGCGAAGCGGCTCTCTTGGGCCCACGATAAGATACTAGAGTGGCAATCACAATCGTTGGACGCCAACTCTATTGTAAAGAGAAAGCTAAGAGGAAAAACTCTGAGGACTTTGAAATTTGCAGAGTATGCAAAAAAATCTCTTCGACAGCATGCCTCGAAGATACCAGGCGATTATTGATGCAGGAGGTGATTGGAGAACTTACTCAGGTAATTGCACCGTTGATAAGGTTGCCCAAAGAATATATTGATGGAAAAAAATTTTTCTCGAAACACAATTTTTTCAAGAATACGAGCGGTCACATTCTTAACTTGATAGACTGTATATGTCTTATTTATGGACTACTTCTAAATTATGCACGGTTATTGACGTCATACTGTTCTGTAACCTGAAACTAACCTAAACCAATATATTAGATTGCGCCATATTAAAATTAAATAACTGGAATTTTTAATATGTATAACCTTGATTTTTCCCACATTTTACCTAATAAATTATTTGAAATTATTTCATATAGGTACGGGCAAGAATGTATTTATTAAAAAAAAAAAACTGATATATATTTTCAGTAAGGAAATCAATCTATAATATATATAAAAATGCAACGTCTCTCTGTCTGTCTGTCCGTCCGTTAGTGCGCTTATCACTGGAGAACCACTTAATCCGATTTACGTGCTTCTTTTTTTAAACATACATATGGTCTCTGGCCAGGTTAGTAGGCTATATTTTATTACGTTAGGTAAGCATCTATAATATATATATATATATATATATATATATATATATATATATAAATATATATATATATATATATATATATATATATATATATATATATATATTTTATATATATATATATATCTATGTATATATATATATATGTATATATATAATATATATATATAAATATATATATATATATATATATATATATGCTATATATTTATATATATATATATATATATATATATATATATATAGTATATATATATATATATAATATATATATAAAATATATATATATATATATATATATATATATATATATATATATATATATATATACATATATGTACATACATATATATATATATATATATATATTATATATATATATATATATATATATATATATATATATATATATATATATATACGAGGCTGGTTTGAAAAGTCGTGCAAATTCCGAGAGATGGCACCATCGGCGCGTGTCGAGGTCATGTTTAGTTAGTAGCATCTCTTGAATGAACGCACACCAAGTTTCAGCCATATTGGTCTATTTCTTTGTGTTTGGCATTCGTGTGAATCAAGGAAGTCGAGTGATTTTCAAGAAATGGACATTGATTTAAATCCATGATATGGTGATGGATGACAGAAGAGTTAAGGTGCGTGAGATTGCTAGTACTGTGGGCATTCTCGACTGAACGGGTATATAATATTTTGCATAAACATTTGGGCATGAGAAAGCTATCCGCAAGATGGGTGCCGCGATTGCTCACGCTTGACCAAAAACGGAATCGTGTGAAGTGTTGCAAGGAAGGTTTGCAGCTGTTCTAGAAGAATCCGGAGGACTTTAAGCGTCGTTTCGTCACTGTGGATGAAACATGGATAGATTACTATACTCCTGAGACCAAACAACAATCTAAACAATGGGTTACCAAGGGGGAATCTGCACGAAAAAAAGGCGAAGACCGTTCCTTCGCCCGGAAAGGTTATGGCGACTGTCTTTTGGGATTCGCAAGGGATAATCCTCATCGACTATCTGGAAAAGGGTAAAAAAACTATTACAGGTGAATATTATTCATCGTTATTGGACCGTTTGAAAACCGAGCTGCAAGCAAAAAAACGCCCGCGATTGGGCCCACAAGAAAGTCCTTTTTCATCACGACAACGCACCAGCACACACCTCAGCAGTTGTGGTCGCAAAATTAATGGAAATAGGATTCCAACTCGTTTCACATCCCCCCTATTCTCCAAACTTGGCTCCCCTCGAACTACTATTTGTTCCCCAATTTGAAGAAATGGCTGGCGGGACAAAGATTTTATTCAAACGAGGAGGTGATTGCAGACACTAATGGATATTTTGCAGACTTGGACAAATCCTATTATTCGGAAGGGATCAACAAACTAGAACATCGTTGGACGAAGTGTATAAGCCTAAAAGGAGACTATGTCGAAAAATAAAAAAGGTTTACCCCAAACACATAAGTAGTTTTTATTTTTGCACGGACTTTTCAAACCAGCCTCGTATAAATATATACAAAGGGTACTAGGAAAGTTTTGCAATATGACGCAACAATGAATGGCAGGAAGCTGCTTGTTGCTGTATGTTGAGACATATTCATATGTGGCATAGTAGCCGCCGCGCCAAGTCGATGGGCTCAGTTATTCATTAGCAGTGAGAGTGTAAAGTGCTTGCGATGGCATCGTGGTCACGAAATGAGATAAGGCAGTTTTGCGTTATAATTTCGTGCGTGGTTTAAACATAGACCAGTGCTTAGAAGAAATGACTTTTGCACTAGGTGATGTTTGTCCACATCGTACAACGATATTCAGTTGGTATAGAGAATTCCAAAGGGGAAATTTCACTCTGGAGGATGCTGAGAGGTCGGGAAGGCCACGAACGTCAGTTACGGAGGAAAACGTTACTGCTGTGAGGAAAATGCTTGACGAGGACAGGCGAGTGACCTACCAATAGATAGAGGGTACTTTAGATCTAAATGCACCAGCAATTTGTTCGATTCTGCATGATCATTTGCACGTGAAGAAACTTTATTCTCTCTGGGTGCCGCATCTACTGATTGAAGAGCAGATGACACGACGTGTGACTTGGTGCCGGGAGATGCTAAAAAAGTTTGATAAGGGACAATCTCGGTATGTGAACAACATCGTGACAGGTGACGAGAGACTTGGCTGTACCATTACGATGTGCCGACCAAGGCTCAAAACAAAGTTTGGATCTCTGATGATGAGGACACACCCGTAGTTGTCAGAAAATCCCGATCTGTAAAGAAGAAAATGATAGCTGTATTTTTCAAATCGAGTGGAATTGTGGAACGTGTCGTTTTGGGACACACAGAAGACAGTCACAGCTAAGTGGTTATACTGAACAGTGCCTGCCTAAAGTCATTGGATCTATGAAGAACCTGCGGCCAAAGTCAAGAATGGACACCTGATTCCTCCATCACGATAATGCTCCAGCTCACCGCGCCAAAGCTTGCACCGAATATTTGACCACGACAGGACTGAAACTTCTCGAGCACACTCCCTACAGTCCAGACCTTGCTCCCTGCAACTTTGCACTGTTCCCGCATGTGAAAATGAAACTAAAAGGGAGGCGGTTTTCCAGTGATGAGGACCTTCTGCGGGCTTGGGACAACGAGTGTGCTCTATTCCCTAGTGGAACTTGGCAGAACTGGTTTAAAGGAAGGAAATTACTTTGAAAAAATTAAATAAACACAGCTGTATTGCAAAACATTCCTAGTACCCTTTGTATATATATAGTATATATATATATATATATATATATATATATATATATATATATATATATATATATATATATATGTATATATATATATATATATATATATATATATATATATATATATATATATATATATATATATACATATATAATATATATATATATATATATATATATATATATATATATATATATATATATATATATATATATATATATATATATATATAATGCAACGCCTCTCTGTTTGTCTGTCTGTCTGTCTATCTGTCTGTCTGTCCGTCCGTTAGTGCGCTTATCACTGGAGAACCACTTATCCGATTTACGAGCTTTTTTTTTTAAACATACATATGTCCTCTGGCCAGGTTATAGGCTCTATTTCAATACGTTAGGTAGCAATAAGCAGTGACGATAATAGTGAATCAAGTTCACACGAGCGAAGCCGCGGGCACGGCTAGTAATTCATAAGGTAGAGGTAAAAAGTTTGCCGCTGGTGCGTTCTCTTGCAATACACTGCCTAAACCATTAAATATGGAACAATATCAAGCAAAGCAAAGAATATCTATAATATATGTCAAATGCAACGTCTCTCTGTCTGTCTGTCCGTTAGTGCGCTTATTACTCGAGAACAACTTATCCGATTTACGTTCTTTTTTTATATCTTCTGTTAAAATTGTTTTATTGTTAAAGGTATTTGTCCCTTTTTTGGCAATTGGTGGTTGAGTTGTAATCATTTTTATGTAATAAATTAGTTTATAGAATGTGCAAAAATTATTTTTTTATCATAATCATTTCTGAACAAAAAGAAGAATCATTGTTTCGAGGAAAATAATTTGCACTTAAAAAACCTAGAAGATATAAACCAGTTTTGTAAAATACACTTAGAGACTTACCTAAAAATTGACAATATATGAGATGTAAGACTCTTCCAGGGAAGTAGTATTTGCAGTAAATTAGGCTATTTTAGTGGTGGTATTTCTGGTTGATGTTGGAAAAATTTCTGTGAGTAGCGTAAAAATGTGATATGCACTATACAAATCTAAAATTAGATTTATTTAACTTTTTTTTTGTATCTATGTTTTGTTTCTAAATTTATTATTTTAAGCAAAGGACTTAATTTATTTCATCAAACATTGCACATCGTTCATCAGAATTAGTACTTAAAGCATTGTAACCAACTTCTTTCATGCGGAGAAATAATTCTTGTTGTCACTTCTGTATCCGAAAAATCCATACAAGTAAAAGATTTATTTTGAGAAAATCCACATATTGGTACATCCGAGTTTTTGCATGGTTCAACATATATATGATCATTAGAATCATCAAGTTTTATATCTTTTTCTAGTGAGATCTTATTAATCCTCTCCAAACAGGGGCACAAAATGGGTTACCAAAAATATACATATTAGTAACATGCATGTTCTCTAAAAATTCTTCGGTTAGATAGTTAAACCAATTAGCACTTATTATTAGTGTTTCTATAAGTGTAGAGTTCGAAAAAATATTTGGGGAAAGTGATGTTAATCGGTTATGGGTGTAAATTAATATTTTTTATATATGGACCAATATCCTTAAACGTGCCATCTTCAATAATTGAAATAGCATTTGAATTTAAATTAATTACTTCCAATTTGCTCCACCCATCGAACATTCCGACTGGAATATGTTGTAGAAAATTATGGGATACAGTAAAGCTTCTTATGTTGGTACTATTTGTAAGCCATTCCTTTTTTAAATGATTCAGCTTATTTCTCTCAAGTGATAAATCTTCTAACTTTGGTAAATTGCTAAAGGCATAATTCTCAATGTACGATACTTTACTGTAAAAAATATATAAGGTTTGGAGACTAGGGAGAACGTTAAATATTCCGTACGATATATCTTTAATACGGTTACCACGTATCTTTAAATTCTTGATTTCAGGCAAATTTAAAAAAGCTCCTGGTTCTATTATCTGTATGTTACATGACCCAATAAAAACTCGCCATAATGAATCCAAATTGTTCATAAAATCTTTTTCTAATTTTGGGATACTTATTGAATCACATCCAATTGATACATCTCCAACATTTCTGGACTGAAAAGATTCTACAGTAATACAACCGGTTACTGTTGTACGATTCCACGAGTCAGATATTGACTTACGATGTGCAACTGGAAGATTTCGCACAAATACACAAGATTGAGTAGATATATACACCGCTTTTGTTAATAACAATAAAACACCTACGATTACATTCATCGTTATAAAATTACCTGACACAACTACTAACAACACGTTTTATTACCTTTTCATTTGATCCACGCTAACAAGATAAACCAGTTTTATAATTTATTAAAAAGACTAGTTTTTAGTAATATTACAATTACTTTAGGATCATTAGACAAGTACGATGTTTAAATCAATTATATAGCTGCGTCTCCCTTATTTTTAATTAAAGTATTAATAATACATATTTTAAAATTTGGTTCTCTTTGTACCTCAAGGGAGTCAACGATTTATTTAGTTCTTCCAGTTAAATTAAATAACAAAAAAGTAATAATCTGAACATGTCCAAAATTTATTTTTTATCCTTCCAAAGCGACGGATTGCTATTTTTCTTATAAAGAACTTTAAGAACGAATCAAAATTTCGAATAAACTAGTAATATAAACATGAGTTTATGTACAAGGTGAGTCAACGATAGAATAAAGTTCATTATTTCATTTATTTTGGGAATGACGGAAAAATCTTAAATACAATAGTTTTAGGAAATATTAAGTTTAAAATTATTTTTGAGTATACAGGGTACTTCAAAAAAGTGTGGCCGGTATAACATTTTTTTTTTTTTTAAATGGAACATCCTATTTTCTAATTTATTTTTAAATTCTGCGTAAAATTTTATAACTTTTTTATTAATAATGTTATATACTTAAGTAGTTTTTCTAATATTTCTATTTTTTTTAAAAATACTAGTTTTCAGTTTTGTAAAAAATTGCCAGTAGCGCCAATGTTTCTGAAGGTGGAATACTCATAATTGGTACGAGCGTTCTATAGAGGTGAAAAAAAAGATATATGTAAAGAAATTTGAGTTAGATGCTACAGGGTGTTCAAAATAAATTTATGCTATTTTAAATTGAAAAATCTCAAATCTTTTAAATGGCACATCCTGTATATTATTATTTTTTCTGATAGATTTTATAAAACCTTCCAACTTTTATTAAGTATGTCATATACCTATTTCTAATAGTTTTTGATTTATTCAATTTTTAACCCTTGTTTTTAATACACTTACGCTATAACAACATAGTTGCCAAGATAAAACAAAAATGTAGGCATTGTCAAATTTTGAGGTGTCTACTAAGCAAGTAAAAATAGTTTAATTTGTTGTAGTAAGTGAGGTATAAAGGTAACAGTTATGGATTTTCCTAAAAATGAATTAATTGATATGGTTGGATGGATGGATAATTGTTTTTTTTCGCAGTAAAGCTTTACGAAGCGAAGTACCCTAGAAAATCTTTTCAGTGCTTAAGGTTTGATGCTAGTGGTAGCGTTGAGAATACAAATCGGAAACTAGTAGACCAGAATACTACCAATGAGGAAAAATAAATGGAGATTTTACTTCCTGTTGAAGATAATCTTCAGATCAGTAGCCGTCAATTAGCTGACTTATCTGACACATCTTAATCTACGGCTAATCGCACCACGAGAAAATACAAGTATCATCCCTTTCATATGGAACTACATCAAAAACTTCAAGACCGTGATTTTGAACGACGAGTAAACTTTCGTACCACCATGAATAGAGCAATAGAGGCCGATCCAATTTTTTTATCCAAAATAATGTTTTCTGATGAAGCTACTTTTCGCAATAATGGAGCAGTTAACAGCCATAACATCTACTATTATTCAACAGTTAATACATTTTGGGCCTGGGAAGTTCAAAACCAAAACAATTGGTCGCTTAATGTATGGTATGGAATATTAAATTTTCGAATTATTGGTCCATATTTTTTCCGCGAACCGCTTAACGGGCCTAGATATCTAAATTTTTTGCAAAACAAATTACCCCAGCTTTTTGAAGAAGTTGATAACTCTGAAAGGGAACAAATGTGGATTCAACTAGACAGAGCTCCTGCTCATTACCACCGGGAAGTTCAGGAATTTTTAAACGATCGTTACACACAAAAATGGATCGGTAGGGATGCATTCATTCATTGGCCCTCTCGATAGTGTGACTTAATACCTTTAGACTTTTTTTATGGGGCTTAAAAATCGTGTTTATGTGAATCCCCCTACAACACCAGTAGGTATGGAAAATAGAATACGGGATGCGTGCAGGACAATAACGCCCTTTATGCTAAGGAAAGTGAAGGAAAATATAGTAAAACGACAAACATGTGTATTCAAGTAGACGAGCATATTTTTGAACATTTATTACATCATAATAATTAATCATTAGGTAAGTTAAACTATATTAAAATTATTCTTAACTATTTGTTTATGTTTTCGCAAATTTTGTAAAATCTATCAGAAAAAATAATAATATACAGGGGTGTGCCATTTAAATAATTTGAGATTTTTTAATTTACAATAGTCGCAATGCATAAATTTATTTTGAACATCCTGTAGCATCTAACTCAAATTTCTTTACATATATATTTTTTTTCATCTCTATAGAACGCTCGTATCAATTATGACTATTCCACCTTCAGAAACAATGGCGCTACTGGCAATTTTTTACAAAACTGAAAACTAGTATTTTTTAAAAAAAAAATTGAAATATGAGTCAAACTACTAGGTTTGGGTATATAACATTATTAATAAAAAAGTTATAAAATTTTACGCAGAATTTAAAAATAAATTAGAAAATAGGGTGTTCCATTAAAAAAAAAAAAAACATATGTTATATCGGCCACACTTTTTTGAAGTGTCCTGTATACTCAAGAATAATTTTAAACTGTGCACCTTAACATTCCCTAAAACTATTGTATTTAACATTTTTTCGTCATTCCCGAAACAAATCAGATAATGAACTTTACTCTATCGTTGACTCACCCTGTACACATTCGTAGTAAGAGGACAAATTGAAATGCCCTTTTCTCATTTTTGCTTATCTTTTACTTTCTTCATGTTTTTATATTCCTAAATCTCAACCAACTTACTTTCCGATTTTCATCTGTCGGTTTCTTTCTCGTCTGCCTTTTGTTGCGATAACCTTTAAACGAAATAAGTTGTTGATTTCAAATTGCGTTTGATTATACTATTTAAAATAATTAAAATTGCGACAGTTCTGAGAAATATAACTCAAGAAGAAAGGTACTGAACAGGCAAAAGTTTCATTTCTAGAATGTTCGTGGTCGATTAATTCGCGGATCATCAATTTTTCTTTATTTGCAGCCTCAATAAGTGTGGAGAATAATGAAGAAATTTGAAATGTTAATTCTATGTATTTTAATGAGAGTTAGACGATAAGTTGATCCTCAGTGCTAAAGAAAATTTACTTGAGGCACTTCCCCGTGGGAGTGCGGGACAGAATACCACCCGGTATGTTTCGTCCCTGGATTTCGCTGTGGGAAAAGAATAGCAAAATATGAGAATAATAAAATAGCTCCCCGTTCGTATCTCTGGACGGGGATGGTTTAGGGTCTTCAACATGCGGAGATCGCAATTTCAAAGTAGATTTTTTTAATATGCGAGGTTTAAACTCAAACGTAAATTCAGTATACCAACACGTAGGCTCAAATAAACCTCTTGTACTCTCTGGGTATAAGTTCTATTCCCGAAGCTGATCTTGTTATAAAAACCTTTAGATGTTAGAAAGTAAAAAGTAAATTTTGAGAACTTTTTTTTTAAATATTTTTTTATGGACATAGCACATGTGTTGCAGGAAAATCCCTAAAGCGCCACAGGAGAGATGCGTATACGCGAAAAAAGCGATTCACGTTGGTCTTGGATGGCTGCAAATTGTGCTCGGTAGGAAACCTAGTCCTGGGGATATCATTTTAAAGGAAAAAAGTTCTCCATATAAAAGACTGCTGGAAAAGGGTTGTCCAATAAGTGACAAGCTAAACTTCATACGGATATGAAGTATTAGCACGACGTGTATTCCTAGCATGCACCGCTTTGGGAGAAATTAAGCGGCTTCATACTTCGAACACTTTCCATGAAAAATGAAGTCGCCAACCGTTCTTCGATTTTCCAAGGAGTGCGGGGCTGTTCAGTTCAGGCGAACAGCTCTCTTCTGAATACAATCTTACAAATACAGTGTATGTTTGGGAGCAGAGCCCCGAACACGAGAGCAGTGTTCCATCGTTGATCGAATTTGAGCTTTGTAGAGAACTAACAGTTGCTGTGGAATATAAAGCTCTTTAGTTCGAAATAATATTCCTAGCTTTTGAGAAGATCTCTTTGCTATGCTTGCAACATGTTCATGCCAAGACATATTTGCTCTCAAATTAACGCCCAGCCAATTGAGTGACGAAGCTAGAGGAATGGAGTGCCCCGACATAACTATCTCTGGTTCAGCAACGTTAATTTTTTTAAAAAACCTGCAGCCTAGGTCTTTGTTAAGTGGAACGACCTCCTGTTGTCTGCGGATATGCAGAAATAAGCGTACTCTCATTTGCAAGCTGTTGATCGGATTCCCGGTCCTTTCCAGCGGATCGTTAATGTAAATGCTAAACAGAGTAGGGGACAGTATGGAGTCTTATTACACAACAGTGTTGTTCTTTGCTGCTTTTTACATATTATTATATGCGCATTTTTCTTTTCAGTAGTATTCCTAGTGATAATGGATGAGAAGACGTTCATCAACAACAAGTTATGAACTAATGGAATATGACTTATAAGATAATTTGGAACCGTCTACAATACAATACAATAGATTTGTCGAAAATTATAAAACACTCTCCTTTATCCCCAAATTATTTCTAATATGTGAGAACCGCCTCATATAATAAAAGAATAATAATTGTTCATAAAATGTATTTAGGGCACGTAAACCTATAATACATGAGGAAGAAAAAACGGATGTCTTAGAGTACAGGGTGATAATTTTTAAACGCCTGACCCGGATTTATGGAAAATTGTTGGATATATATTTTTTTTAAAATGTAGACTAGTATGACATGTCAAGGGTAGACATGTCAAGGAGTATACTGACGTACTTGACATTTGGTAGTGAAAACGACACCGAGCGCCGGGACGCCAAACACCTTTTTTTCTATCGTCATACCTTTTTTAAAACGGCATGGAGAAGCCCTAATTTTTCTCAATACTTTTTCTTTAAACTGTTTTTTACTAATATGTTTTTCAATAAAGTTTTGCATCAAAAGCCCTCTAAAATATTATTTTTTGGTGATTGCGGTTCCGATGGATCGTAGCCACGTTTGGCGACTTTCAAACAATTTACCTAGTAGACGGCTATCATACTTTAATCTGGCAAGTCTTGTTTGCACACCTATTCAATTCAATAGAGTTAAACTAAATCAATAGTGTGTTTTGAAATTATTTCCCACGCTGAAAAAGTAGATATGATTCTTATTTATGGAGAAGCAGGAATAAATTTTCGGGAAGCCGTTTGCCTGTATTGAGACAGGTATATACCGACAGGTATATCCCGGATCACATTATGTTTTGTCGATTAGGATGAAATTCGAGGAGCAATATGGACGCATTTTCTGTACAGAAAGGTATTTCTAGACGAAAAACTGTTTGTAAAGATGAAAAAGTAGCCGAATTTATGCAGTATTCGATCGCTATAATTCATTCAAACAAGCAAGCAGGCAAGTGAATATATGTGTCTTATGGGGCTATTTAGAAATCTTTTAAAGTTAACAAATACCATGACTATAAAATGTATAATCTGCAGTTATTATCACAATTTGATTCGGAACGACGATTGAGTTTTGCAACAAAAATGATGATTAAATATGACGAAAAACGTTATTTTCTGAATCATATAATATGGACAGATGAAAGTCATTTTGTCAGCAACGGCAAACCTAACAGCAAAAATTATCATTACTGGGCTGACGAGAATCCATGTAACGTTAATCAAATTCAGAATCACCTGTCACAGTACGTAAAAAATGCGCAAGTGAACTAACACCAGTTTTCTGGAGACTTTTCAACCTATTCTACATAAAGTGAATATTATCTTCCTATTAGAAATATGCTTCATTTCAGCTAATACTCAAAAGTCAAGATCTTGCCAAACAAGTACCGACCAGTCTCACTACTTTCAATCATATTGAAAGTTATGGAAAAGGCTATCAATTAACTTCTTTTAAAATATCTAGATTGATTCAATATTAATCACAACTATCAATATGGCTTTTGTAAGCAAAGATCAATAGGTCTTCTAAGTTATATCACACACATGTTTGGAACAACTCAATTGATTATTTTGAAGAATATCGAGCGGTTGTGCTGAATATATTCAAGGCGTTAGACCGTGTTTGGCATGACGAATTGTTAGCTAAGCTACACTCTTATGGTGTGTCTGAAATGTTTTGTTTATGGTTCTCGCGTTTCCTCAGAGTATTTTGTTATGAGTGACGACATATTTGGTCCAGATAAGTCGGATGAAAATGAGAATTAGTGGTGATAAAATACGTGATTTGTAACGTAGTATTTTGGATTTGTGTGTGGAAAAAATCATAATAGTCAGACAAAAATTAAATTGGCTACTCAGGGGGTACCTGTTGGCTCGCTATTTCTTCGAAGTTTATGGAGCAGAACTTTAAGCATATTTGGGGCGCCGGCTTCTTGGTTCTTGGGGAAATGTGGTGCGGTGTTAGCTATTGAGAAAAGCTGATTTGGAATTCACTTTGATGGCTCGACTAAGTTCAAGTGATTGTCATAGGCACGTAGACAGGGCAAGTTGAGGTAAATTGAAATTAATTTATTTATTGTAAATGGTTTCTATCTCTTTTTTTGCATAAAAGTGAAGACATCAAAATTGTTGACAAGGAAACAGGCTATTGTTAAGTCCTATCTTTTCATTTTTAAAAAATACTTAACAGAGGTTGAGGATGCAATAAATAATTTAGGGGAAAATGCCCCGAGGAGAGATGTTTTAATTGAGCTAAAGAGTAGATTAGATAAAGAGAATAATTTGTTAGAATTTGAGGAATATCAAAATGATATTCAGGTTATTTGTGATGAAAGAAATTTACAAGAGCAATTTGGAGACATTGAAAATGAATTTTATGCCGTCACTAGTAAAGATCAAAGTGTCTTAAATTCATATAGTGGTTTATTAGTATTCTGATTTGAATTTGGGATCAAGGGGATCTAGGGAAGTTTTAGTTAATTCTGGAAAAAGTAGCAGATGAGCGCTTTTTTACAGAGTGCGGGTAAATTGCCTTAAATAAATCTCCCTCCATTCAATAGGGTCCATGATAAATTGTTAGAGTCTAAGGATACATTTGAAAGTTCTATTTATAAACAACACAGATATATCTACGAGCGTCTTAAATGTCTTATAGAATCTATTGAATTCAGTGCAGCAAATTATAATATTACCTGGAAAGCAGTACTATTCATATATCACCACTACACCAAATTTTTGCACTCGACGCGCGTTTCGCTAACCATGTTAGCTTCATCAGGAGCGATGATTGTCTGTCAATCATCGCTCCTGATGAAGCTAACATGGTTAGCGAAACGCGCGTCGAGTGCAAAAATAAAGTGTTTGGTGTAGTGGTGATATATACTGAGTAGTGTCATTGTGCCAAAGATTCCACATTCCCAACCTAGTGGAAAGCAGTAGCAAAAGATATGATAATAAAAGACTCTTAAAGCAGAGTCATCTTGCAGGTATTTTTGAGATATTTCTTTTGAAAAATGAATTTTCTAAAAGTTTAAGAAATTTATATGACACGGTTAATAAACATCTACGAGCTTTGGAAAATGTAGGTAGATAGGTGCAATTTTGGGATAATTTAAATATCTTTCATTTGGCTTCAAAATTGGATCAGGCAAGCTTGAAGGAATGAGAACGATTGAAAATAACGTAATAAATTCTCACTCTTCAAGATTTTAAGGGATTTATCAAGGGCAGAGCTGATTCATTGGAAACATTTGAGCATGCGAAACTTAAACATAGAGAATATAATCAGCTTTTTTTCCCCAAAGCAATCTACTGAAAAAAAAAATAAAAAAATCTTACCTAGTCTTAAGTAAAAGGAATAAAAAAAGATGTATTATGTGTAACGGTACTCATAAAATGGTAAACGGCAAGTTTTTAAAACTGTCAGTAGTTGAGCTTGTCACTCTAATAAAAAAGAATAAATGTTGTTTTGCAAATGATTAATAAAGCAGTTCGAACTGTCATTACTCTAAACGATAGATACAGAAAAATAACAATGAACATTAAGACACTTTAGAGAAAGTGGAGAGTGAACAGCTTGACAAAACAGTTACTCTTCTAAATATAAAGAGGTTAATCGACATGTTGGTCAAATTCAAGGACAAGTTTTGCTTGCCCGAGTTAAGGTAAGGGATATTCATGGGAATAACCAAGAATATGTAGTGTTACTAGACTCTGGATCGATGAGTAATTTTATGAGAGAGAGAATGTGTGAAAAGTTAGGCTAAAAGGCTAAAATGGTGAATATTTCTGTGGTAGGAATAAGTTAAGCAACCTCGAGTGTATCTAGAAGGTGTAATCTGTAAACTATGTCGAATATTGGTAAATTTAAAACTTCCATATCTTGTCTAATTATATCCAAAATTAGTGATGAAATTCCACTTTTTGAGGTGAATTAACGTTTACTTAATATTCCACAGGATATATTTAACTAACTAACCGCTGTTTGCATTTACCAAAGGAAGAAGAAATGTTGTTGGCTGTTAGTGTAATTTGACAGTTATTAAAAACAGGACAAATGCTAAGTGATGATTTGATATGCCATTATTCTAGAATATATGTTTAAGTTGGGTTGCTTTTGGACAGATTCGAGGTCTAAATACTAGAAACTCGCCACAATGATCTTATTTTAACCTAAGTATTGAGCAATAAGTGCAAGACCAGCTTGCTAAATTTTGACAATGTGAAAAACCAAATATATTAAAAAATGTGATGTCTTCGGAAGACAGTGAATGTAAAAATTGTTTCTATAGCAGTGCGAGTTTTTTAAAAATGTAAAATTATGCTCTGAACATTGTGAATAAATGGCCGAGTATGCAAAGGTTGGTTATGTGTCCCTTGTGGATAATTATACTGAGGATGAAGTACTGTTTTTTTCTTTCAAATCATGGGCTTGTTAAGGAAAATAGTTCAACTACTAAGTTCCGAGTTGTTTATGATGGATATCCGCAATCGTATAGTTGTGTATCAATAAATGATTTGCAGTATACAGGGCCAAAAATTCAGAAGGATGATATCTATTTTACTGAGATTCAGGCAAAGCAAGGTAGCATTTTGTGCCGATATAGCCAAAATATATAGGCAAATTTGGATGGACGAAAGTTATCGTCCATTTCAATAAATTGTTTGGAGGTATAATCTATCAGAAGAAGTTCAAGTGTATGATTTGAATACTGTTGTCTTCGGACTCACATCCAGTTCTTTTTGGCGGTACGTTGCTTGCAGTAGCTTGCTTTATAGTATAAAGCAAGTCATCCACAGGCAACTAAGGTTGTAAGTAAAAACTTTATATGAATGATCTTATTTCTGGAACTTCATCTGTTGATAAGGCAGTTGAGATATGCAAGTACGTTTTAGATATTCTAAGCCTGCTGATTTCGAGTTTCGAAAGTTTTTTTCTAATTGTTAGAAATTTTTATCAGATATAAAAAAAATTAATCTGACATCATCTGCCATCTATCAGAGAACGGAAAGGTGACAAAACAAGGAATTCTTTCTGAGATCGCTCAGATCTTTGATCCTTTAGGATTAATTAGTGCTGTTTTCATATCCCAAAAATTATTCTACAAAAACGAACGTTATTAAAGTTTAGATAGGATGATGAAGTACCAGTTTTACTTAAAAATGAATGGTTAACATTTAGAAATTAAATTTTTCTGTTAAATAGGTATTTATTCACAGATTTGTTAGTTGTTTTGATCCGGTGAGAGGCAAAATATATGGATTCTCGGATGCTTCGCAATGTGCTATAGGAACGCATGTGTATGTCAGAACGATTGATAAAATAAATCATATTGTCTCGACTATTATGTGCTAAAATCAAGGTAGCTCCTATCAAGGTTTTAACAATACCAAAATTAGAATGGTTAGCCTACTTATTACTTTCAAAATTAGTCCAGGAGGTGCATAATTCAAAATATTTAATATTAAAACTTTGAGTTGGCTTCGATCGCCAGCTAATCAGTTTGTGTCTAACTGAGTGTCCCAAATACAAATAATAACTTGTTATGAAAATTGGCATTATGTAAAAACAGAAGACATTCCAGCTGAGGCATTACGCCATCAAGATTGAAGGACAATACTATTTGGTTCAATGATCCAAGTTGGTTAGCCAATCCGTCAGAATATTTTCCTATACAAGATGTAGACTTATTGAAAATAGACGATCTTCCAGAAAAAAAGGTAAATCTTTGGTGAGCAGAGAGATCGTTCATTTCGAATTATTTAAAAAAATGTCGAATTTTATGAAGCTAAAAATGATTCTATCTTATTGTTGTTATTATATATTAGAGTATGTTTTCACAGAAACACTTGTTAGAGACGAACATGAAAGGTTAATGCAAGCGGGTCCACAAATGGTTTCGAGTTCTCTCAGGGCAAGGTATTGGCCTGTAAGTGATGGAAATTTAGTGAAAAAGGTTACACATAGTTATGTAAGATGTGCAAGATTGAAACCGACTCAGTTTAAAATTCAGATGGGAAACTTACTCTTATCACCTTTAACACCCCAACTACCATTTTACAACACTGGTGTAGATTATGCTGGTCCTTTTAATTGTAAAATTGAAGGTCACGGAAAAAGAACATATAAGGGATATATATATATATATATATATATATATATATATATATATATATATATATATATATATATATATATATATATATATATATATATATATATATATTATATATATATATATATATATGTTTATTTGGATGTTTCATAACTAGAGCAATAGTAACAAGTTTATCGAATTATTCATAATTACTTTTAGAACTGTTACAGCTATCACACAAAATACAAAGTCA
>CM032448.1:53083079-53128079 GCA_019049505.1 Pachyrhynchus sulphureomaculatus
TCTACAAAGCTCAAATTCGATCAACGATGGAACACTGCTCTCGTGTTTGGGGCTCTGCTCCCAAACATACACTGTATTTGTAGGATTGTATTCAAGAAGAGAGCTGTTCGCCTGAACTGAACTGCCCCCGCACTCCTTGGAAAATCGAAGAACGGTTGGCGACTTCATTTTTCATGGAAAGTGTTCGAAGTATGAAGCCGCTTAATTTCTCCCAAAGCGGTGCATGCTAGGAATACACGTCGTGCTAATACTTCATATCCGTATGAAGTTTAGCTTGTCACTTATTGGACAACACCTTTTCCAGCAGTCTTTTATATGGAGAACTTTTTTCCTTTAAAATGATATCCCCAGGACTAGTTTCCTACCGAGCACAATTTGCAGCCATCCAAGACCAACGTGAATCGCTTTTTTCGCGTATACGCATCTCTCCTGTGGCGCTTTAGGGATTTTCCTGCAACACATGTGCTATGTCCATAAAAAAATATTTAAAAAAAAAAAAGTTCTCAAAATTTATTTTTACTTCTAACATCTAAAGGGTTTTATAACAAGATCAGCTTCGGGAATAGAACTTATACCCAGCGAGTACAAGAGGTTTATTTGAGCCTACGTGTTGGTATACTGAATTTACGTTTGAGTTTAAACCTCGCATATTAAAAAAATCTACTTTGAAATTGCGATCTCCGCATGTTGAAGACCCTAAACCATCCCCGTCCAGAGATACGAACGGGGAGCTATTTTATTATTCTCATATTTTGCTATTCTTTTCCCACAGCGAAATCCAGGGACGAAACATACCGGGTGGTATTCTGTCCCGCACTCCCACGGGGAAGTGCCTCAAGTAAATTTTCTTTAACACTGAGGATCAACTTATCGTCTAACTCTCATTAAAATACATAGAATTAACATTTCAAATTTCTTCATTATTCTCCACACTTATTGAGGCTGCAAATAAAGAAAAATTGATGATCCGCGAATTCCTCGACCACGAACATTCTAGAAATGAAACTTTTGCCTGTTCAGTACCTTTCTTCTTGAGTTATATTTCTCAGAACTGTCGCAACTTTAATTATTTTAAATAGTATAATCAAAACGCAATTTGAAATCAACAACTTATTTCGTTTAAAGGTTATCGCAACAAAAGGCAGACGAGAAAGAAACCGACAGATGAAAATCGGAAAGTAAGTTGGTTGAGATTTAGGAATATAAAAACATGAAGAAAGTAAAAGAGAAGCAAAAATGAGAAAAGGGCATTTCAATTTGTCCCTCTTACTACGAATGTGTACAGGGTGAGTCAACGATAGAGTAAAGTTCATTATCTGATTTGTTTCGGGAATGACGAAAAAATGTTAAATACACTAGTTTTAGGGAATGTTTAAGGTGCACAGTTTTAAAATTATTCTTGAGTATACAGGACACTTCAAAAAAAGTGTGGCCGATATAACATATGTTTTTTTTTTAATGGAAAACACCCTATTTTCTAATTTATTTTTAAATTCTGCGTAAAATTTTATAAACTTTTTTTATTAATTAATGTTATATACCCAAACCTAGTAGTTTGACTCATATTTCAATTTTTTTTAAAAAAATACTAGTTTTCAGTTTTGTAAAAAATTGCCAGTAGCGCCATTGTTTCTGAAGGTGGAATAGTCATAATTGATACGAGCGTTCTATAGAGATGAAAAAAAAAAATATATATGTAAAGAAATTTGAGTTAGATGCTACAGGATGTTCAAAATAAATTTATGCATTGCGACTATTGTAAATTAATAAATCTCAAATTATTTAAATGGCACACCCTGTATATTTATTATTTTTTCTGATAGATTTTACAAAATTTACGAAAACATAAACAAATAGTTAATAATAATTTTAATATAGTTTAACTTACCTAATGATTAATTATTATGATGTAATAAATGTTCAAAAATATGCTCGTCTACTTGAATACACATGTTTGTCGTTTTACTATATTTTCCTTCACTTTCCTTAGCATAAAGGGCGTTATTGTCCTGCACGCATCCCGTATTCTATTTTCCATACCTACTGGTGTTGTAGGGGGATTCACATAAACACGATTTTTAAGCCCCCATAAAAAAAAGTCTAAAGGTATTAAGTCACACTATCGAGAGGGCCAATGAATGAATGCATCCCTACCGATCCATTTTTGTGTGTAACGATCGTTTAAAAATTCCCGAACTTCCCAGTGGTAATGAGCAGAAGCTCTGTCTAGTTGAATCCACATTTGTTCCCTTTCAGAGTTATCAACTTCTTTAAAAAGCTGGGGTAATTTGTTTTGCAAAAAATTTAGATATCTAGGCCCGTTAAGCGGTTCGCGGAAAAAAATATGGACCAATAATTCGAAAATTTAATATTCCATACCATACATTAAGCGACCAATTGTTTTGGTTTTGAACTTCCCAGGCCCAAAATGTATTAACTGTTGAATAATAATAGATGTTATGGCTGTTAACTGCTCCATTTGCGAAAAGTAGCTTCATCAGAAAACATTATTTTGGATAAAAAAATTGGATCGGCCTCTATTGCTCTATTCATGGTGGTACGAAAGTTTACTCGTCGTTCAAAATCACGGTCTTGAAGTTTTTGATGTAGTTCCATATGAAAGGGATGATACTTGTATTTTCTCGTGGTGCGATTAGCCGTAGATTAAGATGTGTCAGATAAGTCAGCTAATTGACGGCTACTGATCTGAAGATTATCTTCAACAGGAAGTAAAATCTCCATTTATTTTTCCTCATTGGTAGTATTCTGGTTTACTAGTTTCCGATTTGTATTCTCAACGCTACCACTAGCATCAAACCTTAAGCACTGAAAAGATTTTCTAGGGTACTTCGCTTCGTAAAGCTTTACTGCGAAAAAACAATTATCCATCCATCCAACCATATCAATTAATTCATTTTTAGGAAAATCCATAACTGTTACCTTTATACCTCACTTACTACAACAAATTAAACTATTTTTACTTGCTTAGTAGACACCTCAAAATTTGACAATGCCTACATTTTTGTTTTATCTTGGCAACTACGTTGTTATAGCGTAAGTGTATTAAAAACAAGGGTTAAAAAATTGAATAAATCAAAAACTATTAGGTATATGACATACTTAATAAAAGTTGGAAGGTTTTATAAAATCTATCAGAAAAAATAATAATATACAGGATGTGCCATTTAAAAGATTTGAGATTTTTCAATTTAAAATAGCATAAATTTATTTTGAACACCCTGTAGCATCTAACTCAAATTTCTTTACATATATCTTTTTTTTCACCTCTATAGAACGCTCGTACCAATTATGAGTATTCCACCTTCAGAAACATTGGCGCTACTGGCAATTTTTTACAAAACTGAAAACTAGTATTTTTAAAAAAAAATAGAAATATTAGAAAAACTACTTAAGTATATAACATTATTAATAAAAAAGTTATAAAATTTTACGCAGAATTTAAAAATAAATTAGAAAATAGGATGTTCCATTTAAAAAAAAAAACATATGTTATACCGGCCACACTTTTTTGAAGTACCCTGTATACTCAAAAATAATTTTAAACTTAATATTTCCTAAAACTATTGTATTTAAGATTTTTTTCGTCATTCCCAAAATAAATGAAATAATGAACTTTATTCTATCGTTGACTCACCTTGTACATAAACTCATGTTTATATTACTAGTTTATTCGAAATTTTGATTTCGTTCTTAAAGTTCTTTATACGAAAAATAGCAATCCGTCGCTTTGGAAGGATAAAAATAAATTTTGGACATGTTCAGATTATTACTTTTTTGTTATTTAATTTAACTGGAAGAACTAAATAAATCGTTGACTCCCTTGAGGTACAAAGAGAACCAAATTTTAAAATATGTATTATTAATACTTTAATTAAAAATAAGGGAGACGCAGCTATATAATTGATTTAAACATCGTACTTGTCTAATGATCCTAAAGTAATTGTAATATTACTAAAAACTAATCTTTTTAATAAATTATAAAACTGGTTTATCTTGTTAGCGTGGATCAAATGAAAAGGTAATAAAAACGTGTTGTTAGTAGTTGTGTCAGGTAATTTTATAACGATGAATGTAATCGTAGGTGTTTTATTGTTATTAAACAAAAGCGGTGTATATATCTACTCAATCTTGTGTATTTGTGCGAAATCTTCCAGTTGCACATCGTAAGTCAATATCTGACTCGTGGAATCGTACAACAGTAACCGGTTGTATTACTGTAGAATCTTTTCAGTCCAGAAATGTTGGAGATGTATCAATTGGATGTGATTCAATAAGTATCCCAAAATTAGAAAAAGATTTTATGAACAATTTGGATTCATTATGGCGAGTTTTTATTGGGTCATGTAACATACAGATAATAGAACCAGGAGCTTTTTTTAAATTTGCCTGAAATCAAGAATTTAAAGATACGTGGTAACCGTATTAAAGATATATCGTACGGAATATTTAACGTTTCTCCCTAGTCTCCAAACCTTATATATTTTTTTTACAGTAAAAGTATCGTACATTGAAGATTATGCCTTTAGCAATTTACCAAAGTTAGAAGATTTATCACTTGAGAGAAATAAGCTGAATCATTTAAAAAAGGAATGGCTTACAAATACTACCAACATAAGAAGCTTTACTGTATCCCATAATTTTCTACAACATATTCCAGTCGGAATGTTCGATGGGTGGAGCAAATTGGAAGTAATTAATTTAAATTCAAATGCTATTTCAATTATTGAAGATGGCACGTTTAAGGATATTGGTCCATATATAAAAAATATTAATTTACACCATAACCGATTAACATCACTTTCCCCAAATATTTTTTCGAACTCTACACTTATAGAAACACTAATAATAAGTGCTAATTGGTTTAACTATCTAACCGAAGAATTTTTTAGAGAACATGCATGTTACTAATATGTATATTTTTGGTAACCCATTTTTTGTGCCCCTGTTTGGAGAGGATTAATAAGATCTCACTAGAAAAAGATATAAAACTTGATGATTCTAATGATCATATATATGTTGAACCATGCAAAAACTCGGATGTACCAATATGTGGATTTTCTCAAAATAAATCTTTTACTTGTATGGATTTTTCGGATACAGAAGTGACAACAAGAATTATTCTCCGCATGAAAGAAGTTGGTTACAATGCTTTAAGTACTAATTCTGATGAACGATGTGCAATGTTTGATGAAAAATAAATTAAGTCCTTCGCTTAAAATAATAAATTTAGAAACAAAACATAGATACAAAAAAAAAGTTAAATAAATCTAATTTTAGATTTGTATAGTGCATATCACATTTTTTACGCTACTCACAGAAATTTTTCCAACATCAACCAGAAATACCACCACTAAAATAGCCTAATTTACTGCAAATACTACTTCCCTGGAAGAGTCTTACATCTCATATATTGTCAATTTTTAGGTAAGTCTCTAAGTGTATTTTACAAAACTGGTTTTATATCTTCTAGGTTTTTAAGTGCAAATTATTTTCCTCGAAACAATGATTCTTCTTTTTGTTCAGAAATGATTATGATAAAAAAATAATTTTTGCACATTCTATAAACTAATTTATTACATAAAAATGATTTACAACTCAACCACCAATTGCCAAAAAAGGGACAAATACCTTTAACAATAAAACAATTTTAACAGAAGATATAAAAAAAGAACGTAAATCGGATAAGTTGTTCTCGAGTAATAAGCGCACTAACGGACAGACAGACAGAGAGACGTTGCATTTGACATATATTATAGATATTCTTTGCTTTGCTTGATATTGTTCCATATTTAATGGTTTAGGCAGTGTATTGCAAGAGAACGCACCAGCGGCAAACTTTTTACCTCTACCTTATGAATTACTAGCCGTGCCCGCGGC
The DNA here is from genome assembly GCA_019049505.1 of Pachyrhynchus sulphureomaculatus. Classification (NCBI taxonomy): domain Eukaryota; kingdom Metazoa; phylum Arthropoda; class Insecta; order Coleoptera; family Curculionidae; genus Pachyrhynchus; species Pachyrhynchus sulphureomaculatus. Next base: position 53,088,978 of record CM032448.1, read on the forward strand.
TTCGCTCGTGTGAACTTGATTCACTATTATCGTCACTGCTTATTGCTACCTAACGTATTGAAATAGAGCCTATAACCTGGCCAGAGGACATATGTATGTTTAAAAAAAAAAGCTCGTAAATCGGATAAGTGGTTCTCCAGTGATAAGCGCACTAACGGACGGACAGACAGACAGATAGACAGACAGACAGACAAACAGAGAGGCGTTGCATTATATATATATATATATATATATATATATATATATATATATATATATATATATATATATATATATATATATGTATATGTATATATATGTATATGTATATATATATATATATATATATATATATATATATATATATATATATATATATATATATATATATATATATATACATATATATATATATATATATATATATAATATATATATATATATATATATATATATATATATACATATATATATATATATATATATATATATATATATATATATATATATATATATATATATATACACTATATATATACAAAGGGTACTAGGAATGTTTTGCAATACAGCTGTGTTTATTTAATTTTTTCAAAGTAATTTCCTTCCTTTAAACCAGTTCTGCCAAGTTCCACTAGGGAATAGAGCACACTCGTTGTCCCAAGCCCGCAGAAGGTCCTCATCACTGGAAAACCGCCTCCCTTTTAGTTTCATTTTCACATGCGGGAACAGTACAAAGTAGCAGGGAACAAGGTCTGGACGGTAGGGAGGGTGCTCGAGAAGTTTCAGTTCTGTTGTGGTCAAATATTCGGTGCAAGCTTTGGCGCGGTGAGCTGGAGCATTATCGTGATGGAGGAATCAGGTGTCCATTCTTGACTTTGGCCGCAGGTTCTTCATAGATCCAATGACTTTAGGCAGGCACTGTTCAGTATACCACTTAGCTGTGACTGTCTTCTGTGTGTCCAAAACGACACGTTCCACAATTCCACTCGATTTGAAAAATACAGCTATCATTTTCTTCTTTACAGATCGGGATTTTCTGACAACTACGGGTGTGTCCTCATCATCAGAGATCCAAACTTTGTTTTGAGCCTTGGTCGGCACATCGTAATGGTACAGCCAAGTCTCGTCACCTGTCACGATGTTGTTCACATACCGAGATTGTCCCTTATCAAACTTTTTTAGCATCTCCCGGCACCAAGTCACACGTCGTGTCATCTGCTCTTCAATCAGTAGATGCGGCACCCAGAGAGAATAAAGTTTCTTCACGTGCAAATGATCATGCAGAATCGAACAAATTGCTGGTGCATTTAGGTCTAAAGTACCCTCTATCTATTGGTAGGTCACTCGCCTGTCCTCGTCAAGCATTTTCCTCACAGCAGTAACGTTTTCCTCCGTAACTGACGTTCGTGGCCTTCCCGACCTCTCAGCATCCTCCAGAGTGAAATTTCCCCTTTGGAATTCTCTATACCAACTGAATATCGTTGTACGATGTGGACAAACATCACCTAGTGCAAAAGTCATTTCTTCTAAGCACTGGTCTATGTTTAAACCACGCACGAAATTATAACGCAAAACTGCCCTTATCTCATTTCGTGACCACGATGCCATCGCAAGCACTTTACACTCTCACTGCTAATGAATAACTGAGCCCATCGACTTGGCGCGGCGGCTACTATGCACATATGAATATGTCTCAACATACAGCAACAAGCAGCTTCCTGCCATTCATTGTTGCGTCATATTGCAAAACTTTCCTAGTACCCTTTGTATATATTTATACGAGGCTGGTTTGAAAAGTCCGTGCAAAAATAAAAACTACTTATGTGTTTGGGGTAAACCTTTTTTATTTTTCGACATAGTCTCCTTTTAGGGCTTATACACTTCGTCCAACGATGTTCTAGTTTGTTGATCCCTTCCGAATAATAGGATTTGTCCAAGTCTGCAAAATATCCATTAGTGTCTGCAATCACCTCCTCGTTTGAATAAAATCTTTGTCCCGCCAGCCATTTCTTCAAATTGGGGAACAAATAGTAGTCCGAGGGAGCCAAGTTTGGAGAATAGGGGGGATGTGAAACGAGTTGGAATCCTATTTCCATTAATTTTGCGACCACAACTGCTGAGAAAAAGGACTTTCTTGTGGGCCAATCGCGGGCGTTTTTCTTGCAGCTCGGTTTTCAAACGGTCCAATAACGATGAATAATATTCACCTGTAATAGTTTTACCCTTTTCCAGATAGTCGATGAGGATTATCCCTTGCGAATCCCAAAAGACAGTCGCCATAACCTTTCCGGGCGAAGGAACGGTCTTCGCCTTTTTTCGTGCAGATTCCCCCTTGGTAACCCATTGTTTAGATTGTTGTTTGGTCTCAGGAGTATAGTAATCTATCCATGTTTCATCCACAGTGACGAAACGACGCTTAAAGTCCTCCGGATTCTTCTAGAACAGCTGCAAACCTTCCTTGCAACACTTCACACGATTCCGTTTTTGGTCAAGCGTGAGCAATCGCGGCACCCATCTTGCGGATAGCTTTCTCATGCCCAAATGTTTATGCAAAATATTATGTACCCGTTCAGTCGAGATGCCCACAGTACTAGCAATCTCACGCACCTTAACTCTTCTGTCATCCATCACCATATCATGGATTTAATCAATGTCCATTTCTTGAAAATCACTCGACTTCCTTGATTCACACGAATGCCAAACACAAAGAAATAGACCAATATGGCTGAAACTTGGTGTGCGTTCATTCAAGAGATGCTACTAACTAAACATGACCTCGATACGCGCCGGTGGTGCCATCTCTCGGAATTTGCACGGACTTTTCAAACCAGCCTCGTATATATATATATATATATTATATATATATATATATATATATATATATATATATATATATATATGTATGTACATATATGTATATATATATATATATATATATATATATATATATATATATATATATATATATATATTTATATATATTTATATGTATATATATATATATAATATATATATATATATATATATATATATATATATATATATATATATATATATATACATATATATATATATATATATATATATATATATATATATATATATATATATATATATACATAGATATATATATATATATATATATATATATATATATATATATTTATATATATATATATATATATATATATATATATATATATATATATATAGATATATATATATATATATATATATATATATATATATATATATATATATATATATATATATTATAGATGCTACCTAACGTAATAAAATATAGCCTACAACCTGGCCAGAGACCATATGTATGTTTAAAAAAAGAAGCACGTAAATCGGATAAGTGGTTCTCCAGTGATAAGCGCACTAACGGACGGACAGACAGACAGAGAGACGTTGCATTTTATATATATTATAGATTGATTTCCTTACTGAAAATATATATCAGTTTTTTTAATAAATACATTCTTGCCCGTACCTATATGAAATAATTTCAAATAATTTATTAGGTAAAATGTGGGAAAAATCAAGGTTATACATATTAAAAATTCCAGTTATTTAATTTTAATATGGCGCAATTAATATATTGGTTTAGGTTAGTTCAGGTTACAGAACAGTATGACGTCAATAACCGTGCATAATTTAGAAGTAGTCCCATAAATAAGACATATACAGTCTATCAAGTAAGAATGTGACCGCTCGTATTCTTGAAAAAAATGTGTTTCGAGAAAAATTTTTTCCATCAATATATTCTTTGGCAACCTTATCAACGGTGCAATTACCTGAGTAAGTTCTCCAATCACCTCCTGCATCAATAATCGCCTGGTATCTTCGAGGCATGCTGTCGAAGAGATTTTTTGCATACTCTGCAAATTTTCAAAGTCCTCAGAGTTTTTCCTCTTAGCTTTCTCTTTACAATAGAGTTGGCGTCCAACGATTGTGATTGCCACTCTAGTATCTTATCGTGGGCCCAAGAGAGCCGCTTCGCGACATGATTTTCGCCCAGCAAAGATTTCTTCAACGTGCTTTGGAATTTGACATCGTTTTCTTAATTTTACGACTCCTTGCGTAGCGTCAATTTTGGGTCCCGTGAAAACAAATACACGATCCGTTTTTCGACTTTCGGAATGATTTTACCTACCGAGCCACGTTTTGGCAAGTCGTCAACATTTTTCATCTCGTTAAAATGATTTACCCACTTCTTTACAAACGATACCGACTTTATTGTATATTTAGCTGCCGCGGAATGTTTTATTTTAGGCCCCTTTGGATGGGAACAAAGAGAGATTGCCTCGAATCGACTCATCTTGGATTTTACGTGATTTCAACGAAAGTTCGGAATCGACTGATACTTTTTCTAAAATCCGTCGTAGACAAAGTTTCCCTCTACCGATTTTTTGTTAAATCGCCAGAATCGCATTTACCAAATTTGAATTATCGCGAACAACTCAGTATATATCACCACTAGACCAAACACTTCATTTTTGCACTCGACTCGCGTTTCGCTAACCATGTTAGCTTCATCATCGCTCCTGATGAAGCTAACATGGTTAGCGAAACGCGCGTCGAGTGCAAAAATAAAGTGTTTGGTCTACTGGTGATATATACTGAGTAGTATCATTGTGCCAAAGATTCCACATTCCCAACTTAGCGAACAAGTTCTTATTTGAAAGACCAGTCAATATAAATCAGCTGTTGTAATCAAACTACATTACTAATGTTGTATGCTAAAATACAAGAAAAATATCTTGATGTGTCCGTTTTACCATAAACGATTTTTTCGAAGAGAAGCAATCACATCTTAAGGTTGCATAACTTATGACGGCCTTGTAACATAATAGATGCGTATATATATATATATATATATATATATATATATATATATATATATATATATATATATATATATATATATGTGTATATATATATATATATATATATATATATATATATATATATATATATATATATATATATATATATATATATATATATATATATATATATATATATATATATATATATATATATATATATATGTGTATATGTATATATATATATATATATATATATATATATATATATATATATATATATATATATATATATATATATATATATATATATATATATATATATATATATATATATAAATAACATCATATAATTGTTACACTTAATTAAAGTAAAATGCAGATATGTTCTCCTTTCCAATTAATCGGTCATCTATGAACGTCAACAAAAATACTTTTGGCGTGTTGGTGGTGTTTTTTGGGATTAAACCGTATGGTGGTATGATGGTGTTTCGCTCCAGCTTCAGAGCCCTTTACTCTTCTCTATTAGCACTCTGAATGAGCTCAAGGTTATTTACAACAGATTATTTTAAAAAGTATTTGTTTATATTCCAGGTTATCTCATGACTATGGCTAGGGTATGGAATCCGTTGGGAATGTTTTACGACCTTTGAGTCTGTTTAGAATGACTGCAGGATGCAGTTCTCTTACTATTTAGTTTTGATGAGTGATCATTGCTTGATTTGTATTCGTCTTGGTAACTACAGTAGGATCTCTACTCTCGGTGCATTGCAAATTTGAATCTTGTTTGTTTTATAATAGATACTTAGGCCCATATTAAAATTAAACAAGTCTACATGAGTTTTATTTTTTTCCGCCATTTTTTAGTCGATATAACTTAGGGAGAATTGAGTGCGCTTTTTTTTAGGGTCTAGCACACGTGCTGCAGGAAAGTACCTAAATCGCTACAGGAGCGACACGTGTGCAGAAAAAGCAATTCACGTTGTTCTTGAATCGCTATAAATTGTGCTCTGTTGGAAACACAGTCCTGGGCAAATTATTCCAAAGGGATGATGTTCTCCATATAAAAGACTGCTTGAAAAGCGTTGTATGAGGAGTAACAAACTCAACCTCAAGCATTAGCTCGACGTGTATTTCTAACATGCACCTCTCTGGGAGGAATTAAGCGGGCTACATCCTTCGAATACTTTCCATGAAAATACTTGTAGAATAGGCTCAAGTCGCCAACCGTTCTTCGATGTTCCAGCGAATCAAGGCCGCCGGTCAGTTCCGGGTCTCCAATCAGACGCACAGCTCTCTCTTAATAGAATCCAACAAATGCAGTGTATGTTTGGAAGCGGAGCTCCAAACATGGGAGCAGTATTCCATAGTTGGTCGAATTTGAGCTTTGTAAAGAATTAACAGTTTGTAAAGCCTTCTGATTCGAACCAATATTCCCAACTTTTGAGAAGCTCTCCTTGCTATGCCTGCGACATATTCATGCCAGGACATATTTGCTCTCAAATTAACGCCCAACAAATTGATGTTAGAGGAATGGAGTACCCCGCCATAACTATGTCGGGTTCAGCAACGTTAACTTTTTTAGAAAAAACTGCCGCCTGTGTTTTTATAGCGTTAAATTCCACTTGGTTACTGTCACCCAAGATAGAATTTCTTCCAAGTCTTTGTTAAGTTGAACGATTTCTCGCTGTCTGCGGATATTCGTCTGAGTAGCCGATGTCCGAGCGTTCAAAGTGAATGAAGAGATAAGCGTACTGTCATCTGCAAAACTGTAGATTTGGTTTCCGGTCTTTTCCAGCAGATACTTAATCTAAATGAGAAAGAAAGTAGGAGATAGTATGGAGCCTTGGGGCAGACCGGCGTTGATAGTGAAGGTGTTAGAAAGAAATCCGTCGACTGCCACTCGTAAAGAACACTGAGGAAACATGAGGACCACAAACAGAACTTTTCAGACATACTATAAGAGCGTAGCTTCGCCATCGTGCCAAATACGGTCCAATGCCTTGGATATGTCAAGAGCAACCGCTGGAGATTCTCCAAAGTGTTCAACTGCGTTGTTCCAAACATGAGTTACATAAGTCAGAAGATCTCCTGTTGATCTATATTTACGAAAGCCATATTGGTGATCGTTAATAATGTTAAATCCTTCAAAATATTCTAGAAGATGCTGACTGATAGCCTTTTCCATGACTTTCAATATTATTTAAAGCAGTGCGACTGGTCGGTAGTTATTTGGCAAGGTCTTCTTGCCTTTTTTAGGTATCGGCTGAACTATGGCACATTTCCAGCGGGAAGGAAATATTCCCTTTCTGTAGGATAGGTTGTAAAGTCTACAGAAAACTGGTGTTAGTTCCCTCGCACAGTTTTTGAGAATTATGGTAGGTATTCCGTCAGCGCCAGAAGCTTTTTTGGTGTCTGACTTCATTAAAATACGTTTAAGACTCTGAAGACAATATCGGGCATCCTTGACTTGGAAATCGACAGTAGAATGTGAAGCACAGAGTTCAGCCAAAAACTTCGCGTTTTCAACAGGTGGAAAATTTTACAGTGTCCCACCACTGGAATCATGTTGTGGATCTTGGAGAGTGATAGAAGAGTATGAGTTGAGTTTTTTTTATGGGTCTAGCATACATGCTACAGGGAAGTCCCTAAAGCGCTACAGGAGCGACACGTGTGCGGAGAAAGCGATTCACGTTGTTCTTAAATCGCTGCAAATTGTACTCGGTGGGAAACACAGTCCTTGGCAAACCATTCCAAAGGGATGATGCTCTCCATATAAATGACTGCTTGAAAAGCGTTGTGCGAGGAGTAACAAGCTGAACCTCATACAGATGTGAAGTGTTAGCACGACGTGTACTTCTAACATGCACCACTCTGGGAGAAATTAAGCGGGCTACATCCTTCTAATACTTTCCATGAAAACACTTGTAGAATAGGCTCAAGTCGCCAACCGTTCTTCGATGTTCCAGCTAATCAAGGCCGCCGGTCAGTTCCGGGTCTCCAATCAGACGAACAGCTCTTCTCTGAATAGAATCCAACAAATGCAGTGTATGTTTGGGAGCGGAGCTCCAAACACGGGAACAGTATTCCATAGTTGGTCGAATTTGAGCTTTGTAAAGAATTAACAGTTGTTGTGGAGTGCAAAGCTTTCTGGTTCGAAATAATATTCACAACTTTTGAAAAGCTCTCCTTGCTATGCTTGCAACATGCTCATGCCAGGATATATTTGCTCCCAAATTAACGTCCAACAAATTGAGTGACGATGTTAGACAAATTGAGTGCCCCGACATAACTATGTCGGGTTCACCAACGTTAACTTTTTTAGAGAAAACTGCCGCCGCGGTTTTGTAACGTTAAATTCCACTTGGTTACTGTCGCCCCAAGATAGAATTTCTTCCAGGTCTTTATTAAGTTGAATGACTTCCTGCTGTCTGCGGATATTCGTCTGAGCAGCCGATGTCCGAGTGTTCAAAGTGAATGAAGAGATAAGTGTACTGTCATCTGCAAAGCTGTAGATTGGATTCTCGGTCTTTTCCAGCAGATCGTTAATATAAATGAGAAAGAGAGTAGGAGACAGTATGGAGCCTTGGGGTACACCGGCGTTGATAGTGAAAGTGTTAGAAAGAAATCTGTCGACTGTCACACGTAAAGAACGCTCTCTGAGGAAACACGAGAGCCACAAACAGAACTTTTCAAACATACCATAAGAACGTAGCTTAGCCAACAGCCCATCGTGCCAAACACGGTCGAATGAATTGGATATGTCAAGAGCAACCGCTCGAGATTCTCCAAAGTGTTCAATTGCGTTGTTCCGAACATGTATTACATAAGTCAGAAGACCTCCCGTCGATCTATTTTTACGAAAGCCATATTGATGATCGCTAATAATGTTGAATTTTCCAAGATATTTGAGAAGATGCTGATTGATAGCCTTTTCCATGATTTTCGATATTATTGAAAGCAGTGCGATTGGTCGGTAGTTATTTGGCAAGATCTTCTTGCCTTTTTTAGGTATTGGCTGAACTGTGGCACATTTCCAGCAGGAAGCCTTGTTGGTGTCTAGCTTCATCAAAATACGTTTTATGATACGCTGTCTAAAGACAATATCGGGCATCCTTGACTGCACTATGGGAATAGTAGATGGTGTTTTTCCTTGGCAATCGACAGTATTTGAATATTTAAGCAAGTTGATGTTGTGGACATTAAAGTCGCCCAGGATGGCAATTTCGGCATGGATAGTTAATTTGTAAATGATCGATGGTGTCTGCAAGAGAAGCGAAAAGTGTTCTAAAGTTAGTATCACTTGGTGGTCAATAGAGGATACAGATGAACCTTGTGGCTGGTTGAGTCGTTATTTTTAACCACATGACATCAAAGTTTGGTTGCTCCAGAGTCTCTTCTCGCTGGCAAGAGAGGTCGCTTCTGACAAAAAGACAGATCCCAAAGTTACGCCTAAATCGGGAATAGAAGTCGTACCCAGGATAAAGATAGGTGACTGTGCTGTTACTTTTCTCAGGGACGAGAGCAGAGTGATTGGACCGTAGTTCTGGATTATCTTGGTAGAGATTTTAGGTCTGTGCAGCATCACGATCTCGGTTTATCCAGAGGCTTGAGGGAAGTAGCTCAGTCTAAAGATGTTGATAAGTTCGCTAATGTGCTGCTGAGAAGTTATTTCTTGGGTTTATTGGTGTTTTTGTTGAATCCTGAGGATTTACGCGCTCAACTATCCTTGATTAGAGAGTTTCACCGGTTCTGGGGTAATGTAGTGGCTGAGGTTGTTAGTATATCCGGATGGTTTGAGCTATGGTTCGTTTTCTTTTTGGTTAGAGGTATTTTGGAATGGTCGAATTAAACTGGACTTTCAGCATGTGTGAACATGAAGGCTCTTTCTTGAAGAATGGACGCAGCATCGTTGCTGTTCATGATATGGGCACGGATGGCCTTTTGCCCTGCACGATTGCTCTGGTTATCAGCCACAATGACAGTTTTTGGTCTTGTAATGGCTCGAATAGTTCCTGGAGAACGGTGCATGCTCTTGTCATGACTTGCTAAGCGATTGAGTATTCACATTTCCTGGCCCTTTTTAGTTGTGGGTTTCAAACTGTTAGCTAGCAGTTTCTCGTGCTGCGATATACGTTGGACAGTGATTACAATGAATTGTGACAGGATCGTTTGAGGACAGAGATCAGCTTCTTTACATTTTAGTTCTAGTGAATATTTATATCCTAATTTTTGCTACATATGCTGTACCAGAGGTAAAGAGTACCTTATAGTGTCCTTCAGTTCAGAAAGTAACTGTGCTTTTCGGTGATCTCAAGCATTGTTCAATTGTTAAAGATTGCGAATATTAGATCTTTTAAGTAATGTAACTATACTTGTCTGAGAGTTGGGGTTTTAAAGCAGCGCCTAATATCGTTAATGCAATATCTATTGCTTTTAAGGGTACTAGTCGCTTCATTTTTTTTAAAACAGACTGAATGTTCTTCAGAGATCGATAAAGCTTGAAAATACTAGTGGGTCGATGACAGAAAGTTCTTGAGTAGATAATTCTGTGAGTTAACATTCAGATATCAATATTCATATGCCCTTAATCTCGAAGAATAAGGATCTCTGAAGATATCTTTTGTAATCGTAAACAAAACGTCGGCAAATCACTTTTATTTGACATGATATTATCTCAAGAATCATTATTTCGTATCTAATCAAAAGTGTGTAAGATTTCGTTCTATATTAGTAATCCTTCTACGATAATATTTTCTTGAGATTAGTTCATCTAAGAAAGCTATATAATATTTTTCTTTTAGGTATGTACTATTTTCAAGCTTGCTAGAGTTAAGTGAACAATTTAAAAGTAGTAATCTCAAAAATTTTTGGAAAACAGTAAAAGTCATTAATTCAGTATTTGTGAATAACTTATCGTTATTATATTAGTTTGCTATGGCTTAAAGAAAAAGCTAATTATACAAAACAAAAAGAAACATTTCCCGAAATCATATTTCCTCCATTTCAGTTAACTGTTCATCTTTCAAGTTTAGCAAATTTTTTTTTATACAATGTAATTTTTTTGTTTTGAAAGTTACATATCTGCATTTTTAGATACCAGAATGGGATAATATTATGCTTTTTTATCACTTAAGACGTATTTTAACTACTTCCGGTTTAACGGGAAGTGACTGCAACTTTCTTACTTTTAATGGAACCCTGTATATTTTTTTTTATCAATTTCAATTCGCTTTGAAATTCTCTTTCCAACGATGTATCACAAAAATGTATACAAGTTGACATTTGTTTGACAGGTGACCGGCAAAAACTGATTTAAACTCTTAAACTTAGGCGGCCATGGCCGTTATACTAGTTATTGTTTTTGTTCGTTTTTATCGTGCCATGTTCGCGAGTCTAAGTGGCTCCTACAAAATTTTATGCTTTACATTCAGTTACAGAATTTTCTCTTTAAATAATGACCAATATCACCGATATTAAGATAGAAATACTTATTTTTTATTTAACCTAGTTACACATTACAGGTTTTTTGCCAACATACTCGTACATCTGATAGAACTATCTAACGCCAATTGGATTTATTATTATTTTCAGAAAATAAGAAACCTATTTATTAAATAAATATTTAAATGCAAATAATAAAAACAAAACATTTAATAATAAGAATAACACAACAAAATCGATAATAATAATTAATTAATATTAGAAAGAAGTAATATTTTAACTAAGTAACATAACAAAAATAAATAGGTAAAACTAATTTATAATCTTGTTTCTCGCACCGTGGCTCTCATAACGTTCTCCAACTGAATTTCAGTAATTTGATTTACTGCTCTTCTTAAGCGCATTTCTAAATCAATTCTGTGTGTTGGTGGATTTTTGTAAACATTTCTTTTAGATGCAGGCCACTTATTAGATCCATTGATACCTAACCAATTTACACCACATCTTTGATTCAAGTAGTATACTACAATTCTCCTATTGTGGGCTGGAGCGCCATCCTGCTGGGAAATAATGTCCCCACGATTTAAAGGTAAAATTTCTAAAAAATCTTCAACACCATTTTGAATGAACTCCAAATATCTTTCTCCATTTAACGCACCATCAAATATAATAGGACCAATAATTCTTGTGCCAAGGATACCCAACCACACGTTAAAGTCGAGTCTTTCTTGATAGGCACTTTCTAGCATAATTCTAGGATTTTCTTGGGCCCAATATCGAGTATTGTTACGATTAAATAGATCCAAATTGGCAAATCTAGATTCATCCGAAAATAGAATGTTGTAATCAAATTGGTTATCAAGGTGGTATCTTTACAAAAACCAATAACAATAATCCATTCGTCTTTGGTAATCTGTTTAAAATAAATGTTGATTTATTTGATATTTGTAGGACCTGAAAAACTGCGGCGAGCGGTTTCACGATTTACACCGGTTTATTCTTCAACATGTCTTATAGAAATTTTAGGATCTACCTAAACAATGGCCAATACATTGACTTCTGACTCTTCGTCACCAATAAATACATCAGCAGATTCAATCGGTTGCCTTCTAAACTGCTGCTCTATCCTTAAAAAATAATTGTTGGGTGGGTACCTCCTATCGGGATATCTTTCCAAAGTGAGATAAAACGAACAAAAACAGTTGTTAGTATATCCGCCATGGCGGCTAAAGTCTAAGAGTTTAAATCAGTTTTTGCCGGTCACCTGTCAAACAAATGTCAACTTGTATACATTTTTGGAAAGAGAATTTCAAAGCGAATTGAAATTGATAAAAAAATAAACAGGGTTCCATTAAAAATAAGAAAGTTGCCGATACTTCCGGTCAAACCGGAAATAGTTAAAAATATTTTTTAAGTGACAAAAAAGCCTAATAATGGCCCATTCTGGAATCTAAAAATGCAAATATGTAACTTTCAAAATAAAAAAATTACAGGGTGTTACATATTAGCTGTGTCACCCGGTATATGCACGTTTTTTTTGTTGTGATATATATTTTTCAAAGGGCGCGATATAATACTTTTGTTGTAGGTGTCTTGTATTTTCTGTGGTAACATATTATCAATTGAAGACTAATTAAATAAACAAATATAATATATATATATATATATATATATATATATATATATATATATATATATATATATATATATATATATATATGTATATGCATAGTTAGTTAAATGATTCGGTGTGAAATCAATACCATCGTGATAACATTCCCAATATAATACCTATTTTTATCAAAAAATGTTGAAAAAATTCTAAATTTGGCAACCTGTTATTAGTTTTATGATTGTGAATTTATTATATTATAAAATAGGTGAAAAATTCGGTCTCTTTTGTGAAATTATAAGCACTTTCGTGAACAATTTTTTGTATTTACAGTTAAAAATTATATGCCAAATATTAATTAGAGGAAATACCATTTGCGTATTCATGAACATATTAAAATGGCTGATAGTTTTTCGTATTATTTGACTGTATTGTTTTCCATTCTATTTCAAAAAATAACTCCGCCTGAAATTCGACTTTGGCAGCGAATAGCGGTGGACATGAGGGTATATGAAATAGTAGTCGGCATCCATTAGATCAAAAAAAAAAAAAATACTGTGAGAAGATTTGTAATTTAAAAAGTCACTACCGGAGTTAGCTGGGTATTGCAGTGCCAAAGGTTTACCGTTTATGGTACGTAAACAACTGGGAAAGCTCGATTTTCTCTCGAATTGTGCAGCTACCAGCATCCACTCTTTCTGCTTCTGTGACATCCAAAAAAATAAATAAGAATTATTAATAAAAATAATAATAGTTAGTAATGATAGTGAACATTGTTTTATGTGGGCTGTTATTGTTTTATGTTATAAGTTGTCCTTACTTTGCTATTAATCTTGAATTATCTCGTTCCTATACCTACTTCCATTTTTTCTCTTTCATTGTCTGCGCTATATGATTATTTATATGAAACTATTTCCTTTTTATTTATACATTAATATATATTTCTTGATTTATTTCAGGAGGACTTAAGAGAAAAGCCTGAATCTCAAGTTGCAGTACGTACACTAAACAAAAACAATGAATTTCTTTCACGCAAAATAAAATCCGATAAAAAGGGCTAATGCCGAAGATCGTCGAATAGAAGAGACGTACACTGCTTTAAAAACGACAGTAGCAAATGTTTTGCGATCGATGACTAAACTGACATGTGCTTTTATCAGAAAACAATTTGGCAGCATCATTTTTAAAGCAGAAAGCGTCATTTCTATAATCCGGTTTTTCACAATAACATCATTATCTTTCATTGGAAGCCCGAGCGACTATTTAGGACCAAGCACCAACAATAGCAAATATAACTTCTAGTTGCAGGTATTGTTCAGGCCATCTCCTCCAGAACCAATCGTTAGCAGCACTTAACATGTAGAGGCAAACGAACAGCGAAATATATATATATATATATATATATATATATATATATATATATATATATATATATATATATATATTAAATCTGCGAATATGGGTGTCGCGCTAATCGCGAAAATCAAATTGCAATTTAACGCGGATATACCCTACGAAAATTTGAAACTTTGCAAGGTACTAGCAGTGGTAGTGTTTTATACAAAAAGTACATTCGATGAACTCAGGACCTAGAAATAGATTGTGAAACATCAATAAACAAACAAACAATAGAGTTACCAACAAAAAAGGTGAACCCGTTTTTGTGGCTAAATTCCTTAATTCCGAGTGTTGATAAAGACGTGACATTGAAGGGCATAAACAACAAAAGTAGTGGAGTGGATTTGCATGTTAAGGCTGATATTTCCGGGTCTGGCTGATCTAATTGGAGTGATGGCCTCTGTTTGTTTTAAGTGTGATGTGCTTTTTACTGGCGGGGACCGCTATGTTGAATGCGACGGTTGCAGGCAGAGGTACCGTTATGATTGCACGGATTTAACTAGCTCTGAGTTTAGAGTAATTGAACTGAAAACTAAGAGGAGTCTGAAGTATTTCTGCGAATCTTGTCAGGAGAGGCTACGGCTTATTCCCGTCCTACAGAAGAGGATTGGAACCTTGGAACAGCAACTCGTCAACTTAGAAAAAGTCATGCATGCTGAATTTGAGGAGCTGAAGAGCATATCGAAGCAGCCCGCCCCGGCTCCAGATCGGTCTAATATAGTCTCATCTGGTGATGAAATGATGCGTGAGGTCGTTGAGAGACAGAAACGCGTGAACAATGTCATGATCTTTAACTTGAGCCTCAAGCCTGATGAGTCTAATGCATCCCTGGTTTCATCGGTCATGAGTGAGGTTCTGGGTCCTCGGGTTGCAGTCAGTGGCGCTTGTAGAGTTGGTAGGCTCAATCGTAATGGCCACAAGCCAGTTAGAGTAACCCTGTCGAGTGGTGCCGATGTTGGCTCTGTTTTGAAGAATCATGGCAAGTTTGCGACTACCAAACAAATTTATGTTGAAGCGGACCTGACCCCCGTGCAAATCGAGCGCCTCCAAGGTGTGAAGAATGAACTGAGTCGGCGCAAAGTGGATGGCGAGGAAGGTCGGATCATAAGATGGCAAAGTGGTGTCCCATCTATAGTTCAGAAAACAAAAAACTAGCGAACATGTCCATGGGGTGTGAGGCTGATGAAGTGGTGTGTTATTATCAGAACGTTCGAGGGATGAGAAGCAAAACGCTGGATTTTTATAACTCGGTTGCATCATGTGAGTTTGATTTCATTGGTGTGTCTGAGACGTGGCTTCAACCTGATATTGTGGATCCCGAACTATTTCCTCAGTCATATACAGTCTACCGTGCAGATAGGCAGTGCGATATTCTCGAAGCTTCTAGGGGTGGTGGAGTACTATTGAGTGTAACCAACAAGTTTGCTTCAGAGAAATTGAACCTTTCGCTGATTACTGAGAGTGTCCCATTTATAGACATTGTAGGCTGTAAAATTATTATTCATTTCACTACATTATGTATTTTTGTTCTTTATATACCTCCATCTCTGGACGTTGAGCAATTAGAGTTGTTCTTTGAGCTTTTTTCTACCCTGGACTATGTGCAAAATAAGCGAGTCTTGATCATGGGTGACTTTAACGTTCCTACCTACAATAGTGATGTTCCATCTGGCAGTCGCCATAGAATTTTAAATGAATTCGCTGAGATCCTCAATTGTAGACAGTATAATAACGTAGCCAATGCCTATGGGCGTTACTTGGATCTCGTTTTTGCCAATTTTGATACTGCTGTATTACGCAGCGATATTCCACTTGTGACTGAGGATCTGTATCATCCTTCACTATTTATTAATTTCCATACGTGCCTCACGCGTGTTAATATGATTCCCACTAACAATGATCACGCTGAGTTAAACTTTAACTTTAGAAGAGCTAATTTCCCACTTATGTATGACTTAATACTAAATGCGGACTGGTCCCCTGTTACTGACTGTCTGTCTCTGGAGGACGCTTGTCAGATCCTGTATGACACACTAAATAACATCTTTGTTGCAAGCGTGCCTCAGAAGTCACAACGTAGAAGGCACTTCCCTCTTTGGTACACCAAGGAGATCATAGATAACATTTATAAAAAAGAAAATGCTTATCGTAATTATAAAGTGATCAAACTCAACTTTTACTATCAAAAATTTACTTCTCTTCGTAGGTTAATTAAACAGCAATCTAGTGTTGCCTATAGAGAATATATCCGCAGTACTGAGAATAACATCTCTAACGATCCCTCCAGCTTCTGGACGTTTATTCAGAGTAAACGCTCTCAATCTGGCATTCCTAATAACATGAGAAATAATGATCATGTCTATAACGACCCACCTAGCATAGTCACTGCTTTTGGTGATTGCTTCCACAGCGTATTTATTAAGTCGGCTAGGCCTGAGGAGTACAGTTATTGGGAAGCTCCCTCTTTCTTTGTTGACGTTCCCGAAATTTCCGAGAGGGATATTGTAACTACGGCTAGGTCTCTCAAAAATAAACTGACCTCCGGTTCCGACGGCATTCTCAGTTTTGTTGTCAAGGATTGCGTGTCCGCTCTATCCGGTCCTTTACTCCATATCTTTAATCTAGTGTTAACGACTCATACGTTTCCTGCTACTTGGAAGGTGGCTAAGGTCCGACCTATCTTGAAGTCTGGGGATCCAGGTGTGGTTGATAATTATCGACCCATATCTATTTTATGTAATTTCTCTAAAATTCTTGAAATTATTTTGCATAAATTTATTTTCTCAAAAGTGAGAAATACGCTTCTACCGACCAACACGGTTTTATGCCTGGCAGATCAACCACCACAAATCTTGCCTCATTCTCGCAGTTTATGTGCGACGGTATCAATGATGGGGGCCAGATTGACGTGGTCTATACGGATTTTCGCAAAGCCTTTGATCGACTTGATCACTACTTACTGTTGGATAATGTCGGATCTCGTTTCGGGCTCTCAAATAACCTGATTGATCTTTTAAATTCATACCTCCTGGATCGCAGGAAATCAGTGGGTTTAGATCGCCTCTCCATATTCCCACTTCAGGTGTTCCTCAGGGTTTCAATCTGGGACCTCTTCTTTTCAATATGTTTGTTGACGACTTGCTGAGTGAGATAGGTTGCCGGAAGCTTGCTTATGCCGATGACCTTAAGATTTTTAAACGCATAGACTCGGTTTCTGATTGCCATGAATTACCGAACAGCATTAATGCTCTCACCAACTGGTGCTCTCCTAATAGGCTCACCTTAAACGTTTCCAAATGCAATGTCGTCCGATATTCCTATCGTAACAACCCTATATTTTTCAATTATTCCGTAGGTGATACTGTTCTACAGAATCTTCGTTCAGTTAGAGATTTGGGTATCATCTTTGACGAGAAGTTCTCTTTTGCTGACCATATTGAACAAATGGTTGCTGGTGCATCAAGGATGCTGGGTTTCCTGATTAGAAATTGTAGAGACTTTACTAACATATCTGCAATCAAGCTTCTCTATTATTCCTTCGTTAGGTCTAAGTTTGACTATGCTTCTATTGTTTGGTATCCAATATACAATTGCCATAACAACTCAATCGAATCTATACAGAGGCGCTTTATTAAATATCTTATTATCAAGAGGGATGGTGTCTATCCGGACCGCGGTGTTGATCATGGACTAATCTTGTCAAGGTTTAATGAGTTGCCTCTTGCAAAGAGAAGGGACATTCACTCCATCAAATTCTTATATAAGCTGTTAAATCACCATATTGATTGCCCTTTCCTATTAAGCAATGTATCTTTCCATGTACCACGCCTTGGGGCCTCGGGCCTCGGCCGGGCTAGGTCAAATATATTATTCCATAGCCCTATTTATATAATGTGCAAGAACGGGAATGTCATTGGAAACTCCGGTGATTTCCATTGGAGTAGGCTGTCGGTGCTTATTGGCTCTCTGCTCAGTGTTTAGAGGTTGCTCAAATTTGTAGCTTTTTATTATTACTATTTTTATTTGTTTTATAATTTGGAGATTGTTCAAACATTTTAATTTTATTTTAATTGTATCATGTTCTTCTTTTATATGTAGCTCATTAGTATAAACGTTATTTCTGTAATTGGGCCTTGGCCTGTTGGAATTGAATGTATAAATAAATAAATAAATAAATATATAATATATATACATATACATATATATATATATATATATATATATATATATATATATATATATATATATATATATATATGTATATATATATATATATATATATATATATATATATATATATATATATATATATATATATATATATATATATATATATATATATATATATATATATATATATATATATATATATATATATATATATATATATATATATATATATACATATATATATATATATATATATATATATATATATATATATATATATATATATATATATATATACATATATCATATATATATATATATATATATATATATATATATATATATATATATATATATATATATATATATATATATATATATATATATATATAATATATATATATATATATATATATATATATATATATATATATATATATATATATATATATATATATATATATATATATATATATATATATATATATATATATATATATATATATATATATATATATATATATATATATATATATATATATATATATATATATATATATATATATATATATATATATATATATATATATATATATATATATATATATATATATATATATATATATATATATATTTATATATATATATATATATATATATATATATATATATATATATATATATATATATATATATATATATATATATATATATATAAATATATATATATATATATATATATATATATATATATATATATATATATATATATCTATATATACACATATATATATATATATATATATATATATATATATATATATATATATATATATATATATATATATATATATATATATATATATATATATATATATATATATATATATATATATATATATATATATATATATATATATATATATATATATATATATATATATATATATATATATATATATATATATATATATATATATATATATATATATATATATATATATATATATATATATATATATACATATATATATATATATATATATATATATATATATATATATATATATATATATATATATATATATATATATATATATATATATATATATATATATATATATATATATATATATATATATATATATATATATATATATATATATATATATATATATATATATATATACATATATATATATATATATATATATATATATATATATATATATATATATATATATATATATATATATATATATATATATATATATATATATATATATATATATATACATATATATATATATATATATATATATATATATATATATATATATATATATATATATATATATATATATATATATATATATGCCCCTACACTTTAGCAACCAATATATATAACAATATAACATATACTAAACTAAATTAAATGTGATATTTGAAAATCATAACGGTTTTTTCTTTGCAAAAAATGTGATTTTAATAAGATTGTTAATAAAGAATTGTTTTTGAAATGGTTATTAAACTTTTTAATGTCAAACTTTCTAATAATATCCGATTGACAACTAGTCCTCAAAATAAATCAGCCTGGGCATTTCAGAAAGTTTTTAGGAGCTCCAGTTCATTATATGAGGCCGAAGTCATTGACGAATACCATACTCTTTGCTATTTAGGAAAGTAATGTTAGCCATTTTCAAAATTGTTTATTGGCAATAAAATATGCTGCATAGCAAACAGGTATGTACGCGAGATAATCGTGGTCTACTTTATGATAACGAAGATTATGTAGAATAGGAACAGAACAACTTTAATAATACACAATAAACCTACGCAAATTGGCAGGTAATATCACCTGATACCGTTAATTATAGTTATATGTTATATTAGCTGTCCAGAATATCTTTAAAAAATTTTAATTTCTTTGATTTCTAAATCATTAAATTCACAATTTTTTGATTGTTTAATTGTTCTTGAAAATTTATAATTTTTAAATCTACCTAAATTTTAACGAAAGTTTATAAATCTGAAACAATAAGTCAAATTTGACAATATTTAAAAAGAGTAATTGCCGATATAATGTCATACAAAAATAACGACACAGGAATATAATATGCCAACTGTGTTACCCAGAATTTAAACCAAGATTCTCAGAACAACACTGACAGTCAAAAAATGTCTATTAGTACTACAAGCATGAAATACATAAATAACAAGAAAATAAAAAACGTACTAAAACAGACTGATCAGTTCATACTGACCTTAATGATGATCATGGTCCTAATGGTAATCCTATAAAGAAATACAATTACATGGCAAATTAAATTTTAATTACTAAGGTATTAAAGTATTTGAAAAAAATTTTAAATCTAATTACATCTAAACATCCAAAAATAGTTTTAACAAAAAATTAATAAACTACGTGATGGATTATTCTGTTTATAATCAAAAATAACATTTATACCTAGCCTATGAGAAATGCCAAATAATGACATGCGACACTGTGAATGCAATACATGGGTATTTCTTATCAAATTCCGAAATTTAAGTCCCGAGTTATTGGCGCGGAGTCATGCATTAATTATCAGTGTAATATTTTTATTTAAAAGCAAGTTATCTATACTACTATTGTTAAAAAAAAACGTTATAGAAAAAAAAAATTATGGTCAATTTATTGCCCTGAAAGTCATTCTCCCACCTTACCCCTTAGTCCGAGTACATTAACAAAAATCCTGCTAATCTCAAATATAACAATATTCTTATTAATTAATTCTGGCTAAAATATTCAAAGGATAGTATTAATTGTATGTCAAAACTTTCATTGCGCTACGACAAATCGAAAAAGCGATTTTAAATACGAGGATGGACTGAAAAGTTCGCAGCCTAGTCAAGAAAACACGTACAAAAATATTTTTATTTTTCGACGTAATCTCCACCTAGCTCTATGCACTTCTTCCACCTGCTTTCCAAAGCTTCCCCACTTGTTTGAAAAAAAGATTTCTCAAGGTCTTCAACATACTGGTTAACTGCAGCTTCGAGTTCTTTATTTGATGAAAATTTCTGGGCATCGAGGTGTTTTTTTTGGGTATGGAAACAGATGAAATTTCGAAGGTACCAAATCAGGAGAATAAGCCATATGGGGCAGCAATTCGAAACCGAAAACCGAATTTGAGCGATAGACTCAACAGACGTGTGAACGAGAGCGTTGTCCAGATGGAACAAAACTTTCTTTCTCAGTAATCCTGGACGTTTCGCTTTAATTTCTTGACGTAAATGACGCAAAAAGGTGCAATAGTAAGTCGAGTTTATTGTTTCGCCTTTCGGAAGGTAGTCCACCATATTAATACCTTTAGCATCCCAAAAAACTGACGCCATCACTTTTCCAGCAGACAGAATTGCCTTCGCTTTCTTTGGGGTCGGTTCACTAGATTTTTTCCACTACTTG
This sequence comes from Pachyrhynchus sulphureomaculatus, assembly GCA_019049505.1. NCBI lineage: Eukaryota > Metazoa > Arthropoda > Insecta > Coleoptera > Curculionidae > Pachyrhynchus > Pachyrhynchus sulphureomaculatus. The sequence continues at coordinate 53,110,864 of CM032448.1, forward strand.
GATTGTTATTTTGACTCTGGAGAGTATAGTGGTGAACTTAGGTTTCGTCCATTGTCACAAACCTGTTAAGAAAATCTTGCGGACCAGCCTCAAACATCTCCAAACAGTCGCGAGAAATCGTGTCGATTCGTTTTTGTTCAACCGAAAGCAATCTGGGGACCCACCTCGCGGAAACCTTAGAAAATTCGAGTTCGTTGTTTTGTGTTCGTTCATACGAGATGCCTTAGTGTCTGCAATCTCCTTGATAGTTAATCAGGGAGATTGCAGACAATCAATATGAGATCACACACTTTGCGGATGTTTTCTTCAATCGTAGACTTCGTGGGCCGGCCGGAGCGAGTGTCATCTTCGATGCTCTCTCGACCACGTTTAAATGCTGCAACCTATTTTTTCACAGTGGTATATGACGGAACAGATTCCCCTAGTGTTGTTTTCATATCGTCATGGATCTCCTTTGGTGTTAATCTTTCTTTAAACAGGTACTTGATGATCGCACGTTGTTCAATTTTTTCCATTTGGTCTTACTAAATTCGTTCTAATCTAAAAACCACAAATTCTTCAGGAGGTAAAATAGCTCCCCGTTCGGATCTCCGGGTGGGGGCTGGTTCAGGGGCGTCGACATGCAAAGATCAGAATTTCAAAATCGATTTTTGCAACATACGAGGTTTAAACACGAACATAAATTCAGTGCACCAGCACCTGCAATCAACCAAACCTCATGTACTCGCTCTCTGTGAAACTAAGGTCAGTTCATCGACCAGCACAGTAAACTATCTTTATCCTGGGTACGACTTCTATTCCCGATTTAGGCGTAACTTTGGAATCTGTCTTTATGTGAGAAGCGACCTCTCTTGCCAACGAGAAGAGGCTCGGGAGCCCCCACACTTTGATGTTATGTGGTTAAAAATAACGACTCAATCAACCACAAGGTTCATCTGTACCCTATACCGACCACCAAGTGATGCTAACTTTAGAACACTTTTCGCTTCTCTTGCAGAGACCATCGACCATTTACAAATTAACTATACAAATACCGAAATTGCGATCCTGGGTGACTTTAATGTCCACAACATCAACTGGCTTAAATACTCAAATACTCCGACGAACAAAGTCATGAAGCCGAATCATTTTCAATCAGTTGTAGCTTAACACAGCTTATTGACGAACCAACACGGATCCCTGATCGAGACGGAGAGTTCGCCAGTCTTCTTGATCTGTTTTTAAACCACCAATCCGGAGACTTACACGGTCAGCGTAAATCCGCCGTTAGGTTCTTCCGACCATAAACTACTTTCGACATCGAGTATTCTACCAATCAGTGACAGAGAGACGCCTAAACCGCGCAAGATTTGGCACTACAAGTCTGCTAAATGGGAAGATCTCATGGAATATTTTCGAACTTTCCCTTGGTTAGACGTTTGTTTTCGATCCGACGACCCATCTGACTACGCCAGGGAGGTTTCCGATGTTATTTTGGCCGGTATGGAGGCCCCTTTTTCGAAGAAATGCCCCCCCAACGGCAACCGAAAATGCAAAGAAGCTGTTGCTTCTAAACACCTTGCATGCCGACAATGGCATGAAAATCCTAACACCATAAATCGTAACACATTTGTTCGTGCCAGGAACAGATACAAAGAGGTTATCGACGAAACCAAGGAGGTACACAATCAACGGATTAGAAACAAACTTCTCGCTTGTCCCGAAAATTCCAGGTCCTTTTGGTCGGTCGCTAAGGCAGTTAGTCAAAATTTTACCAAATCCACCATACCACCACTCACACGGCCAGATCATTCTATTGCAACAACACCTGTTGAGAAAGCGAACTTGTTGGCTGAACTCTTTGCTTCACATTCTACTGTCGATTTCCAAGGAAAAACACCACCTACTATTCGCATAGTGCAGTCAAGGATGCCCGATGTTGTCTTCAAACAGCGTATCATAAAGCGTATACTGATGAAGCTAGGCACCAAAAAGGCCTCTGGCCCTGACGGAATACCTACCATAGTTCTTAAAAACTGTGCGAGGGAACTAACACCAGTTTTCTGTAGACTTTTCAACCTATCCTACAGAAAGGGAATAGTTCCTTCCTGCTGGAAATGTGCTACAGTTCAGCCGATACCTAAAAAAGGCAAGAAGGCCTTGCCAAATAACTACCGACCAATGGCACTGCTTTCAATAATATCGAAAGTCGTGGAAAAGGCTATCAATCAGCATCTTCTAAAATATCTTGAAGGATTCAACATTATTAGCGATCACCAATATAGCTTTCGTAAAAATAGATCAACAGGAGATCTTCTGACTTATGTAACACATGTCTGGAACAACGCAATTGAACACTTTGGAGAATCTCGAGCGGTTGCTCTTGACATATCCAAGGCATTCGACCGTGTTTGGCACGATGGGCTGTTGGCTAAGCTACGTTCTTATGGTATGTCTGAAAGGTCCTGTTTATGGCTCTCATGTTTCCTCAAAGAGCGTTCTTTACGAGTGGCAGTCGACGAATTTCTTTCTAACACCTTCACTATCAACGCCGGTGTACCCCAAGGCTCCATACTGTCTCCTACTCTCTTTCTCATTTACATTAACGATCTGCTGGAAAAGACCGAGAATTCAATCTACAGCTTTGCAGATGATAGTACACTTATCTCTCCATTCACTTTGAACGCTCGAACATCGGCTACTCAGACGAATATCCGCAGACAGCAGGAAGTCATTCAACTGAACAAAGACCTGGAAGAAATTCTATCTTGGAGTGACAGTAACCAAGTGGAATTTAACGCTACAAAAACCCAGGTGGCAGTTTTCTCTAAAAAAGTTAACGTTGCTGAACCCGACATAGTTATGTCGGGGCACTCCATCCCTCTAACATCGTCACTCAATTTGTTGGGCGTTAATTTTGGAGCAAATATGTCCTGGCATAAACATGTTGCAGGCATAGCAAGGAGAGCTTCTCAAAAGTTGGGAATATTATTTCGAACCAGAAAGCTTTACACTCCACAACAACTGTTAATTCTTTACAAAGCTCAAATTCGACCAATTATGGAATACTGCTCCCATGTTTGAAGCTCCGCTCCCAAACATACACTGCATTTGTTGGATTCTATTCAGAGAAAAGCTGTTCGTCTGATTGGAGACCTGACCGACGGCCTTGATTCGCTGGAACATCGAAGAACGGTTGGTGACTTGAGCCTATTCTTCAAGTACTTTCATGGAAAGTGTTCGAAGGATGTGGCCCGCTTAATTCCTCCCAGAGCGGTGCATGTTAGAAGTACACGTCGCGCTAATTCTTCACATCCGTATGAGGTTCAGCTTGTTACTCCTCGTACAACGCTCTTCAAGCAGTCTTTTATATGGAGAACATCATCCTTTTGGAATAATTTGCCCAGGACTGTGTTTCCCATCGAGTACAATCTACAGCGATTCAAGAACAACGCGAATCGCTTTTCCGCACACATGTCGCTCCTGCAGCGCTTTAGGGACTTCCCTGTAGCACTTGTGCTAGACCCATAAAAAAAAAACAAAATTTTACACTGTGACAACCAAAGAAAGTATGAACTTATTAAGGGTACCATAATAAAAATATTATAATTATTTTTTGGTGAGGTCACGAACTTTTCAATCCATTCTCGTATATGTCTCAATAATTCCCTCGCCGTGTCGCCGTTCAATTTATGATCGTACCGAACGAGATCTGTGAACCCAACCTTAAGTTTTTAAAATCTGGCAACACTCTTAGCACGCCAATATGGCGGTTTCTTCTCAACACTGAAGTGAATTTGTGTAAAAAAGCATTTGGTTGAAAATATTTAAAAATTACATTTCTGTCTGTCATTACCTCACTGTACGTATGTAAAGGGTAAGTTAGTATAATATAAAACGGTTTAATTCATTTCATGCGTTTTGGGGAGTAATATGGATAATCAAAATGCTTAAGCAAATTCAGATTATGTGCCAGTGTATTCTGTAGCATTTGTCGGAATTCGTCATTCCCTCGTTATCATATAATCATATCATAATAACTTTATATAAAGTTGTTTTTTGAACTTCCTTATTGTTTTCCTTCAGCTTGTATTTCATAGCCTTTAATTTTAACAGGTGTATAGCAATTAAAAATGACACGACAAAAGAAGTTGTGTGGCGAAGAAAAGAAATTAAAAAAGAGTGCGACAGGAAAAGGCGAGAACAAATCAAAAGTAATGCCGAATCTTTCGAAAAACTGCGGGAAAGGAAAGATTAAAATATTTAAAGAAAAAAGAGAAGGGTCAGGTGAAATCAATTACTACTATGAGTGCTAGAGAAGTTAGACAAAAACGAAAACAATGGAAACAAAATAATAAGGCGTACAGGAACAAAAATTTACAAGGAATACTTGATCAAACACCTCCACAAAGTCCTGCATCATCTTTGCAGCAAAGACTAGAGTCTGTAGCTACTCGTAATAGATGTCAAATGAGAAGCCGACGAACCATTTTGTATGCAAAGATTACAAATTTGGAAAAAAAGTGAAAACTGCAGTGAAGTTAAGCGAAAAATACAAGAAAATATATTTGAGACTGAAAGCTAAAATTGTTGATCCAGAGTCTCGGGCAACGAAAGTATCTATGCTCTTAAAAAACACAAAACTCAACTTCCTGACATTGTGAAGAAAAAATTACTTTTTTTAAGCATAATACTTTCAAAAAACACAAACGTCGAAAAATAAGCACCAAAATGCTGAAAGTAAGGGACGATATCAATAACTTTTTAGAAAATGATGAAAACATGAAAATATGCCCAGGGAAAAGGGACTATCTTAAATCCAAAGAAGTTAAGATGCAACAAAAGCGTGTGTTATGTGACAAATTTTATAACTTACAGCAAAAGTTTTTAGGCACAGTCAATTACAAGATAATTCTGGCAACCTTTTGCAGATTTAGACCCTTTTGGATTACCGGGCAAAATTTGAATGAGCGAAATACTTGCAAATGTGTACAGTATGTCAATATCGAACTGAAGATATATAAATTGCATGAAGTCAATGCACTGAAATTTTGTAGCGGGACATCAGTTCTAGGGACTGTAACCTACAATATGCATTCCATAAAATGTTTATTCAGAGAATGTTCAACCCGCAAGGAACGATCTTTAGAGTACTACTTACCAATGCCTAACAAGTCTGTGACCTATCGACCATCGATTTACGAAGTCAATTCATTTGAAAAGGACGGAAAACAAAAATGAGTTCGTAAACCCGTGAAGAAAGAGTATAAAGTTAAATTGAAATAGCTTGTTCAAGATCTGGAAGCGGCATTATCCAACATGTTGGCACTATAGCACATCAATACCAAACTATTCAACATATCAAAACCAATTTAACCATAAATGACGTCCTGAATCATGTAGATTACAGTGAAAATTATTGCTACAAGTATAATGAGGAAACATAAACTGTCCACTTTGGTTGAGCAAGACAGCAAATAACAATGCATACAGGAGTACTATACTTGCGCAATGATAATGCAGTCAAACCTGTATCTTTCTGTACTCTACCTAGCAACAATAGATATGACACATTGGCTGTTTATGCACACTTAAAACCCATATTTGACTGGATTAAAACTCAAAAATTACCTATTCACAGATTACACATGTTGAGTGACGGGCTTCTTAATCAATATAAAAATAAATTCATATTTGAAATGGTGTGTCGTCATCTAAAAGATCTTTATCCAAAAATTACTCACTTTTCACGGCATTATTTTAAACCAGGGCACGGTAAGGGAGCACCTGATGGTGTCGATGGAACACTGAAAAGAACAGCCGATAAAGTCGTAGCCGAAGGCCACGACATCATAGACTTGAATTCATTGAAACCCATCTTTCAGACCATATGTCCCTCTATTTTATTGTTTGAAGTAACCACAGCAGATATTTCACTAATGGATAATCTCATAAAACAGTCCACGAGTATTCCTACATTCCAGGGAACACAAAAAATACGGCAATTCATATTTTTAACAACACTTTACAGTGCAGAAGACTTTCATGTATAGATTGCATGGAATATTGTACCCACTATCATTTGGGATACTTTCAACAACATGGTTTTACCAAAACACGCAACAGACCCCCTCGAAAGTCAATGAAAATTGATACCATCAATACAGATAATGATAGTGACTATCTTTACCCTGCATTCAAGATTACACTGTAAAGTCTAAGGATATCGATACACTTGATTTAGAAAATGTTGGATCTTCTGTTGCCTCCGACAGCCATCAAATTGCTACTATTGGAGATCATGTCCTGATTAAATAGGACAATGAAAAGTATCTCGGAGAAGTTCCTTCTATTTTTAATATAAATAATAAATTAATAAAGATTAATAATTAATCTATAAATATATAATATAATAATATCTATAATCTATAAATATATTTCTCCATTTTAAGTACAAAATTTAATTTTAAAGATTAATAAGTTTAATTAAGAAAGATTATATTGTTCTAATTTCATACATTATTATTTGTTTTTTATTATAATAATATTTAAAAATCATCCCCCACTCTGTCAGTTATAAACAAAAATATGGAAGACCATTACTTTTAAATAGACCTTTATAGTTAAACTTTGGATTTCTGTTATAAAAAATGATATTTTTAATACAAAAACTGTAGATGTAATAAAAATTAAAATTTCGGAATTTGATAAGAAATATATATTTTTAATTCAATAGTATATTTGATAAGCACTGAATTCTTAAAATTTACACTCTTTTTATTTTCCATTTTCTTGTCAAACAAATATTGTATTTGTGAAAAATTCACACTCCCAAATTCCATTTGTTTACGTTTCAGAATTCCCTAAATCCACAAAAAACTGGTTTCCAATTTCCGTCGGTTTGTCTACCTGTTGGGACGATAAAGATCGAACGAAATTAGATATCGACTTCTAAATTGGCATAGATAGAATATGTAAAGTAGAAAAGAAACCTATAGATTTTGAGTGATATTGCTACCGGGAGTGGAAGGGATAGGGTCTATAAATTTTGTAGGATTTCAATAACATTATAAGATTTTCTCCTGACCTTTAGTTAAGATGATGAAGGAGGGGTTGCTTCGAATATACCTTATTATATATCCATTTCAGGGTTCCTGAAGTCGAGAAATCTGAAAATTCTATTCTATTTTTTCATTATTGTATGTAGAGGGAAATATTACGTATCCGTTGTGAATATCTCTGATCAATCTCCTCGATACAATTATTTAAAATAATGAGTAATTTTGCTTGGATAAACTTATTATTTAGTGTCAGAAACTCAAATTCAGTATTTATTTTAAAACTGCTTTTTTTGCAAAGAAAGTAATGGATAAATCTATTGCCCTAGTACTATTGATAATGAAGACAAATCATCTCGGCCGAAAAGAGCGACTTTCTCAGAAAAAAACATACTTCGCTTAAAGGAAAATTTTACATCTGTCGGTAAGGAGGTTATTCAGAATGAAAATACCTAATAGGGAATCTTAACGTCTTACCTTCTCAAATGAAGATTTTGTTGTAGGCAAGTGGTCATGGTATAAAACTACCTAATATTATAAATAGACACTGACGTTATCACATGGGAGCAGTCTTGAAGTTAGGATGTTCGTACACTGCATTAGTACATACAACACGATTTTTCAAATATTTATTTATTCATTCATCAACGGATAATCCATTACATACAGAAAAACAAGAACTCAAAACAAATAAATTACAGACTGTAATAATTAAATAACATATAACATCATACGATAAGAAGCTAAAACAAAGTACAAAGCAGTAGAGCAAAGAGCGCAAATAAGATATCAAATTACATCAGTATAAAAACATACAGACGAAACAAAACATAATCATAATGACAATCACACTGCCCTGAACATCCCTCCTCCAGAAGAGTCAAAGGTTCCTAAGCGAACTCTCTCTCAATAGTTTCACTAGGCCATTCAGATATATGTTAAAAAATCAATATCGGTTACATTACCCACTGCGTGAAGTCGGGCAATTGGGGAGTTCATGGCATAGTTGAACTTGTGGTTTGACCACGAAAAATTGCCATGTCTCCTTGACCTCCTGGGTGGAATAAAAAAATGGATCTGCGACAATAGAGCGGGACAATCAATCACTGAATTCATTATTGTATACAAAAATATCAGTTCCGCATCTGACCTTCTTGTCGAGAGCTTCGGGAGGCAAGCAACTGACCTCAAAGCTGTAGCGGAATAACTGGATTGGAGGATATGAAGTCTATATGAAATAAAACGCGATAATCTATTCTGCACTCTCTCGATGGAATGAATATGACTCTCATAATAAGGGGACCAAACTGGGGAGCAATACTCCAACACCGGTCTGACTAGGGTCCAGTATAATAGTATTAAAGTGTCAATATTTTTTTCTCCTTTTTCACGTTATGAATTGTATATGTGCATTGTGTTTTAACATTATTTTGTTTTTATATTACTATTGTAATTTTATTTTTATATTACTATTGTAATTGGCCTGTCCGTTAAAATAAATAAATAAATAAATAAATATTATGAAACCCAGTACCCTTGTTGATTTATTAATAATATAATCATAATGATAATGAAAACTCAATTTTTGATTAAGAATGATACCAAGATCTCTAATACTATCCACGGACCTCAAGGGCTATCCATTAAAGCACGAGAATTGCTTCTGTAAAAGGAAATAACCTGACATTTGTCGATATTGAGACCCAGGCTGTTAGTCCTACACCAAACAGCAAAAGGATCGAGACAATTCTGTAACTGGTGACAATCTGATATAGAGCCTATTACTTTATAAATCTTACAGTCGTCCTCACATAGTAAAACCGGACATTTTACATAGGTAGCAACATCGTTAATAAAAATATTAAACAGAAGGGGACCCAAATGACCGCCCTGAGGTACACCAGAGGTAGCAGCAAAGTACTCGGATAAAAAACCCTTTATGCGAACGGCCTGCGGTCTTCCTTTGAGATAGTACTCTAGCCATTTCAATAAACAACCCCCAAAGCCAAATGAGCCGTCCCAATTTTGCACATAACACTCTTATGCTCACAGCATCAAATACCTTGGAGAAATCCGTGTAGACTGCATCAACCTGCAAGTGCCTCTTCAAAGCTCTCGAAACAAACTGTTCCAACCAAATCAAGTTGGTAGTAGTCAACCTTCTCTGCAAAAACCATGCTGTTGCTTGAATCAAACCCGATATGACCGTTCGCTTTATTTGATCTGTAATAATGTTCTCGAACATTTTTGGAATGATGCTTAAGATGCTTATATAGTTTAAAACGTTAGACCTGTTATCCTTTTTTATAAATAGACGTTATATAACTTTGTTTCCAACGATCAGGAAATATACCGTCTTTCCGGGAGGAAGTGAAAAGTATTAACAACGGTTTGGCAAGAGAACATCTGCAGACATGTAGAAGAAAGGGCGGAATGCCATCCAGCCCAGGACCCCCATCGACTTTCAAAGAGCAAAGGATTCCATAAACTGTCTTCAAATCAATAACGCAGTCATTCATAACCGTAACAGTGTTAGCAACCGAATGGGGAAGCGTGTCAAGAAAATCCAGCCTGAAGACCGATCTAAAGTGTTTGGAGAAAAGAGAAGCAATCTCGATGGGTGAAACATGGACCGTGGCAACCTGTTATCTGAACGTTTAGCATTAACAAAATCCCAAAAAGATTTTATGTTGCCAGGTATCGAGCTTTCCGTAAAACACTAGTTACAAGTGCGAAATCAGCAGCTTCTACCAACACATCGTAAAGATCTCAGTACTAGCCATCTTTTCCATATGTTTTCAGTATAGGTCATATTGTGATTTTTGTTGTCATGTTAGGAAAACTGCTCTAATTTGGCAATTTTGGGAATTAACTGACAAGAGAACTAGTAAGCGAACTAAAGATATCATGCTACGCAGTAAAAGAACTAAACATTGTTTTGAGTTATTCAACTTATGTATATATATATATATATATATATATATATATATATATATATATATATATATATATGTATATATATATATATATATATATATATATATATATATATATATATATATATATATATATATATATATATATATATATATATATATATATATATATATATATATATATATATATATATATATTATAGTGTTGATTCGTTATTTTTAAATAAATAAATTATTTATCATATAAGAACCCCCATTATGCCCCTTGTGTATACTCTCTTGAATATTAATATTGAGTTTGTTTAACAAACGGTAGATGGCGCTGCTGAGTGAATAGGCAGTGTTAACATCGGTGCTAAAAAAAGTGTAAGTGCGAAATCAGCAGCTTCTACCAACACATCGTAAAGATCTCAGTACTAGCCATCTTTTCCATATGATTTCAGTATAGGTCATATTGTGATTTTTGTTGTCATGTTAGGAAAACTGCTCTAATTTGGCAATTTTGGGAATTAACTGACAAGAGAACTAGTAAGCGAACTAAAGATATCATGCTACGCAGTAAAAGAACTAAACATTGTTTTGAGTTATTCATTACTTATGTATATATATATATATATATATATATATATATATATATATATATATATGCTGAGTGAATAGGCAGTGTTAACATCGGTGCTAAAAAAAGTGTAATTTTTTACTTAATTTCATAATAAAATTTAGTTGTAAACTTGTGTATAGTGTCCTGTGCAGCTATGGGCAATAAGGGCGAAATTCAACCCACAGTGTCCACCAGACATACAAATGAACTACAAAAACTTAATTCATGGAAGAAATGGCGGCTAAATTTACTAATGATCTTGACAGTTTCCAAAAAGAGCTACAGAGTACGGTAGGAAATATTAATTTAGCCGATGAAACTCGGGATTTAGGTGATTTACTAGGTCTTCAAAAAAAGTTTTTAGATTTTGAAAAATCCATCGCTAGTAGTCTGAGTGTTCTGAGGGAGGAGATTGACAGATTGAGGTTAGAAGGTGAGACCATGACAATTTCAGCTAATAATAACTCTATTTTAATTCATTGTTTGAATGATGATCAACATGACGATCTTTACGATAACGTTATTAAATTAATTACCTCCAAGATTGGTGCAACAATTGACAAAAACGATCTAAACTATTGCCATCGACTACAGTCCCTGGCCAAATTATTAGACGCACTGCAAGATTTCATGTAAAATATTAATTACCGAGTGATATTGTACCGTTTTATTATTTTAAATTGATTTGTTTTTTATTTTTATATTATCCAATCAATTACCTATTTATTTGACATAAATAAAACAGCATTAATTTAGAAAAGCATAAGTTTATTAAGTTTTAAAGAAAAGGGAAATTAATGTTAGTAAAAGTCAATATTTAGTTGAGCCACCTTTAGCCGCTATCAAAGCTTTAATTCTGCGCGGCATGCTATCAATGCAAGATTGTACTGTCTCCTGCATTTGAGGATGATGATTCCACACATGAATAATCTTTTCTAGGAGCTGGGTTTTGTTGGTAATCACATCTTTAGCCACTTCTCTTTTCATCAGCTCCCACACATTTTCAATGGGGTTCATACCCGGCCAATCCAACAGAGGAATATTTTTTTCTGCCAAAAAAGCTTTAACAGACCGAGCAGTGTGGCAGGGAGCTCCATCTTGCATGAAAGTGAATGGTTCCCCATTTGGAAACCATTCTCTGAGCTGCGGAATCAACCGATTTTGTAATACTTCTTTGTACTGATCTTGCCTCATTATTCCTTTGACGACGTACAGACGTCCAGTGCCCTTGCCGCTGATGACTGACCAAATCATCACTTTGGTGGGATGTTTAACCGTCGGGACGACACAATCAGGATGAAACTTTTCTCCATGACGACGACGCACATACTGAGCTTTATTCTGCAAAATTTCGAATGTGCTTTCGTCACTGAAGCAGACCTGTCAAAAATAGGAAAAATATATAAACTTCCATGTTTATTTGCTTTATTTAACTGAAAATGAAATAATGTATCAATTATTGATTAAATTGCTGTATCTTACCGATCTCCAGAAGTCCACATCTTTGTCTTGCCATTGTTTGGCCCACTTCAGGCGCTTTGCTTTCATTGCAGCTGTTAACTTGGGCTTCCTGGCGGGGGCGACAGGCCTTAAAATCTAATTCTTTCAATTTTCTTCGAACAGTGGGCTCAGAAGCATTTACGCTAGCATCCTGGAGTTGTGATTTTATTACCTTTGTGGTAGCAAATCTGTTTTTCTACACAAATTTTCTTCAAACATCTCTCTGACCGTGGAGTGAAAATTGGTTTTCTACCGCACCTTTTCCTTCTTTTCGGGCTTAATTCCTTCCCTGACTCAATTTTCTTTTTTATGCGTCGTACACTAGCTTCAGAAACCTCCAATCTTCGTGATATTTCTCGGTTTGTAAATGTTTTCGCAATCACAAGGGCCTTCACTTCAGCTTTTTTACGTGATGAAAGATCGCCTTTTCTACCCATAATGAAAATAGTCCAATTACTTTTTTAAAACACTGCATACAAAATAAACTAATAACTGAGTAGTATAAAACTGTTAAACAAACAATCACAGTCCATAAAGCCACAGAAACACGTCCGTACCTGACTCGATTCCGATCGCGACTGATACAGGTTTGTACTTGTTTACGTTCATGTATCACTTTGTCAACACAGTGTTGCCATATGTTAAAAATAAATACAAATATGTAGTCTACAACAATTCTTTTAAATAAAAATCAATAATATTGTAGTTTAAATATACCATTATTGCATAAAAACTCTTAAGAAACATAAAATTACTAAAAAAAATACAGTGCGTCTAATAATTTGGCCAGGGACTGTAGGTCCGAAAAAACAAAACGCCGCAAATCTAAGACCTGTGATCGTTTCCTTTTGCCGGCGCTGGATTCGCGATCACCTATTTTGCAAAACGAAACTCCTAAGGGCACCGAATATCTGTTTACAGAATTATTAACAACAGTAAATCTCAAACTATTTAAAGAAGCAAGAAAACACTTTAAAAATGCATGCTGAACCAAAGCGGGTAAAATATAGTATATGTTTTCGATGGCGGTGCTAAAATTTTAGTGCGATCTACGGCAGACCTTAGTCGACAGAATGAATAATATTGTGATATGATATAATGAGTGCTTTTTCAGGCATGCAGATTGATTTGTGGAAATTAGTGCTTAAATACTAAGATTTTCGACTTATTCGGGTATGTAATCTATAAGAATATTAAGTGCTTATGGTGAATACTTTTTAAATGGTATCATCTACAGGTATCTAGTTGTCCATTAGTATTATCGGGATAGTTATATTTTTTTTTATATATATTATAAGACCGATTTTGATTATTTTGAATTTTATAATGTAACAAAATTATTAATTAAAATAATGTAAAAGATATGATGATACCTGGCTAGGAATGTACTGTATATGTGTGTTTACGGAAGTTTTTTTATGATCATAAGCAATGGAAAGAAGAAATTATTTACACATGGAAGCATAAATTAATATCTCTTGGATAGTTCATATATGTATATAAATATTCTTAAGTTATTACTATACAATATTCTCTTGCATCTGCATATAGCTCACTCAATATGATTTTGAAATTTACGTCGAAAAATGAACAAATATTGTCTTAAAATTCCAGTTTTTAATTCAGAGTATGCCGATTGAAATGTATTTGTTTTTATCATTAGAAGACTGTGTACATATATTTATTGGTTCAATTATTTTTTATTATTGGTTCAATTATTTTTTATTTCTTACTGATCACATCTGTATCTATAGTTTAACACAGGTTTCATTAATACCTGCTGTTACTCCTTAATGTTATTATATTGCTTTTTTAGTTGTATTTACTTATAGCACAGCGATGTACTCCCTTTTAGAGCTATGTACTTTTATTTTCTTGTCTTTACTTTTTTTGTTCTCTCTAGGTTAATTGAATTTAGGTTTAGGGGGGAAGTCATAGGGCAGAGCTTGAGATGGTGGTTGCGCTGCGTTGTAGGGGGGCGTATATTAGCGTTGTACAATGGGGGATGATTATATAAATGGGCCGATAAATAACCATCTAAGTAATACTTATTTTTAAGCTTTAAAGATTTTGCCGTTGCACATTTGAATGTGATGTCGATGAACACGGGCTTTGATGAGTTTTTGTATTATATGAATACGTATTAATTTGACGTAATAGGCCTTTCTGAAACTTGGTTATCTCCACTTGATGATTACGACTCGTATTCGATTCTCGGGTACACCTTTGTTCGAAAGGATAGAAATGGTAAAGGTGGTGGGGTTGGCTTCTATATTAAAAAACTATATTAAATTTAAACAAATAGCATTAGACATTAGTTGCCCCGATCTCGAATATATTAGTATTATAATATTACTCAATCATAAAAAAAATATTTTTTACAAATATATATATATATATATATATATATATATATATATATATAGATATATATATATATATATATATATATATATATATATATATATATATATATAAATAGGCATGTGCCCTACAGGCATACAAAGATCAAACAAAAGAATAGTGCTCCTTGGATTACTGATAATATAAAACTTTTAATTCAGTTAGGAGATAAAGCTCATTCCAAATATCTAAAGAACAGGTCACCAGAGCGTCCCAATATTACCGGAAGCTTAGAAATTTTGCCAAGCACGCTATTATAACAGAAAAAATTTCATATTTAATCACTTTTCTCGAAAAAATGGTCAAGCCAGCTTAGTTAAACTTGACACGTAACAAGTTAAGTCATATTCCAGATGATTTGTGCAATCCTGTCTTATTAAATAATTATTTTTCTTCGTGTACTGGAGGATTGAATAACGTATCAGCAAATAAAATGATTTATTATAAATCTAATACTCATCCAAAGGTAACAAATGAAATGAAATTTAGTTTTAATCTAATTACCGAGGAAGAGTTGTTAGCCATCATAAATAAAATCTCTAGTAATGCCATAGGAGAGGATAGTATTTCGGTTAAAGATCTTAGATTCAGTCTTCAATACTGCACGCGTCCGCTAGTAAATATAATCAATTGTTGTATATTGGAAGGGTACTTTCCGAATATCTGGAAAAAGGCTATTATTAAACCATGTGCCAAAGTGACAAACCCCATGGAACCAAAAGACCTACGACCAATTAGTATACTCCCAACTTTATCAAAAATTTTGGAACGACATGTATATCAGCAAATGTTTTTATATGTAAATAGTAAACAAATAATACCCAATTGTCAGTCGGGATTTCGACCTTATTTTAGTACTACTACCAGCTCGGTTAATTTACTGAACGATATTCGTTTCAATGAAGAATGAAACCACCTGTTTAGCTCATTTAGATTTTAGTAAGGCGTTTGACACCCTAAATCATGATTTGCTCTTGGCAAAGCTTTTCTATTTTGGTCAGTTATTTTTATGGAACATTTTCAAAAAAATCGATCACACTGTGTAGAAATTAGAAAAGATTTTAAATCCATTAAATCTAATTACATACTTACTTACTAAAAGAGTGCCTCAAGGCTACATCTTGGGTCCACTATTGTTTTCTCTTTATGTGGCAGATATTGATAAGGCGACAGAATATTCAAAAATGCAACAGTATGCCGATGACTCTCAAATCTATATACCATTTCCTTTAAATAAGTTAGGCACTTCTTTAGTATATTTTAATAAGGATCTAAATAACATATATAATTTTTGTAATAATCATAGCCTCAAACTTAATTCACAGAAGTCTTGTTTTATGTAAGTAAAAATACAGATAGTACTTTTTGGTACCTTTAGACCTTCAATTGACAATACTTTTTTGCCTTTAGTTCATGAGGCCAAAGTATTAGGAGTAATTTTTGACAAATCTCTTTCACTCCAATCACATATTAATAATAAATTAAAGGCTGCTTCTATTAGTTTAAAAAAACTGTATAATCTAAGGAATCTTCTGCCATTAAAAACCAAATATTATTTGTGCAACAGCTGGATCTTATCTTTATTTGATTATGCTAATGTTGTGTATGGCGACTCTTTGTCAGCCCAGTATGTTAGATTAATCCAAAAAATACAAAACTGTTGTGTGCATTTTTCTTTTAACATTCCATTCAGAAATTGAATCACACTCTATTTAAATAACAGCTACATTTTAAATCTGGAAAATCATAGAAGAAATTTGGACAACCCCAATACCTCACAATTTAGTGTTTTTCTCCATCCGCACGATACAAGAAACATTAATTCTTTTAGAGTTCCTCAACACAGGAAGGCTGCCTCTGAAAAGTTCTTCATTTTTGTGCTGTGCTTGTTTGTCACAAGAGGCTGAACAATTATCACCAGGCAAGTTTTCTTCCTATGTAAAACACCAACTTATTAACCAGCAAGAGAATTCTAATTTAACGTAATATTTACCTACATCTATAATTTTTTGGGATCCTTTTAGAGGTGGTACCACTTGCCTACCATATCATATTATGTAAAATTTACTTTGTTTATCCATATACATCTCCCCGCGCCTCCGCCGCCCATTTCGCTGCGTGCTCGCCGATCCCCCTTTGCGCTCTGCTATTTTTAGAATTTTTATTTTTATAATCTTTACAATTAGTTTTTTATTTATTTTTAATGTATATGTTCGCTACAGGGTGGCACTACATATGCCCAAATAGTGAAGGGCTTGTGGTATCGGCTATTTATAGTCGCTGTACCATCCTTTTCGTCGTATTTCATGCAAACTTAATTATGTCACTTTATTAATTTGTAGATACTGGCAAATAAACTAAAAAATATATATATATATATATATATATATATATATATATATATATATATATATATATATATATATATATATATATATATAGTATGTAGATATGCTATTAAATGAGGTATAATTTAATATCCTATAAAAACAGAACGGGAGCTCAGTGAAACACTACTAGTAGTAGAATTTATTAACAAACATAGAGAGACATTTTTACATTAAATCAACCCTTAGTACTTAATTTGGGTAAATACCTTTTTTAGTAAAAATTTCATTAAGTGTAAAAAGTTATGTCCTTTCGGGACTTAATAAAGAGGTCTTTAATAAAATAGGTGTAGATATTTAGATATTACCTGTCCCCTAAGTTAAAACAGCCCCCTGTGTTTGGACTTCAGAC
>CM032448.1:53133079-53135028 GCA_019049505.1 Pachyrhynchus sulphureomaculatus
TTGGAGTTGGTTCAGAGGTCAACGTGCGGAGATCGTAATTTTAAACTATATTTTTGTAATATTCGAGGTTTTAAACTCAAACTTAAATGCAGGGCACCAACACCTACATTCAAATAAGCCTCTTACACTTGTTTTCTGCGAAACTAACGCCAGTTCATTGACTAGCACAGAGGAATTCTTGAAGCCCTCAAAACTTTTATGTTATATAGTTAAAAATAACAGCTCCACAAATCACAAGATTCATCTGCTACCTCAAGTGACCACCTAGTGATAGCTTCAGAACACTTTTCGCTTCTCTTGCAGACACCACCGATTATTTACAGATTAATTATCCAAGGGTTGAAATCGTTATTCTGGGCGACTTTAATGTCCACAAGATCAACTTACTTACATATTCAAATACCACTGACGAACAAGGCCATGAATCTGAATCTTTCTTAATTAGTTGTGGCCTTAGTTAGCTCATCAACGAAACAAACACGGATTCCTGATCGTGATGCCAGTCTTCTTGACCCGCTTCTAATCACTAATCTAGAGATTCAGACTATAAATCCGCTGTATGATTTTTCCAACGATAAACTGGCTGCGACATCGAGTACTCTACCAATTAGCGACAGACAAAACATCAAACCGCGCAAGAACTGGCACTACTGATCCACTAATGGGGAAGAATCCCTGGGATATTTTCGAACTTTTTCTTGGTTAGACGTTTATTTCAGATCCGATTTGACTGCGCTAAGGAAAGTTCCGATGTCATTTCGGCCGACATGGAAGCTTTCAAAGAAAGGCCCTGCTAACGGCAAATCTTGATTCAATCAAAAATGAAAGCAAGCTATAGCTGCTAAACATCTTGCCTACCAACAATGGCGTAAAAATCCTAACGTCATAAATCGTCACAACTTCGTTCGTACTGGGGATAGATGCAAACAAATAATCGACGAAACCAAAGAGGGACGCAGTCAAACAACCGAAAACAAACTTCCTGCCTGTACCAACAATTGCAAGTCTTTTTGGTCAGTTGCTAAGGTCATTAGTCAAAATTTTACTAAATCCACCACTGATATGGCCAGATAATATTATTGCAATGACATCTTTTGTTAGCTGATCTGTTTGCTTTACACGCTACACCAAAAAAACCTTCTGGTGCTAATGGAATACCTGCCATAGTGGGCATCCCGTCTTTTTCAAATTTTCAATCTATCTTATAGAAAAGCAATATTTTCTTCCGGCTGAAAATGCGCTGGATTTCAGCCGACACCCAAAAAGAGTAAAAAGAACTACCGGGCAGTAGCATGCCTTTCAATATCAAAAGTTATGGGAAAGGCTATTAATCAGCATCTTTTAAAATATCTGGAAGTATTTAATGTTATTAGCAGACATCAATATAACTTTCGAAAGCATAGATTAACAGGAGATCTTCTAACGTTTGTCACAACTATTTGGAACAATGCAATTGAAGAAACTCGAGCGGTTGCACTTGACATATGTAAGGTCCAATGACCGTGCTTAACATTGCGGATTGTTGGCTAAGCTGCGCTAGTATGGTATGTCTGAAAAGTTTTATTTATAGCTCGCGTCTTTTTTCAGAAAGCGTTATTTACGAGTGGAAGTTGACGTTCTTTTTAATACGTTCACTATAAATGTCGGTGTGCCCCAAGACTTAATACTGCTGAGGTAAGGAAATTGTTCAAGAAATTCTTTTTTTTTGGGTGACAATAATCAAGTAGTATCTAACCGTACAAAAACTCGAGTTACAGTTTCTTCGAAAAAAATTTGCCTTGCTGAACCCGATATAGCCACGTCGCACAGTGATTCGGCAAGAACATGCTAGCGGGACAATATTCATGACATAATTTCCAGGAACCACTGATAACGACTTGTAAACAACCCCCCCCCCCCCATTTAACGGATTCCAAGAATTAATTTGTTTATCACCTCATAAAGGTATC
>CM032448.1:53135128-53283090 GCA_019049505.1 Pachyrhynchus sulphureomaculatus
TTGCCCAGATGGCAAAATACACCCAAATTGATTAAATTCTTGTGGATCATTAATTTTGAGCAATGGAATTACAAAGGCCTCCTTCCACCTTGTTGGAAAATAACTTATTATAATGCATCTAATAATGATATTTAGAATATATTCTATAATATATGGACATCATAGATAATTTAAAGTTATATTTAGTATATTACAGCTAAATGATTTGCTTTTAATATGTTGAATAATTCGGAGTATGAAACGAATGAAAGATAACTAAATTATTTTTAAGATTAAAATTAAATAAAATTCTATCATTTCATCTTCTGTTATTCTCTTTGATTGAGTTCATAAAACGTCCATTGAATTTATTTAGGCCTTTAGAACACTTTTTCAAGGCCTAAGTTATTAAGTTGCTTCATTTTGCTTTTACTGTTGCATTTTGAAATCTTTTATTTTTTTTTCAGCCCGGATAGCCGATGTTTCTTAGTTGCTTATAATAAGCCTATTTAGCAGTAGTTTTATTATTTTTAAAGTTGTTTAATGCCCTGTCGCTGAGTTTCCTTATTAATTTTATATTATCCATTAACCATGATTTAGATTTTGATTTTCTAATAGAAATATTTTTAATTGGAATACGATGATCGAAGAGAACTAACAAATCATCGCTTAAAAAGGCAACTTTATCGCTAATATTTTGAATCTCATATGTTGAGCCAAAAGATTTCTTTAAAACTGCTGAAGACCTGTAAGAAATCTCACTGACTTAGTTAATATTTAATATACATCCTACCCGACAAAAAATTAACATATGATCAGAAATAAGACTAAGAGTACAACTGGTAATTATTAAAGAGTAATTAAGTAGTTTTATTTTTGGTAATTATTAATTTAAAAGGTTCTGTTATTGATAATAATTGTTTAGTTATTGCATCGTTATCATTTAAAACATCAATATTATAATCAGTTATGCAAAATAAGTTGTCATAATTAGCTATATAAAGTCATATATGTAAAAAATGAATGAACATCTTATATTTGGCGATCTATAAAGCGTTACAAAAATATAAATTTACTTTTCTAAGAAAAAGAAAAATTTTAGTTTTCTGAAAAAATTACATTAAATATTAAGTCTTTGTGTGTCTATAACGATAGTACTTCCTCCCGCGATTCGGCGATTAATTCTCACAATAATTAAGGATACTTAGCTAATCATTGAACATGCCTTTATGTAATCGACTGTCAGTTACCCCCATGATTTGATAGTTGCTATTCAAGCAAAGGTCCCTGATATCGTCAAAGTGTGTATGCAGCGATCTGATATTAAATTGTGTATTATTCAACGTCATTTAAAAACAATACTGGGAAGAATAAGCAGTAATTTAGAAAATTTAAATATTAGAGGGAGGAATAACATGGGTAGTAAAATACCACCGAGAAAAAAAGTAGGAACGAAGCAAAATGATTATTCAACCTGCGGCTATCCGGGAGATATCTGATCGCATGAGCTTATAGTAAATACAATTTATTTTAATATAGAAATACACACACACACACGCACATATATATATAATATATATATATATATATATATATATATATATATATATACATATATATATATATATATATATATATATATATATATATATATATATATATATATATATATACATATATATATATATATATATATATATATATATATATATATATATATATATATATATATACATATACATATATATATATATATGTATATATATATATATATATATATATATATATATATATATATATATATATATATATATATATATATATATATATATATATAATATATATATATATATATATATATATATATATATATATATATATATATATATATATATATATATATATATATATATATATAATATATATATATATATATATATATATATATATATATATATATATATATATATATATATATATATATATATATATATATATATACGAGGCTGGTTTGAAAAGTCCGTGCAAAGTCCGAGAGATGGCACCAATGGCGCGTATCGAGGTCATGTTTAGTTAGCATCTCTTGAATGAACGCAAACCAAGTTTCAGCCATATTGGTCTATTTCTTTGTGTTTGGCATATGTGTGAATCAAGGAAGTCGAGTGATTTTCAAGAAATGGACGAAAAAGAATTTCGTGTGGTGATTAAACATTACTTTATGAAAGGCAAAACACCTCAGGAGACTAAAGAGAAGCTTGATAAACATTATGGTGACTCTGCACCTTCGATTAGAACAGTTTATAAGTGGTTTCAAAATTTTCGGACTGGCCATATGGGCACAAGTGACGCTGAACGTTCTGGACGGTCTGTGGAGGTTATGACTCCAGAAATCATTGATCAAATCCATGATATGGTGATGGATGACAGAAGAGTTAAGGTGCGTGAGATTGCTAGTGCTGTGGGCATCTCGACTGAACGGGTACATAATATTTTGCATAAACATTTGGACATGAGAAAGCTATCCGCAAGATGGGTGTCGCGATTGCTCACGCTTGACCAAAAACGGAATCGTGTGAAGTGTTGCAAGGATGGTTTGCAGCTGTTCCAGAAGAATCCGGAGGACTTTAAGCGTCGTTTCGTCACTGTGGATGAAACATGGATACATTACTATACTCCTGAGACCAAACAACAATCTAAACAATGGGTTACCAAGGGGGAATCTGCACCAAAAAAGGCGAAGACCGTTCCTTCGGCCGAAAGGTTATGGCGACTGTCTTTTGGGATTCGCAAGGGATAATCCTCATCGAGTATCTGGAAAAGGGTAAAACTATTACAGGTGAATACTATTCATCGTTATTGGATCGTTTGAAAACCGAGCTGCAAGAAAAACGCCCGCGATTGGCCCACAAGAAAGTCCTTTTCCATCACGACAACGCACCAGCACACACCTCAGCAGTTGTGGTCGCAAAATTAATGGAAATAGTTGGAATCCTATCCTCGTTTCACATCCCCTCTATTCTCCAGACTTGGCTCCCTCGGACTACTATTTGTTCCCCAATTTGAAGAAATGGCTGGCGGGACAATGATTTTATTCAAACGAGGAGGTGATTGCAGACACTAATGGATATTTTGCAGACTTGGACAAATCCTATTATTCGGAAGGGATCAACAAACTAGAACATCGTTGGACGAAGTGTATAAGCCTAAAAGGAGACTATGTCGAAAAATAAAAAAGGTTTACCCCAAACCCATAAGTAGTTTTTATTTTTGCACGGACTTTTCAAACCAGCCTCGTATATATATATATATATATATATATATATATATATATATATATATATATATATATATATATATATATATATATGTATGTATATATATATATATATATATATATATATATATGTATATGTATATATATATATATATATATATATATATATATATATATATATATATATATATATATATATATATATATATATATATATGTCGGAATAAGAGATCTCTCTAAAAATATTCACGATAAGGCCTCTTAAGAGCCTATTTCTTCGTTTTTTCAGTGTAAATACACGTTAATGCCGCTGTATAGCAAGCTTTACTATTTTTCCTATAGACAGAAATGCTACTCCCTAGCAATATGATACTTTATATTAGCAGTAACATACGTTAGATCAAATGAGTATTCAATAATCTCAATTAACTCAAAATAAATACACTACATAAATTTTCTTAAATTTATGAAATAAATTAATGAAGAAGAAAAACGCCCGCGATTGGCCCACAAGAAAGTCCTTTTCCATCACGACAACGCACCAGCACACACCTCAGCAGTTGTGGTCGCAAAATTAATGGAAATAGTTGGAATCCTATCCTCGTTTCACATCCCCTCTATTCTCCAGACTTGGCTCCCTCGGACTACTATTTGTTCCCCAATTTGAAGAAATGGCTGGCGGACAATGATTTTATTCAAACGAGGAGGTGATTGCAGACACTAATGGATATTTTGCAGACTTGGACAAATCCTATTATTCGGAAGGGATCAACAAACTAGAACATCGTTGGACGAAGTGTATAAGCCTAAAAGGAGACTATGTCGAAAAATAAAAAAGGTTTACCCCAAACCCATAAGTAGTTTTTTATTTTTGCACGGACTTTTTAAACCAGCGTCGTATATATATATTATATATATATATATATATATATATATATATATATATATATATATATATATATATATATATATATATATATATATATATATATATATATATATATATATATATATATATACATATATATATATATATATATATATATATATATATATATATATATATATATATATATATATATGTATATATATATATATATATATATATATATATATATATATATATATATATATATATATATATATAAGTATATATATATATATATATATTATATATATATATATATATATATATATATATATATATATATGTCGGAATAAGAGATCTCTCTAAAAATATTCACGATAAGGCCTCTTAAGAGCCTATTTCTTCTTTTTTTCAGTGTAAATACACGTTAATGCCGCTGTATAGCAAGCTTTACTATTTTTCCTATAGACAGAAATGCTACTCCCTAGCAATATGATACTTTACATTAGCAGTAACATACGTTAGATCAAATGAGTATTCAATAATCTCAATTAACTCAAAATAAATACACTACATAAATTTTCTTAAATTTATGAAATAAATTAATGAAGGGAAAATGAATATTATTACTATGTTTTCAACAAGAAAAACTATTTATAAATTTACACTAAAGAAAAATATCAATATCAAGTAATAATGGTTAATATTTTTCATCTATTCTGAAGTTATTCCATTATACATTTTTTTTTGTATATTGTTTTCTTAATTTAGTAACGCAGATAAATAAAATACGAACTGAAATAAAGATGTGCATTGTAATTCATCGAAATGAAGGATTATTCATATTTTACAAAAAAATTAACTGAAATTTTCAAAGAGAATCAATCTAATTTACAGGTATAATTTATTTTCATTGTGTTTTGAACAGGCAATTTCTTTTCTTAAGACGAATGAAGGTTATAAGTTATAAAATTCATAACATAAATACCTATCGAAATTTACGCTAAAAGTTCATCAATGGCGATAGAATTATTAAACAGTTTTTATTTATTGAAAATCAGTAATTGTTTCCACTCGGTACACTTTGTCATTATGTTTTAATAAAACTAAACCATTTGAACACCAGTTTTTGTAAAAATCTGCTCGCTGCCTCTACCAGAAAATGTAACTAATATTTTGTTATCTTCTTGAATCTGTCAAATTGAGGCTATATTTTGCTTTTCCATTGCGTCAACTTATTGAACTCAATGGTAATATCATCTAACCTTTTCTTCCGATCCATTATCTTCTTATTGTAGCAGGCCGAGACTGTAGAATAGTCTCAGAAATAGTTCTAAGGTATTGTTAATTAAATATAATCGTAGATTTTAGTTGTAAGTTAAAATTTTCTCGAGATCGATGAAAAACCTATAATGTCGGATTGATCTTATAGGGAATGACCAACGACTATCGACTTAATCGTTGTATTTCATATAAACATTTAACTTCCTTTGAAACATTGTTTTAATATTTTTTTGAAACTATTGCACTAAATTAATCACCAAAATTAAGCGTTGTTCTTACTCATGCGCGATCGATTTTGTATATATATTATATAGATTAGCAAGACACGAAAAGTTAACAACAAAGCTAATTAGAGACCACTTGGAGAGGCTTACATCCGACTACGGACGGAACAAGCTAATGATGATGATGACGATTATATATATATATATATATATATATATATATATATATATATATATATATATATATATATATATATATAAATATAAAATTCCGGGTTTCAATCCGTTCGTCTAATAATGAATTTGCATGACTTTTCGCAAAAATCTCATTTGGCATTTTCAAGTGCTCTTGCTGCTGCTGCTACTCGATACTGTGATCTTGCTGCTGCTGCCGCTCGAAGCTAACTCAGTTAGCTCATCATCATCATTAGCTTATTCCATCCATAGCCGGATGTAAGCCTCCCTAAGTTGTCTCCAATGAGCTTTGTTGTTTGCTTTTTGCATCCAATCGTGTCCTGCTAATCTTTTATGTCGTCCCTCCTGTGGTCTACCTCTTCATCTTTTGTATTCTCTAGGCCTCCTTTCAACTATACGGCGTATCCATCTGCTATCATTCAGCCTTGCAGTATGTCGCGCCCAATTCCACCATAATATACATACTCGTTGTATTACATCTGTCACTTTTGATTTTCTTTGTATCTCTATGTTAGGAATACGACCTTGGAGTCTAATATTGAGAATTCTCGTCTCCATTGCCCTTTGGGTTAACTGAAGTTTATTTATTATACCTTTATTTAAAGCCGTCGCTTCAGTGCCATATGTTAATACCGGCAGTACATATTGATCGAATACTCTGGCTTTTGTTGTATTTGGGATGTCCAATTTAAATGTAGATTGTATCCTTCCGAACGCAGACCAAGATAACGAGACTCTTCTATCCAAGTGAGCCTTCGATTTTCTGTCCTAAATATATGAATGTTTGTACCTTTCCTATTATTTCACTTTTTATTAATAGTTTCTGGCTGTTATCATCACTTTCGTTTTTCAAATGTTTGGTTTTGGTGAAGTTTATTTTTAGACCGATTTCTCGAGACTTGTTATTTAATTCCATCAGCATTTCTTGTAATTCTTCTTTTGTATTGACGATCAGAGTGATATCATCTGCGAACCTTAAGTCATTTAATCATTCACCGTCTATTAATATTCCTTTATGTTCCCACTTTAGTGATTTGAACATGTCTTCTAGAGTCAAAGTTAACTGCTTTAGGGATAAGTCGCCTTGTCTCATTCCTGATGATGAATGAAGTATACAATTTCTAAATACTAATATAAAAAAAACACTAAATACATAACTAACTAATAATAAAAACAACAATAAACTATAATTTATTATAAGCAATATATGTATGCTAAAAGATTATCATATAAATATTTAAAAATCATACGAGTCAAAACAAAAAGTAATTATACAAAAATGTGAACTTCTCTGTTATCCAAACACAATAAATTCTCAGTGGGTCAATTTTATTGCATTGTATAAAAAGGATCTCCGGAACCTGACCGATCCATATCTCGATATTGGCAAGAGATGACAATGCCTACTACTTTCCTGATGGACGTTGTACTCATACTCTCATTTTTCTACAATATTGACACGATTTCCGTCAAAACGGAGGAGTTGAGAAATGGGCTTTGTTTAACTTGATAGGAGGGTAGCAGCAGGGGCTATCGGAGCTACAGTAACATTGGGTGGACCTGTAATAACTTATATCTATTTATATAATTTTATTTGATTTAAATGGAAATAGAAATTGTACATCCTATAAACTAAAACTAATTTGACATTATGGTTTCTACTTATTAAGAACAAAATAAAATCTCTATGATCTAGCCAACGTACCTTAAGAGAAAAATTACCTACATTTCACAGGTAAAAGCTGTGTTAATCCTATCCATTGCCGGCAGGTAATTAAATCGAAATATTATTTTACCTACAAAACAGTGATTTTCACTCCCAAGTACCAAAGTAAACAGTACCTTTGCGGTCGAGACAGGATACGGTAACGTTGGACTGTTATATTAAGATTTTGAATTGTATGATTTTAAGTGTGAAAAAGTAGTTACAAAAGCAAATTTAGACACAACATAAAAAGTGAACTCAATTGTTAATAAGTGTTTTCGTAAAATTTTATAAGACAATGGTAAATTCATTTGCGTTTGTTTACATTTGGATATTTATAATCATTTTGGTAAGCTGAAATACATTTTGTAGTTGATTAGTTTTATATAATTTATGAAATAAAGAATGACGAAGAACTTATCTTGGCATTAATATGAACTGCCTATTACAAACAGGTTATTCCTAATACCATTTTTAAGTTCTAATGATTCTGAAAGGACCCAATTCACTTTGCTGTACTGTTTACACTTCATAAGCTTCCTTATTATAAATTAAGTTTTCTTATTCTTGTGGAAAGTCTTATATAGAGTCTATAACGTTCCCACAAACTGTGGATTAATTATTTTCATGGCATTTCTTAAGTATCGGTAGAAAAAAAGTTCATATATATATATATATATATATATATATATATATATATATATATATATATATATATATAGGCCCGAAGATATTTAGTTTCCAAGATACCGGGTGACAAAGTTTCATTATTTTTTTTGGTTCTTCCTTATCTTAGATATTTTTTAGGATAAGAACTTTAAACTTTCAGCCCTTTTTATGTAGTGTATGGGTATTTAGCTAAAGATTTGTTTAAAGATATGAAAAACAGTCAGTCAATGGTGTATTAGAATACATTGTTTTTCATAATCATGAAGATATTTCGTAGATACTTTAAAAATAACTAATTCCCTAAACTTTTAATCCCATGCAAGACTCAAATTCAATTATTAATTGAATCATGAACCCATGTTTGGAACTCTCACCCGAGTCGTATTCTTCATGTATTAGGTTCTCTCCAGAAGACAAGGTAATCG
This sequence comes from Pachyrhynchus sulphureomaculatus, assembly GCA_019049505.1. Lineage (NCBI taxonomy): Eukaryota > Metazoa > Arthropoda > Insecta > Coleoptera > Curculionidae > Pachyrhynchus > Pachyrhynchus sulphureomaculatus. The sequence continues at coordinate 53,143,752 of CM032448.1, forward strand.
TCTGATTATGGACTTGGAACTTCCTCTCTCTATTCTAAAAATATTCTCGACTCTGTTCGACGGATGCTTCTTCCAGAGTGGTACATTCTAGAAAAGCTCATCACGTTCATTCGTCACACTTGTACGATTTTCCATTTGTGTCTCATCTTAATACCCTCTCGAAGAGTTGTTTTATAAGAGGATCTTCGGTCTCTGTTTCCAAACGAATACAACTTGTAGTAGTTCAACAGCAACGTGAAATGTTACTTCCGCTCAAAATGGAAATTAGAGAGATTTTTCACAACAAATAACCCTTCCATACAGTGGAACTCTAAAAGCTTAACCCAATTTAAATATGGATTTAATAGAAAAATTCAATTTCGGGACGGTTTGATTTATTATTGATTACAAGAAATTAAAATAATATAAAATAAAATAAGTGTACTACTTTTTTTATTTAAATAATGTTTGTTGAAACATTTATAATAATATTTCATTTAATCTAAAAGATTAATCTGCTTAACTTAAAATAACCAGTCAACTGCAAGTTGCACTTGCGCAATTGGTGTTTCTACGTTGATTACTTTTAAAATAAAATTTTTTATTACGGAAGTATAAAATGATCAGTGACTTCACATCCCAAATGAGTTTTCAACAAAGTTTTTCTCCGATCTTTACTGAAATCTGATGACCTTTAAATTTTTTTTATATATACCAGATAAATTATTAAAGGGAATGCACTCGTTATTTTTGTTCAATATACAACCTGTAGAGAATATTCCAGAATTTTTTCAAAATTTCTTTATCAGTATTTTTCAGGATAAGGGGGGGGGGGCAGCCATTTTTCGCACTTTTTAAAAATAATACAAAAAGAAGTGTGCGCAAGTTTTACATTATATATATTTTTAAACTCGATGACCTGGTAATTTTTTTCTCACTTCCGATTTCAAATCACAAAACTAACCCTCTAAGTCAAAATTTAACTTTCAAAACTGTACGACTCTGATGAGGCCATCAATTCCTATATAAGTGCCAAATTTCAACTTTCTGTGTCAAATAGTTTCAGAGACAGACACCGAAATGATCTTATAAGTGTTCCATACGGAACACTAAAAATAATTACTCGTTGTTCGTTAGTTGTTGATGGGGCAGGCGATTGTACCTGTTTATGCACTGTAGCCCCTGGGCTTACTGTTCTCCCAGCTCCTCGGTATAGGAGCTTCGTCCCTTTGGGAAGATTTATTAACTTCCTTTCGAATTCTTCATGTAGCAATTTGTTGCCATGATGCATGTCTCCAAAGAGTTTGTATCTGTTACGAGTCAATGCCGCACATTCGTGTAGAATATGCGACGAGGTTTCTTCCTCTTCACTACATAGCCTGCATGTTATAAGGCCATTGTGGATTCCTATTTTCTGTAAATGCTTCTTTAAATAGCAGTGACCGGTAATTAGTCCCACTATTAGTTTGATTTGGGATCATGGTAAAACTGGAACGTCAGTTATTAGTTCCTTTTATTATACCCGAAATCCACAGAAGTTCAGTATTTTGGTATCCTGATGGATAGTTTTAATGGGATTTCAGCGTTATCTGGTGCATATTCAGAGTCTTTAAGGTGACTTGACTCTAAAAAAGTATTTGTTCTTGGTTGCAGTAGCCTCCTCTAGCACGAAGTAATTCATACCTCCACCAGGATCATAGACCCAGAAATAGGAGCTTCCACATGAGCCTTTGGCAGTTGATGATAGAAAAAAATATATTTAAAGAGACTATTTTAATACAATAATATAATATTGAACTGTTAATAGAACTAAAAAAATGAATTCTAAACCAAAATTGTATAAATAAAATAAAGGAACTATTATAGGTAAAGAGACTAATAAAGTATAAAATAATAAATAAACCCCTACGGTCGCACGGTCAGATCCAGATCCCCAACTAATAATTAAAAACAAGGTAGGAGTAAGACTAATCTCAATTAGTAAATAAAAAAATCGAAAATAATAATCAAGTAAAAATAATCTCAATATTAAAATTAAATTGATAATAATTACCTCATTTTAAACAAATTTCTCTAGATCTAATTATTAGTCTATAAATTCAGAACTTTAACAAAATTGAAGTAAGTAATAATAAAATTATCCAACAAAAATATGATAAATTTATTTATTTATTAATTTTAAAAAGATGATTCCATTGATGTAGTAGGGATGCTACTTATAGCTCACTTCGTCCTACAAGTATTAATAAGTCATTGAAAAAAAAAATCATTTGCACTGCATTAGAATTATTTCAAGTTTGGCATCTTAATGTTAACTATAATCTAGTTTTATTTATAAATACTTCATCCTGTCGGCTTCTTCAGAGCTTGTTTCGTGACCTTTTCGGAATCTAGTAGGAAATTGAGTTAATTCGGCTGGCATACGCCTTTTTGTTATTAGTAGACCTGGGTGGCGACCCTAACTCTCACATCTATTAAAGATTCCCCTCGAACATCCAAGGATCTACTGTATCCTATGTAGGTGTGGTAAAACCTTTATCGACGAAACGAGCAGAAAAATATGTGCTAGAATTAAAGAACATCAAAGGGCAGTAGGTCCTCGTAACATTTTCCTTTCAGCAAATGCAGAACAGGACACTAGATTCTCTTTGACAAATCAAAGATCCTTGCAACAAATTCCTTTTTCTATCCTACGAAAAATCGGGAGTTCATCGAAATATCTAAATATCTTCACAATTTTAATCGTGACACTGATCTTTACCACTCAACAATCTGGAAATATATCATCCATGGCTCAGCCACCGCCCTTGTCCTCTAATACAGAAAAGCGTGCGCAAGCCGAATTAACTTAGTTAACTAATTAACTTAGTTTCGTGTCAGATTTTGAAAAAGGCTGTTCTCGTAACAAGCTCTGAAGACGCCGGCAGGATGATCGGCGAAACATCAGTATCAATCGAGACAGGATAAATCCAGAAGAATTATTAAATTAATAATTTAATTTGACTTCCAGTTAAAACAACATGTATTTTATAGTAGGAGGATAGGTGCAACCTTCACAAAAAATATCAGTTTCTGTGTCATAGTCATTTTAAAATGATAAAATAATAGTTTTTTAATTTTCTTTTTTTTTATTAAATGTTTAAGGAATGGTGTTTCATAATACGATAGCTTTCTTGCTTATTTTTTGAAATATTTTACTTCCTTTACTAACGAAGTTCTGTATTTCACAAAAATCTCAGTTGGAGATTTTAGAAAGTGTCAGTGCCCTTGGATCACGAAAATATAGGCCTAAATTTCATGTGACGTCTGTCTGTACTTTGGCACGATAACTCTCGAATAAAACATTCTCTCTATTTCTATCGAATTCAACTTTAGTACTTGACGTAGAAATTGCAGAGCTGGAATATTTTTTTTCAAGTTATCGCTTAAGAGGAAGGTATGGGGATCATTAAATTTTCATTTTTGTTAAAAGTTTCAACAGTATTATTAGACTTTTCTCCTGTTTTGATAGGGATAATAAACAAAAGAAAGTATTATTATTTATAATGATTAACTTGATTGACTAGTGTCATTATGCCAAACATTCCAAATTCCCAACATAGTTCTAAAGTAATATTCGAAATTTCTTGAATTTGTCAAATTATTGCTGTTTCGGAGTGATCTACATTGAAAATTATTCATGTCGGTTAAATAATTCCTGGTATTCTAGAAGTTTTTTTTGGTAATGAAAATGAAATGTTTAAATTACTTTACTTAATTTTACCAGCAGTATTTTGGTTGTCTGATTATGATCTAGACAATCAATTTATATCGTTGTAGAACCAAACCCTATAAATTAAAACTACCAGTTAGCCTAATTTTTAATGGTGTTAAGGAATATTATCTATATACAAATTGGCATACAGTTAGGTTTTTAGTGTCAAAGCCTATTCGTAGTTTGGGACATAATTTTTACCGAAATAATGATAATAAAATAAAATTCAATTGTTTATAGTACGGACCTTATAACCTAAACAGATTCAGGTTTAGATAGGTTATTACTTACCTCGCTAATTTAAATCGCAAATTTTTTTATTTTTCATATAGTTGGTATCTTCAATAATGCAATCATGGCAATAAGTACCTCTTTATTGAATACACGGTTAATTTTAAGGAGAGATAGATTACTACGACATCGTCGAAGCACTCAATCAGGATTATTGTCTAGACACTTATAGTTACTTTTCCAATAAATCCTTATAAATCATCGTTGATTCTTGGATTTAATTATCCTTCTTTTGTGTTGGGAAACGCCCATAAAAGCCATCAAATACTTCAAAACGAGCATTCAAAACTACACAGGTAGTTTTTATATATTAATAACAAAAAAATTTAAAGTTTTATTGCCCTCCAGTGGTAGTAAAAAACTATTAAACGCCTATGCTAGTTACTTGGAATTTATATCCAGTATTGTAATATTAACATTTACGTTACAGTTACTTCATGAACAAAAGAATAATTAAGGGAATTTCAAAATTAAATAGGGGGAATTCTTAAATACGTTTACAAGTTAATTATATTTTTCAATAAATATTAATATATATTCGTTTAGCCTCTCCGTTTTCTATAAACCTAATCACAGAGGAGCTTAAATCTACGTACTTTTTATTCCAATGGTTCATACAGGTCTTAATTTCTTTCCTATCTTTTTTGTGTTTAAATTGCTTTAAGGTCCACCGTAATCTATTTATACATAAATTCGCAGGTAAAAGTATATTTATTATTCAATATAGGGGACCCAAAAATTCTGCTTGTGATCTTACAATTTCGAGATTCAAGAATATAGCAAATTTTCAATAAGTCATCTTAAGGCTTGACGTGTTCTGTGTGTTTTTGGTTCACTTCCAATATTTTTTAAATTACAAATTGTTGTTTATCAGGAATATTAATATTCATAAAATGGCGTTAATTAAGATTGCTATGATATTCTAGTTTTTTTGATTTCGATTTTTTGATATTCTAGGTTTTTTAATTTATATTACGGTAAACATGGTGTTGATGCAACATCACATTGTTGAAGCTTCAAAAATTGAACTTAATGTATGTTAATTCTAAATTTCTGTAGCATAAGTCGGACTTTCATCAAGATTGATGTGAGGGCTTTTAAATGGAACGGTTTTTCTTTCTTGTGTCCGAACTATACAGATTTAGACTGTTCCAGCCCAGTATTGGGCTACGTTAATTAAAGGTGTTCTGTTTGCGAGCCGTAAATTTTCCAGACTGCAGGTATATAGACAACTTCTGCACCTCAGAATGTACTCTATTGTTTCTATTTCGCCGCATTCGGGTTTTCATGGGGGCGACGCCGGTTCTAATTCGGTCGAGCATCCTCCAGATTTGCTACTCTAAGTAAATTTTCGCAGGAAGTTCTTGCACTAGAGGGGAATTTTCTGGTGGTTTAACGTTTACAGTGTTCAAGAACCCTCTGTGGAACTTCAGTCGGCTTTGTGACATGGGTGTTTCATAGAGGGGATAGGTATGATCGAAGGACTGACGGAATTTTTCTATATACTCGGAACAGTTTCTAAAACGAGTAGCCTTACCGGATATATTTCAAAAAATTCCTGTGATAGTTTTACTTGAAACCTTTTTAAGGAAATTGTTTTTTTTCCAGGGAGTATTACGTCTGTTATTAGGGCATTAATAAAATACTTATTAAATGCCGGAATTTTTGTATTATTCTAAAATTCAAATTTCAATTATAACGAAAATATACTAACAGTCTTCGCCGAGCTGTAGACAGTGACCGGTTAGTTTGATCTGGGACCGTGTTGAAAGTAGGACATTAGTTGTTAATTTCTTAGAAAGACCAACGAATTAGATTGCAGAAGCTAGAAAATTTTAAAAATTGAGCCAATTGTTCTGAGTGATTTTAGTTGTTCATCAGTATAAATTTGTGGTAATTCTTCTATCCAGTTGAACAATTTTAATTAAGAAGTTGTATTGTAGTTTTTGAAATATATTTTTAAATATTATAAAAAAACTGCATTTTAAACTTTTTATGTCATATATAATTGTACAAATTATATTACAACATAAAATAAAATTTTGATCATTCGTTTTTCTCCATAATTCAATATTAAACATAAGAACATGATTGGTTTGGGTATGTTCAATTGATGCATGACAAGTCTCGGAATATAAAAATTCCCATATTGCTTTTTTTACGTAATCAGCGCACTTAATTCACTGTTACCACGTTATCACAAGAAGCCGGTAGGCTCCAGTTGACCTTTTACTAGAGTGTTTCTCGAAATTTGAGCGGCAACAATCGAAACTGCTTTTGGTATGTTTTTAGAAGCATTCTTTTAGTTTATTCTGGTGATGTGTATTTTTTTAAATCCGAAATCTAAAAATTTTAGCACTGAGGTGAAAAAATTTTAAAAAATATAAACCTGGACATAGCATAAATAATCGGGGCAGAATTGGGATGTATCCCGATTTTCTTTCACAAAAGTCCCCGTTAAGTGCAGGCAAACACTTTTCATGCTGTTTGGATACGGCCAAAAGGTTGGTGGAGTTACAAAGGAAATTATTGCCTAGGAAGTTTAAATCGTTCAGTTTGAAAAATAGTTAAACTCGGTTGTTTTAGTGAATCATCAAAACCACAGAAAATGTTTACTGAAAACACATCATAGCTAAAATAACAACAAATTAATGAAGCCATTACCGACAGAAAGAAGAATTTACTTTTAGACCAGTACTTTTTAATTTAACAAAAATTATTTGTAAACTGAGCGGTTACAGAATCGGAGCAATAACACAGGGCATGACATTTAAAACACTATTAAGATGTAAAGTTGTTGCTAAAGAAAAATTATACGACAAAAATGAAGTTTAATTATAATTATCTAAGAATAAATATATCGAGTTTTGGTGATAACGACGCATACATGAAAAATTTAACTGCAAAGATAATAAAAACAGCAGCATATTTAAGCGATACGATCTGACAAAACTAATATCTAAGAATTGAACCAAAATCCTGAATTTACGAACCACAATCCGATCTATACTGACACAGCGAAAACCCGATCAGAAACAAAACAATTACTTAAAACATCAGGAACGAAAATAGTGGTCAGACCACCAGGAAAGACTCTAATGGATGGAGAGAGAAGTGATAATATAAGAGACAGAAGAAAGAATGGTTAGAACCACAGGAGAGCGGTCTCTAGTAGGAAGGAGAATCATCGGTATACACTGAAAGCGCAGGAGTAACAAATTTTCCTTATATATGGTAGTGGAAGACGTCAGCAAAAAATTAGCGTTTTTCAATAGGGGTTTCTAACTTAGAGATTTATTTTAGCATTAAATTTTTAAAAATTAGTTAAATCGCTGACAAAGAATTAAGGAATAAGGGCAATTTTATTGTGTAAAATTCCAAAATATGTATTGACATTATTTGGAAAACTGTATTGATAAACGTTATGTTAAAAAAGCGAACGATTTTTGAATAATTGATGATTTTTAAATGCTATTTTCTGAGCAACTATTAATATTAAACATAACAAATAATATACGAAAGTTGTCGTAGTATTTTCGTAGAATTTAGGTACTTTGTAATATCAAATGTATTTTACATCATACGTACGGCAAAAGTATATACTAGGTATGATAAATTTCTCTTGATATCTCTTTCATTAAAATAAAGCAAGGCAATAAAATTTCTTACGACTTTCTTACTTTTAATATGAACATCAATAGTAAAGATTTTTCGTACATAGCGTATGCTGTGTCCCATAATTAATCTGAAATTACAAATAATATAATTTATGTTTATATTTATATATTAATATTCCTTTTTATAAAATAATTTACTATATAAGACATAACTGGTTTAAGTGCAAATGTTTTAACAATTGGTTTAGGTGTAGGATAATTAAAATAACAGAGGAAATATTCTAAAACTAAATTCCAAATTCGTTTTTAAGAAATGATATAATTACGGAATGTACGGAAAGTGTCATATTTTGCAATAAGACTATGTTGTGTTAATATCTAGGACAAGGGCTATGCAATAATCAGTTATGTAAAAATAAAAAATGTTTAATTTTGGCGATTATATAGTTTTATTGTATTTTATGTTATAAGAAAAATATTTTTTTAAAATATGTTTTAAATGTGAACTGATGAAAACTATGGCGCCTGCTTTTCTGCAGGATAACTTCAGAAAAAATACTCCAATATGTAAAAATTAAAATTAATCTGGTAAAATAATGCAGTAGTTAAACATTTTCAAAGGATTTTTTTTATAATAATAAGCGGGGGTCCTACAGCCTTGGCCGCTTTCCACACTTCATATGTCATCTCTCTCTCTCCCACTAATTGTTTTCATCTAAATCCCTGAAACTAATTGCTCTTTCAATATTTTTTCTCCATGTCGTTCGTGGTCTCCCCTTTCTTCTTTTGTTCCACAGTACATATTGTAAAGCCTTCTTCGTCCAACGTTCTTCTCTCATGCGCATTACGTGCCCGTACCATAGTAACTGACGTGTTTCTATTCGGTTTATCACTGTCTCTATCATCTTTGCTCTTTGTCTAATTTCTTCATTGCGTATGTAATCTAATCTTAAGCCTCCACAAGTAGTCCATTCAACTGGTTTTAGCTTATCTCTATCTCGAGTTACTCATTTGCCAGCATTCTGAACCGTATGTCAGTATGGGTTCAACGATTACTTTATACATCATTGTGTCGGTGACCACAGCATCGTCTGTATCAGTCTGTTCTGTTCTGATGATTTTCTTTCACAAATAAAAAATTGCGGTGTTTCAGTCGTCAGTATGCAATTTTCGACCAAAAACTTATGTTTAATTATTCATAAAAAATTGTTTATTAAAAAAATTTTAAAAAACCTCTCGACATTTTGTAGAAAAAATAATTATTGAAATTTTAAAAAAAGTTAAAAGATATTAAAAACTGACTGAGTAATATTGCAGACATTGCATTGAGACAGGTAGTGGTCCCAATCCGACGCCAAGTCATATTTAATGCTATAACTTAGTAATAGATGGGACTTTTCTTGAATTTTTTTTTTGAACAATCTTAGAAGTATAGAGAATAAATAATCTATGTAATCTGTAAGTTTTGGTGGTAATTCTACAGGTTTGCTAAGAAGTTTCGCACATTCGGGATCCCGATTGTAATTACTACATATTTGCTTCAACGGCGTAGAAAACGTACCAGGTCAAACAATTGTTTCGACCGTTATTATCAACACCACAAGGAGGTTCCCTGAATGTGTGAAGGTTTAAAATGCCTTTATAAAGGTGTTAAAACTAAATTAATAACCGGTCAAGTGCAAGTTGAACTTGCACAATTAGTGTTCCGTACGTTGATTGTTTCTGAAATAACAATTTTTGTTACGGAGGTATAAAATGATCAGTGACTTCACAGAACACACCCCAAATGAGATTTCAACAAAGTTTGTTTCCGATCTTTACTGAAAACTGATGACTTTGAAATTTTTGTTTTTTTTGGTATACCAGATAAATTACTAAAGGTAATGCACTCATGATAATTTTCGTTCAATCTACACTCCGTGGAGAATATTCCAGAATTTTTTCAAAATTTTTGGATCAGTACTTTTCGAGACAGAGGGGAACAGCGATTTTTCGCGATTTTTCCAAAATAATACGAAGAAAAGTGTGCACATGTATGACATTATATATATTTTTAAACTCGTGTTTTTACAAGCTTTCATTTGACACATCACTCGATGACCTAGAAAAAAAATTTTTTTTTCACTTCCAATTTCACCCCCAAAACTAACCCCTTAAGTCAAAATTTAAGTTTCAAAACTACACGGCTCTGATGAGGCCATCAATTTCTATATTAGTACCAAATTTCAACTTTCTACGTCAAATAGTTTCGGAGAAAATCGAGTGTGACAGACGGACGGACAGACAGACAGACGGACAGACAGACGGACGGATAGACAGGCACCGAAGTGATCTTATAAGTGTTCTGTATGGAACACTAAAAATGAACTTTTATTAAAACCAACAGTGTTGTAGGACACCGGCAAAATATTGTTTATTAATATCGTATATTAGATCAAGACCCGAAATTTTGACCTATCGACTAACCGTCTGCCTAGTTATTCGTGCTGTCAGACGAGTCGAATAAAAGCCTTTAACGTTGATTTTGCGGCCCCTGTGCCCTGGAATGCCCAAATAAGGCCCGAAATAGTACATCCAAAAATGGACTGTCGTTGAATGAAAATATCGAGCCCCCCAAAGGGCAGACGTCGCCAAGACCGGACCCAGCTTTAGGGCCCAAAAAACGTCGATCCAAAAAATGGACTGTCAGTTAACCATATAAAATCAAAAAATTTAGTTTGTTCTTGATAAAATAAGAGGGAACCTGTAAAACGCAGACGCCGCCAATTCCGAGGGATGCAGCTGGACTCGTTGTTCCCAGCCAAAAACGGTCGTTTTTTCGAGTTTTTGAATAAATAAGACCCTGAGTCCCAAGTTTTGGATCCTACGCGTTTGCTCAAATTATTTTTGGAAAATTTAGGCCTTAATTAATAACATATTACGAGGGCAGAAACCTCGCTTGTACCTGAACAAGCCAACGCATTTTCAAAGTTCAAAAAAAAAATCGAAATTCTGATGGTACAGATATTCTACATAAAATTCGTACCGAATGACCGAAATTGTTTTTTTTTATGTTTTTCGACCCGTATAGTAGTATAAATTTAAAAAAATCAGGTAAATTAATGCTTGAAAAATCAAGTAAAAGTTTGAAATTTCGAATAAATGCTTGAAAAATGTAGAAAATACTTAATTTTAAGTAAATACTTTAAAATTCATTCGAAGTTTTTTTTACAGTGTATTAAAAAAAGAAATATTTTCCAGTATATTTTCTATAATTAAAATGTACAAAAACAAATTTTAAAAGTACACACCGTATGAATTTCTTGCGACTATCGGCATAATATTTCATAGAAAATAGTAAATTAACCCTTTTTCGAACGTAATTATACTTGAAGAATCCGGAAATTTTCATTTTGATGCCAAAAGCTGGTATTCGTGGATTCGTTCCGAATTCCACGAATTCTATTACATATGAAAATGGTCAATTTACCCTGCCAATAGATAGACTGTTCCAGAAACTGCAAAAAAGACTTTTTCGGGCCAATGGCGAAAGCCCTGAACACTATGGGGCCTCGAGAATTGCAAATTCGGATTTTACGTGTCAAAAAACATGAAAAGAATAACAATTTCAGTCATCCGGTATGAATTTTATGTAGAATCTGTAATAGCGTCTATACTATCAGAATTTCGATTTTTTTTTTTTTGAACTTGAAAATGTCTTGGCTTGTTCGGATACAAGCGAGGCGTCTGCTTTCGTGATATTTTATTAATTAACTCATAAATAACTCGGACAGACTAGTAGGACCCAAAACTTGGAACTTACGGTCTTATTTATTCAAAAACTCGAAAAACAACCGTTTTTGGTTGGAAAAAACGGGTCCAGCTTTGTCCTCCGGTATTGGCGGCGTCTGCTTTTTGCAGGTTCTCTCTTGTTTTATCAAGAACAAATTAAATTTAATGATTTTATAGGGTTAAATGACAATCCCGATCAGCCGATACCTAAAAAAGGCAAGAAGAGCTTGCTAAACAACTACCGACCAGTCGCACTGCTATCAGTAATATCGAAAGTCATGGAAAAGGCTATCAATCGGCATCTTCTAAAATATCTTGAAGGATTCAACATTATTAGCGATCACCAATATGGCTTTCGTAAAGATACCATAGATCAACAGGAGATCTTCTGACTTAAGTAACAAGTGTTTGGAACAACGCAATTGGACACTTTGGAGAATTTCGAGCGGTTGCTCTTGACACATCCAAGGCATTTGATCGTGTTTGGCATGATGGACTGTTGGCTAAGCTACGCTCTTTTGGTATGTCTGAAAAGTTCTGTTTGTGGCGCTCATGTTTCCTCAGAGAGCGTTCTTTACGAGTGACAGTCGACGGATTTCTTTCTAACACCTTCACTATCAACGCCGGTATGCCCCAAGGCTCCTCCTCCTCCTACTACTATCTCCTACTCTCTTTCTCATTTACATTAACGATCTGCTGGAAAAGACCGGAAACCCAATCTACAGCTTTGCAGATGACAGTACGCTTATCTCTTCATCTTCTCTTTGAATGCTCGGACATCGGCTTTTTAGATGAATATCTGCAGACAGCGGGAAGTTGTTCAACTAAACATAGGCCTGGGAGAAATTTTATATTGGGGTGACAGTAACCAAGTGGAATTTAACGCTACAAAAACCCAGGCGGTAGTTTTTTCTAAAAACGTTAACTTTGCTGAATCCGACATAGTTATGGAGGGGCACTTCATTCCTCTATCATCGTCATTCAATTTGTTGGGCGTAAATTTGGAAGAAAATATGTGCAGGCATAGCAAGGAGAGCTTGGAATAATTTGCCCAGGACTGTGTTTCCCACCGAGTACAATCTACAACGATTCAAGCACAACGTGAATCGCTTTTTTCGCACACATATCGCTTCTGTAGCGCTTTAGGGACTTCTCTGCAGCACGTGTGCTGGACCTATAAAAAAAAATAAAAAGTCCATTTTTGAATCGACATTTTTTGGGCCCTAAATCTGGGTGCGGTCTCGGTGGCGTCTGCCCTTTGGGTGTCAACAAATGTTATGGTACTTGATTCAAGTAGTTAAACGGCAGTCCATTTTTGGATGTAGCATTTTGAGCCTTATTTGGGCATTTCAGGGTACGGGAGCCGCAAAATCAACTTTAAAGGCTTGCCCAATAGAATGAACAACTAGACGACTCGTCTTGGTCTATATATGTTACCGGCAACGTGTATAATTCAGGTATTCTATAGAATACCGGGCTTATTTAGGCAATGTATGAAATATTTCCTTTTTCTTTAACTGTTATATACCGTGCCTAGGTAATCCATTATGCCATAAATAGGTATAAAATGAAAGACAAATTACCACAGTCATATCTTTTGTTTGTTAAAAATTGACAATATTAATATAATCAACTGTCTATAAAAAGAATGCGTAGGGAAATGAAATTAGAGGCTTCAGCAATCTTTGAAAAATCAAACGTTGATTATATTTGTAGAAGAAATACCTATTGTTTTTTTTAACTTAAAAAAAATTAGTTCAGATTGGCTCAAGTTAGTTCAGGGTAGTTCAGGTTAGTTAATGTCATAATGTGTTAACTGCACCCCGACTGTGCTCCCCTGCCACCCGCAACACGAGCAACAGTCAATGCTTACTGTTTTCAATATCTATTATATACATTGCCGGCTGTACATTAGGTATTCTATAGAATGCCTAGGCAAAGTATAAAACCAAGGATATTTTGTACTCTGCCTGAACGTTTTAGGTATTCTATAGAATGCCGAATTATATACTTTGCCGGTAACATATACACTATATTAAAATATTCTTATGTATAAGAACAATTATAATATTTTTGTAACCGACATGTATTTATTACAATTTAATTTAATTATTATTCTATTCAAAACTTATAACAATAATTATACATTTTATAATCAGTAGTATAATTATATAATTATAATAAATTTATTTTTCTCTTCATATTCTTGTTTTAGATCAGAGATATTTATGGACGACCTCAAGAAGGAAATAAAACGAAATCAAGAATTTTGACACATCCACCTAAATTAGGTAAGTGATTTAATGCAGCTGGTGTGTAAAATTAGATAAAACAAGAACAGAGTTGATAAGTCAAGACAAATCATACATTTTTTTACAAATGGTTCTGCAGGAGTTCTCCTACAACCTTATTTCTTCATGGTGATGAAATTTGCCTTGAAATTTCGCTGGATTTCAAAAAAATTAAGAGACTAGCAAAAAACAATTTTTTGCAATAATGCATGAATTGTATATAAAAATGCATGAATTGTTTATAAAAAGAACTTTTCTTATAATTATTTTCTTTTCTCCTGGGAGGATCTACAGTTGACCTTTTTTAAAAATAGTATACTTTTGATAGGGATTTATAGATTTGGGATGTTTTTTACGTATTTACTCCACTACTAAAATATTACAATGCAAGAATTATAGCAAATAAACATATTAGCTGAACACCTGTAAATAACACTATAAATACAAAATACGATAAATGCTTGATAAGTACTTGGCCCTGGCCCGAGATGGCACTACTACTATTTAAAAAATTATATTTTTCATAAAGAATCACACAAGAATCCTATCAAATTTTTAAGTCGCCGCGTGATTTAGTTTGTTAGTGGTAACCATTTAAATAGAACAACTTTTGTGATTTTACAATAATGGAAAAAATGGAATATCGAGTAGTGACAAAATATTTGTTTTTGAAAAAGAAAACGAATGGTGAGATAAAAGCGGTACTCAGCGAAGTTTATGGGAACTCTGCACTTTCGTTATTGACTATAAAATATTGGACAGCTGAATTCAAACGCGACCGCACAAGCATTTTTGATGAAAGACGTCCAGGTTGTCCAAATGAGGTCACCATCTCAGAAATGATTGAAAAAATCTACGTTATAGTGATAAAATATCGGAGAGGAAAGTGCGTGAGATTGCTGAGACTGTGGGCATCTCAGCTGAACGGGAGCAGAACATTTCAACAGCTCATTTGGATATGAGAAAGCTTTCCGCAAGATAGGTGCCGCGATTGCTCACAATTGACAATAAACACGCACGTGTGTCAACTTCAAAAGAATGCTTGTCGATGTTAAAGCGCAATCGGAATGACTTTTGATATCGATTAATAACTATTGACGAAACATGGAATCATCACAGCACCCCAGACACCAAACAACAGCCCAAACAGGGGGGTTTCTGTGGCGAACCAGCTCCAAAAAAAGCCGAGGCGACCTTATCGACCAACAAAATGTTTTGGGATGCACGCGGCATAATCTACGTGGAGTACATTGAAAATGGCAAAAAGATTAATAGAGGGTATTATGTCAACTTATTGGATCGTTTCAACCATACTATGAAAGAAAAACGTGCGCATTTGGCGAAGAAAAAAATTCTCTTTCATCAAGACAATGCCCGCGTGCACACTTGTGTTATCGCCATGGTAAAGTTCCATGAGTTAGGATACGAATAGCTTCCGCATCCACCAGATTTAGTCCCCAGCGATTATTTCCTATTCCCAAATATGAAAAATAGCTCGGCGAAAAAAATTTAGCTCAAACGATGAGGTGATTGCTGAAACAAACGATGAGATACAAAAGATAGAAAAACGTTAGACGAAGTGTATTGAGCTAAAAGGTTGAATGCTGAAAAACAAAATAAATTTTACACACAAAAATGTTTTTTTCTTGTGAAGGCCCGGTACTTGTCATACAACCCTCGTATGTGTTACTATTTTGTGACAAATTAGTGACATTGGTACCAACTTGATCTGGTAGCTGGTAGATTAAGGGCGAGTAATTTATGTAGAAGATATTTAATGATTTTCATTGTCAGAACTGTAGTAAACTTTACATGGCCACATTATTATGTTTAAAGAATTATAGGAACGGAACGGTACACTCCGCGTTAACGTTTTGGGTCTATTAGTGTGTAGCTATATTGTCGTTTTCAGGTATACTCCTTGCTTCAAAATTACAATAAAAGTGTCAACAATCAATCGATTTCGAACAAGAAATAAAATATTACAAACGATCGGAGTTCGACTGTGTTTTTGAAAATTTCTACTATCCAAAAAAAGTTTTTAAAGATATTTTGACTCAGATACGCTTAGAATCATAGAAATTATGATTACGGATGGTAATGTCAAAAAGTCATTATTTTACAGATTTAATATAGAGCAAAAATAGCGTTATTCATTTTCTGCACTTTGTTTTGATACTTAGCATCCGACTAAAATGTAAAAAAATAGGGTCAGGCAACTAAGCCTATTAAGGAAATATGTATATAGAAAATTTAACTATTTTTAATTGTTTGAATCTACCCCATTCAAAATTCAAAGTTTCAAATTCAAGCATTTTAAATTTCTTAAATATTAAATTGACTGTTAAAATTTGCATTAGTTCAAAAATACTTGTTTTCGTTCAATTATAAAATCTTGCCGTAAAAAATCGAATGGAAAATTAACAATATGGCCGATTAGACGGGTACTGCATATCTTGTAAAACATCCTTTATAAGGATTCTTGGCCCACAGAATCTGAAAATTATGTTATTTTTTTCGTTACTTCAAATCTTATCGAAAATATTACGGAAAGAGATGTAACTATAAGGGCACATCTAACAAATTTTGACTTTGTAACTTGTGTTTGCGGGGAAAGTACTGTTTAATGAACTTTATTAATATTTTCAAACAGTTCTTTAAAAACTTATTTTGGTTTTAAGAAGCCCAACTTGACAACATATGCATAAATCTAACATGACTTTAAAGCAGAAATTAATTGGTGACAAAAAAAGAAATAATTGGAGCCAATTTACAAGATTTTCTCCAACTGTATCTCATACATTTGTAAGGCTTTTGCTTTTGCTTTGGCTAAGATAAAAAATAATTTTTAGGCATAAATATTTATGGTCAACTAGGTAAGGGTGGAGGAGGGTGTTAGTGAGGTTACTTCGTATATATCGTGTTTTGTGTCATTTTCAGGGGTATTGGAATTGGAAAATCCAAAAATTGTGTCATTTTTCGTGTCTTTGCAATTTCTTATAGTGAAATACTGTGTAAAAACTTGACTAATTTTTATATAAGGGTTATATGGTTTCTTAAGAGTCTAGGAGTGAAGAGCCATAGGGTATACTGCCTTTTCTTGTATTTCAGCAACATTTTCTTGAGGTTTGCAAAGTGTTAATTATTGTTTGTTAAATACATTAGGACCATGAAGTCTTTGGCACAATGACAGTACACAACAGTTATTACAACTACACTAAACACTTTATTTATACAATCGACACGAGTTTAGTCTGTCATGTCAGCATCATCAGAAGCGGTAATTGACTAAATCTAAGAGCAACAAACAGACTGTTTATACTTTACTTACTCGAGTAGAAGAACTAATTACACACGGAGCATTAGTTCGGGTCTAGTAACATGTATAGAAAACAGCGAGGAAAATGTCCTCCATTCTTATTTAGACATTTTATTATTTCAAAACTTCCGTATGTGTCTAATATTTTCCAGACACATTTTTTTTAACCTTAAATTATCTAATGTTACCGTATGATTCTGTTTAAGAGCAATTAATATTTAGCCAACATACACGAATGTATTGTCACTACCATCTATCATCTAGTGATTGTAAGTGGGTCGTAGTTTTTTAGATCGGAATAATTTCCAGAATATCTCAACATTTTATTTTAGTATATTTAACCTGTAACCAAAGCATCCCACTTCTTTTATGGGAATCATATGAAAAAATATTCCATGAGCAAATCTGTTCTCATAAATCCATATGTTTTGACACTAGCTGCTAAAAGAAAAGGATCAACAACATCCTATTCTTATTTATCATATGTTGCTATTTGGCAACTTATTACAATTCTTGTACTCTCAATACCTTCATTTTATTCTCTCCCTTAAAATTTAATAAAATTTGCATTAATTAAAGGAAGCTAGTTCCTTAACGAGCAATTAAAAAAAAACAGCAAGCAAAAGTTGACTACCAAGTATTAGTTGTATTACATATTACTGAAGACGCATCATTTATTGCAATTTCAGATTTTGGAGACGAACAAGAAATTGTTTTTCCTGAAGACCCAGAGGAAACTTCTGATTTTATGTCGAGGATAGGCGTGAGCCCAAAATGTTCCGAAGGTCTTACATTTTGTGAGGAGGTGGACTCATATCCTTATAACCATCTCAAGCGAGTTTTAAACCAAAATCCTATGCTTAAAGTCCTTTTTGGGCAAGATGAGGTATGTGTAACAGTATCAAATTTTATTGGTACCAAAATAGCAAAATTAGGTGCTTATAATTTTAAAACATCACTGTTTACTTACTTGAATAAGAAGTTACTTATAAATGGTTCGTAATTATTAGATGCATGATGTGATTTTGTGAAGTATTTTAGTAACTGAGATTTATGGCAGCAACCATCTTAAACTTACAGGATTAGGCAAAGTATAATCGAATACGTTAAACATTTATTCACATTTTTTCGTTGCTAACTGTAAAATTTGTCATAGTCAAATTAAAAATGAATATATTAAACATTTCTTCTTGGAATGCTTTATATTTTTTTGGTCAAATTCAATTTTTTTTTTAAATAATCTGAGCGCACGAGGAAAAAATCATATACCTGAATAATCCTACAAAAAAGGACCCATATTACCTATAAGTCACGTTAAAGACAGTTTGTGCATCATTTGAAAAATACGTCAGTACCTATTCTCGGGTCCATTACATACAGGCAACCGTTTTTATAAATGAGTGATAAAAAACCGTTTTTTGTTCATTTTAGTCACTCATTAAATTGTACTTAAATTGTATACCATTAAGTTCATGATTCAGGTTAAAGCGGTTTTTTTTCTATTCAAATCTGGATACAAATCTTTATAATTCCAATGATAATATTGTATATTAACATAATAAAACTACATACCGGACGGAGAACCATAATCACGGTCAACGTATATATGAACATGGCCATTCTAATAACATTAAAAACTAATTTTTGTAATTTTCCAAATTACTTTTAAATAATTTCCCTTTCTATACTAGATATTTGATTGTTGTTTTTGTA
Source organism: Pachyrhynchus sulphureomaculatus (assembly GCA_019049505.1). Taxonomy (NCBI): domain Eukaryota; kingdom Metazoa; phylum Arthropoda; class Insecta; order Coleoptera; family Curculionidae; genus Pachyrhynchus; species Pachyrhynchus sulphureomaculatus. Next base: position 53,162,487 of record CM032448.1, read on the forward strand.
TTTATAGTGGGTATTTCCTTGCAATACCTACTCGAATTAAAATCATTAATATGTTCTATTTTCTAGTTAGATTTATATAATAATAATGTTAAGTTCCTACTATACTCTATTTATTTGTACTAGTAATAAATATACCAGTGGAATGACCAACGTTCTTCTAACAGAGGCATGCTATCTATTCCTAAGTATTTTTCAGGTAACAATGCTCTTTTGTAACGAAGTTTTATTGCTTACCAAATCATTTTATTTACATACTTTCCTGTTGCCCCAACTATAAATACATATTTAGAGCAGCAAGCCCAAGTGTCGAGCCAGTTAGTGGCAAGTCAATTAGTGTGTTAACAAAATGTCTTCTCCAGCGAAACGCCAAAGTTCGGGCGTTAAAAACGATCAAAATTTAAGTAACGATTTAAGTGTGGACGATTGTGTGACAAAAAGTTCCTAAATGACCGGAGTTGGTACAGCCACAGCTTACAGAATTTTAAGAGAAGAAAAGAAGGAGGATATAGGCTCTCCAAAAAAGAGACCAGGCAGAAAAGAACTTCAGCTGACAGACGACCCAAAACAAGCAGTAAGGCGTATTGTTCATGACTTTTTTATGGAAAAAAGAATTCCAACTTTGGATATGATCTTGCAGGCTGTGACAAGCTGCTCAGAAATACCGAAAATGAGTAGAGTAAAACCATGGAGTGTTTTAAAAGGTATGAATTTTTGTTGAAAAAAGTGTGAAAGAAAATTCGTATTGATAGAAAGTGGAGAAATTATACAATGGATAAGATACTATTTTAGGAAAGTTAGAAAAGCTCACTCTGAAGGAAATAGGATATATTAGTTAGATGAAACGTGGATAAATCAAGTGTACACAAGAAATTTTGACCAGCTGAGAAAACCAAAAATGCTCGTCAAGCATTCAGTGAAGGTCTCTCTATCGGTCTTAAACCACCATTTGGTAATGGACGTAGGTTAATTATTACGCATATTGGAAGCGAAAGTGGTTTTGTAGACGGAGGTTTTTTAACATTCGTATCCAAAAAAATAGAAGATTACCACGAAGACATGAATTCCGATGTGTTTGAGGATTGGTTTTCACAGATGATATATCATTGTGAGCCCGATAGAATTTATATGGGCACAGGTAAAAGGTGAAGTCGCCAGGAGCAATACGACCTATAAATTAGCAGACGTTCAAAATCTTTTTCAGAATGCCATATCTAATGTTTCCAAAGAAAATTGGCGAAAATGCGTCGAGTATATATTGAGGGTGGAATATAAAATGTGGACTGTGGACATGGCCGTAAATGCCATTGTAGAACCTGTAATTATACCTGTAAATTCAAATGAGTCGGACAATGATAGCACAGGCCAACGATGAAAAAACTTTTTTTAATAATTTTACCTGATTCCTGTGTTTTTTGGTGTGCTGAGTCCGAAAATAATAATAAAAAAGTCGTATCACTCACCAATTTTTCACATTTTAATATTCAAATTGTGAAAAGTTTATTTTTTATTATTCGAATGTTATTAGGTTGGCAATAAAATGAGAATTTTATAAGGTTGGCAGTAAAATCAAATGTTATTAGGTTTGCAGTTCCGATAAATGTCACAACTGTTTGTTTTCTTCCAGTTAATATAACCTCGCATTGCAGTATTTAACCCATGTGCTTTAATTCACATGGCTAATGGTGGTTGTAAAAACTCTCCCAATACTTTTTGTTATATATGTGGTGAGTTTGTAGTTAAAAAACATCAAGGAAACATTACTGACTTTGTAAAAAAAGTATACTTTGCATATTTTGGTGTAGAAATCGGTAATCAAGAAAAATGTTGGGCTCCTCACAAAGTATGTTATGTTTGTGTCGAGGCTCTTAGGAAATGGTATAAGAAAGAATAGAAAGTTTTTAGATTTGCAGTACCCATGGTACGGAGAGAGTAAGAAAATCATTCAAATGATTGTTATTTTTGCAGCGTTGATGTTTCTGGATATAACTCCAAAAATAAGAAAGTAATTGTCTATCCTAACTTTACTTCAGCTAATCCGCTGGTAGGACATGGACCGCAACTTCCTGTCCCTGAACCACCTCAATCTATTGATGATGTTTTACAGTCCAGTCCCGAATTTAATGAAAGTCGACCGGATGATCATGAGTTTCAATGTTCTCTAAATAATTTAAAACCACAGTTGTTTACACAAGCTGAGTTAAATGATTTAGTGAGAGATTTGGGTTTGACTAAGGAAAAAGCAGAATTGCTTGGTTCTAGGCTGAAAGAAAAACATTTATTGGAATCTGGAACATCTATTTACCATTATAGAATAAGAGGTCAACAGTTTGCTCAGTTTTTCAAGCAGGAAGAGGATTTGGTTTACTGCCATACATATCAAATTTTCTCTATTTTGAAATTTAATCGATGTCATATTGTGAGAGAACTGTGGGTGATACAAAAAAACTGATACCGGATACGGTTTTAGCACCCAAAAATACATAACCCTTAGATGTATTGATTTAAAAAGTTCTTACAAATATTTTTTTTGTTGGCCTGTGTAGTTTTTCAAGCATGTCGGAGATAGAAAATTGGTAATAATTTTTTCATTATTGTTTGATTTCTTTATTTGTATATTTCATTATGAAATGTTATTTTTTCCTAATAAATATTTAAACATTATAAAATTGTATCATTTAGATTATACGTGGGTCGTGTTCCTATTGTACTCAAACATAAGAGATTGCGAATATTAGATCGATGCCAGATGGTATTCAAATAAAGTTGTTGAGCTGCTGCATTACAGGTAAAATGTAGATTAAACTCTGGGGCCCTTAATACTGCTTGATGCTAATTTGCATAATTCTAGACGATTTGAATAAATAGAGTATAAATTTATATTTATATGTTACCTTTTAATTAATTGGAGTATTGGTTAACAAACTTAAAGGTTTAATGTACGGAAAATTGTCACCAACAGCGGTTCCTGTGACAGATATTATTATTATGGCGTCCGCGATTTTTGAGGTATCTAGACTTATATCTTCTGCCTAAAAAGTTCCCGGGCTGATATTTTCCTTAGCCTTTAAGCAGCGCCATCTTGTAAACAACAGTAAAACCAAACCAGTCAGTTGTGACCAATCAGTGCTAAGTAGTAGATGTTCGAACTGTATGTGCCGGACTCGTGTAAAACTAGGTAAAACAGCTACAGGGACATTTGAATTTTTGAAAAAGGCTTACGGTAATGATCGTTTATCGCGTTCACATTTCCGGAATGTTTGAAATAAGAGGAAAGTGTATGTGTTTTTTTCTTCACAGCCTGACATCCGAACAAAAACAACAACGGCTTTACGCCAACCGAAACTTCTTCGAAATCAGAAATGCGGAACTCCTTTCTGTAGAAAATAATGGGCTATGAAAGGTGATGTTACCAATATGAGCCTACCACTAAATGGCAACGTGTGCAATGGCTCGGAAGTGGTTCGCCGAAATCGAAGACAGTGCTACTGAAAAATTAAAGAACAAAGACAATATTCGTCACATTTTGTAACGCCCAATGATTATCCACAAAGAGTATGTTTCTGATTGTACTACAGTGAACGCCAGGTATTGTGTGGCTGTCATGGAGCGACTTTGGAAGAGTATTCAGCGAGTTTGACCAAGACGAAGGAACGCAAAGGATTTTTTCTTGCTTTATGACAACACACCCGCTCACACGGCTGGGATTGAGGTGCAGTTCTTGAGCGAAAACAAATATCCGCACTCCACCACCCTTCTTATTCTCCTGATTTAGCGCCTAGTAACTTTTTTATTCTCAGAAATCCAGCTCCATATGAAGGGTCAACGCTGAGACGACTTGGAGGACATTAAAGTCACTGTGACGCGCGAGTTAAACATGATCTTACAAGAATATTTTTCTAACACTTACATGGTTGTATAAACGTTATGAACATCATATTGCTGTCAATGGTGACTGTCTAGAACATCTGGTAATAAAGTGTTTACTTTTAATTTCTGTATTTCTTTATTAAGGCGGGCTGGGAACTGCTTGGACAGACGGTGTATACTTTTACGACGAATACCAATATGTGTCGTTTAATTCAAACACTTTATTTCAGCGAACTAACACCAGTTCTTTATAGAATATTCAAGTTATCGTATAGAACAGAAATATGTTCTTGTTGGAAATGCCCTTAAAATTAATAAATACTTAAAAAAGGCAAAAAATCGTATCACACAATTAGTTACCAGTTATTTTGCTTTCATTACTATCGACAGTTATGGAAAATGCTACCAATACAGTCTGTCAAGTAAGAACGTGACTGCTCGTATTCTTGAAAAAAATGTGTTTCGAAAACTTTTTTTACCATCAATGTATTCTTTGGTATGCTAACAATTGCCCAATTACCTCAGTAAGTTGTCCAATCGCCTCCTGCACCAATAATCGCCTGGTATCTTCGAAGCATGCCGTCGTCGAGATTTTCTGCTCTCCAAATTTTTCGAATCTCTCAAGATAACTGAGTCAAAGTCCTCAGAATCTTCCCCAGAGCTTTCTCTTAACAAGTGACCAAACGTTTTCAATAGGGTTGGTTTCCGGTGACTGTGAGGACCACTCTAGTATCTTACCGTGAGCCGCTTAGCGACGTGATTTTCGCCCAGAAAAAGTTTCTTCAACGTGCTTCGGAATTTGACATCATGAGTACTAAGACGTTGTCGAGTGGTCTCAAGGGACAGCGTCAATTTCAGGGCCCTTGAAAACAAAGACACGATACCTTTTGACTTTCGGAGTGACTTTACTTACCGAGCCATGTTTTGGCACGTCGTCGACATTTTTCGTCTCGTTAAAACGATTTACCCACTTCTTCACAGACGACAACGACTTTTTAATACATTTAGCGGCCGCGGAATGTGTAATTTTAGGCCTCTTTTGATGGGAACAAACAAAGTGTGACAAGAGACTCATTTTGGATTTTATGTGATTTCGACAAAAATTTGGAATCGACTGATACTTTTACTAAAATGTATCGTAGACAAAGGTTCCCTGTACCGATTTTTTGTTGAATCGCTAAAATCGCATCTATCAAAAATGAACTATCGCGGACACGTTCTTACTTAACAGACTGTACGTATTTTTTACAATACCGACCATCAATATAATCAACAGGAGATCTTGTAACCTATGTCACACATATTTGGAGCAACACAGTTGAAAACTATGGAGTCTTGCGCGATTGTACTTGACGTGATGAAGGCATTTGTCCGTGTTTGGCATGTTGGATTATTGACGAAGCTGTGTTCTTAAAGTTGTGTTTATGGCTCTCTAGTCTCGATCTTTTCAAGTGGCAATTGATGGATTTCTTGCTGACACTTTCACCATCACTGCTACTGTATCCCACTGCCCTATGCTCACTGCTAATATCTTATTAACAATCTATTGGAAAACAGGAAAAATTCAACCTTGTTGATAACAGTAAACTTGTTCCTTCTTTTACCTTGAATGCTCGAATATCAGCTGCACATGCAAATACCTGCAATCAATATAAAGTTATACAACTTAACAATAAACTGAAAAAAAATCTGTCTGGGGATGAGAGTAATCAAATTATGTTTAAATAATAGTTGCGAAATCCAAACAGCAGTTTTTTTTTTCGGAAGAAATTAACGTTTCAGAACCGGACATAAATATGTCGGGATACTTCATTCGACTAGCATCGACATTCAACTTGCTTGACCTTATGACATGATCATGCTGCATGTATTGCAAGAAAGTTTTTCAAAACTGTCAGTATTATTTCGTACTTGAGAGCGTTATAATCCTTTACAAAACTCAAATTTTAACATCGTTAGAATTCTTACTCAGAAGAGAATTGAGAATCCGGAATACATCAGAAACCTCGATTTTTAAGAATATGGCAGAAAAGTTGGTGACTTAAGTTTATTCTATAAACACTTTCATGGAAAGGGTTCGATGGGTATAGCCCGTTTGGTTTTTCCCAGAGCACAGCATGCTAGAAACGTACATCGCGCACCACATCTACTTGAAGTACAGCTTGTCACTCCTCTTTTCCACACTCTTCAAACATGGGGAACTTCATCCAACTTTGAAATTAAACACGCAGAGCTGTGTTTCACACCAAGTATAACCTACAACGAGTCAAGAACAACGTTAATTGCTGCTTCTAGAAACGTGTCTCTTGTAGGGATTTAGAGATTTCTCTAAAGAGCATGCGTTGTGAACATGAAAAAACAACAGCATAATAAATATATAGCTAACGTCCATTAAAAATATAACAAATACAACACTTCAGTTACGATAGTGCAGATTTAATCCTTGATACTTTGAAGTACGAGTACGACTAATAAAAATTTGCTGAATTTTACAATTGTTTGTCAAATAATGATGCTAATTTTCCATGACTTTTATAGACGCAAGAAACACAAACCGATAAAGTTTAAATCTTTTTTACTTCTGATATACATAGTTTGTTATGCTTTTAGTTATTTGTATTTTAATATTCAGGCACCACAAGAAATAGCTAACAGAATCGGGGATGAAAACGAAAAATTCGTCTGCAGATCGATGGTGAAGACTGTCTTCCCTAAAGTTGGACAAAATAAAAATAATAAATGGAAATTTATTATTAACCAAGGAGAAGACGATGGATTCATTCAAGGAATACAAATAGAAATATGCAGGAGGTAAGTATACAAGAGCTTTTTTTAATGTCCTACAATCTACTATTCTTGGATTAGAATTTAATCCGGACCATCAACATGGTGGGATAAATGGATTTTCTATTTTTTTTTTTTGCTACATGTAAGGAGTTTATTCAATTTTTAACATTATATATATATATATATATATATATATATATATATATATATATATATATATATATATATATATATATAATATATAAAATGCAACGTCTCTCTGTCTGTCTGTCCGTTAGTGCGCTTATCACTGGAGAACCACTTATCCGATTTACGTACTTTTTTTTTAGAACATACATATGTTCTCTGACCAGGTTATAGGCTATATTTTATTACGATAGGTAGCATAAGGAATGAGCAGTGACGTAAAATAGCGAATGAAGTCGGAAAAAAGTTTGCCGCTAGCGCGTTCGTTTGCAATACACAGCCTAAACCATTAAATATGGAACAATATTACGTAGCAGAGAATATCTATATATATATATATATATATATATATATATATATATATATATATATATATATATATATATATATATATAAAATGCAATGTCTCTCCGTCTGTCTGTCTGTCCATTAGGGCGTTTATCACGCGAGAACCATTTATCCGATTTACCTGTCTTTTTTTAAATTCATACATATATTCTTTGGCCAGGTTATATAATAATAATAATAATAATCTATATCTATAATATATATAAAATGCAACGTGTCTCTGTCTGTCTGTCCGTTAGTGCGCTTATCCCTCGAGAACCACTTATCCGATTTACGTGATTTTTTAAATTCATACATATGTTCTCTGACCAGGTTATAGATATATATTTTATTACATCTATAATATATATAAAATGCAACGTGTCTCTGTCTGTCTGTCTGTTCGTTAGTGCGCTTATCACTGGAGAACCACTTATTCGATTTTCGTACTTTTTTTTTAAAACACGCATATGTTCTCCGGCCAGATTATAGGCTATATTTTATTACGATAGGTAGCATAAGGAATAAGCAGTGACGATAATAGTTAATGAAATCGGAAAAAAGTTTGCCTGCCTAAACCACTAAATATGGAACAATATCATGTAGCAAAGGATATCTATAATATATATAAAATGCAACGTCTCTCTGTCTGTCCGTTTCTGCGCTTATCACTGGAAAACCGTTTATCCGATTTACGTGCTTTTTTTTTAAACATGCCAAACCATTAAATATGGAACAATATCATGGAGCAAAGAATATCTATAATATATTTAAAATGCAACGTCTCTCTGTCTGTCTGTCTGTCCGTTAGTGCGCTTATCACGGGAGAACCACTTATCCGATTTACGTGCTTTTTTTTAAATATACCTATGTTCTCTGGCCAGGTTATAGGATATATTTTATTATGTTAGGTGACATAAGGAATAAGCAGTGACGATAATAGTGAATCAAGTCGGAGAAAAGTTTGTCGCTAGCGCGTTCTCTTGCAATACACTGCCTAAAGCATTAAATATGCAACAATATCATGTAGCAAAGAATATAATATATATAAAATAGAAGGTCTCTCTGTCTGTCTGTCCGTTAGTGCGTGCGCTTATCACTCGAGAACCACTTATCTGATTTACGTGTTTTTATAAATTATATACATATATATATAATTCGATATAAGCCTAGATAATGGGAGATAAGGTGAGATAATGGGAGATAAGGAGAAATAATGGGAGATAAGTCGAGATAAGCCTTGATAATGGGATTCCGATGTTATTTTGGCCGGTATGGATGCTTACATCCCTTTTTCGAAGAAATGCCCTTCCAACGGCAAGCCGTGGTTTGACCTAAAATGCAAAGAAACTGTTGCTTCTAAAACATCTTGCATACCGACAGTGGCGTGAAGATCCTAACACCATAAATCGTAACATCTTTGTTCGTGCCAGGAACAGATGCAAAGAAATTATCGACGAAACCAAGGAGGTACACAATCAACGGATTAGAAACAAACTTCTCGCTTGTCCCGGCAATTCCAGGTCCTTTTGGTCAGTCGCTAAGGCAGTTAGTCAAAATTTCACCAAATCCACCATACCGCCACTCACACGGCCAGATAATTCTATTGCATCGACACCTGTTGAGAAAGCGAACTTGTTGGCTGAACTCTTTACTTCACATTCTACTGTCGATTTCCAAGGAAAAACACCACCTACTATTCCATAGTGCAGTCAAGGATGCCCGATATTGTCTTCAGACAGCGTATCATAAAACGTATTTTGATGAAGCTAGACACCAAAAAGGCTTCAGGCGCTGACGGAATACCTGCCATAGTTCTCAAGAACTGTGCGAGGGAACTAACACCAGTTTTCTGTAGACTTTTCAACTTATCCTACAGAAAGGGAATATTTCCTTCCTGCTGGAAATGTGCCACAGTTCAGCCGATACCTAAAAAAGGCAAGAAGACCTTGCCAAATAACTACCGACCAATCGCACTACTCTCAATAATATCGAAAGTCATGGAAAAGGCTATCAATCAGCATCTTCTAAAATATCTTGAAGGATTCAACATTATTAGTGATCACCAATATGGCTTTCGTAAAAAATAGATCAACAGGAGATCTTCTGACTTATGTAACACATGTTTGGAACAACGCAATTGAACACTTTGGAGAATCTCGAGCGGTTGCTCTTGACATATCCAAGGCATTTGACCGTGTTTGGCACGATGGGCTGTTGGCTAAGCTACGTTCTTATGGTATGTCGGAAAAGTTCTGTTTGTGGCTCTCATGTTTCCTCAGAGAGCGTTCTTTACGAGTGGCAGTTGACGGATTTCTTTCTAACACCTTCACTATCAACGCCGGTGTACCCCAAGGCTCCATACTGTCTCCTACTCTCTTCCTCATCTATATTAACGATCTGCTGGAAAAGACCGAGAATCCAATCTACAGCTTTGCAGATGACAGTACACTTATCTCTTCATTCACTTTGAACGCTCGGACATCGACTACTCAGACGAATATCCGCAGACAGCAGGAAGTCATTCAACTTAACAAAGACCTGGAAGAAATTCTATCTTGGGGTGACAGTAACCAAGTGGAATTTAACGCTACAAAAACCCAGGCGGCAGTTTTTTTCTAAAAAAGTTAACGTTGCAGAACCCGATATAGTTATGTCGGGGCACTCCATCCCTCTGACATCGTCACTCAATCTGTTAGGCGTTAATTTGGGAGCAAATATGTCCTGGCATGAACATGTTGCAGGCATAGCAAGAAGAGCTTCTCAAAAGTTGGGAATATTGTTTCGAACCAGAAAGCTTTACACTCCACAACAACTGTTAATTCTTTACAAAGCTCAAATTCGACCAACTATGGAATACTGCTCCCATGTTTGGAGCTCCGCTCCCAAACATACACTGCATTTGTTGGATTCTATCCAGAGAAGAGCTGTTCGTCTGATTGGACACCCGGAACTGACCGACGGCCTTGATTCGCTGGAACATCGAAGAACGGTTGGCGACTTGAGCCTATTCTACAAGTACTTTCATGGAGAGTGTTCGAAAGATGTGGCCCGTTTAATTCCTCCCAGAGCGGTGCATGTTAGAGGTACACGTCGCGCTGATGCTTCGCATCCGTATGAGGTTCAGCTTGTTACTCCTCGTACAACGCTTTTCAAGCAGTCTTTTATATGGAGAACATCGTACCTTTGGAATGGTTTACCCAGGACTGTGTTTCCCATCGAGTACAATCTACAGCGATTCAAGAACAACGTGAATCGCTTTCTCCGCACACGTGTCGCTCCTGTAGCGCTTTAGGGACTTCCCTGTAGCACGTGTGCTAGACCCATAAAAAAAAAAAAAAAAAAAAATATAAGGTGAGACAATGGGAAATAAGTATAATGGGAGATAAGGAGAAATAATGGGAGATAAGCAGAGATAAGTCTAGATAATGGGAGTTATTGTGAGATAATGGGAGATAAGGAGAAATATTGCGAGATAAGTCGAGATAAGCCTAGATAATGGGAACTAACGTGAGATAGGGAGAAATAATGGGAGATAAGTAGAAATAATGGGAGATGAGCAGAGATAAGCATAGCTAATGGAAATTATGTAGAGATAATGGGAGATAAGGAGAAATAATGGGAGATAAGTCGAGATAAGCCGTGATAATGGGATATAAGGTGAGTTAATGGGAAATAAGTATATTGGGAGATAAGGATAAAATAATGGGAGATAAGCAGAGATAAGTCTAGATAATGGGAGTTATGGTGAGATAATGGGAGATAAGATAAGGAGAAATAGTGGGAGATAAGGAAAAATATTGCGAGATAAGTCGAGATAAGCCTAGATAATGGGAAATAACGTGAGATGAGGAGAAATAATGGGATATAAGGAGAAATAATGGGAGATGAGCAGAGATAAGCCTAGATAATGGAAATTATGTAGAGATAATGGGAGATAAGGAGAAATATTGGGAGATAAGGGGAAATAAAGGGAGATATTTTATTACGTTAGGTAACATAAGGAATAAACAGTGACGATAGTAGTGAACCAAGACCACGTGAGCGGAGCCGCGGGCCCGGCTAGTATATCTATATATATATATATATATATATATATATATATATATATATATATATATATATATATATATGTATATATGTATATATATATATATATATATATATATATATATATATATATATATATATATATATATATATAATATATATATATGTTATAATTTCTGCATTACACCATTTCATGTTAGATAATAAAAAACTAATTGACTTTTCTTGTACTGGTTTCTTAAATACGCAGTTCTAAAATAAATAACTTGCGGTGAACTATTAGTAGAAGGCACCTAAGCAGAGAAAGGGATTTTGTTATGTTGGAAATAATGAAACAATAACATTGTTTTCAATTTCTTCGACTCGAAGAACCCAGAAGTGTGTGATATAATATATACGAAGCAAATACTCTAAGCTTCTTCCTCCCAACTTTAATCCCTTATATCTACATATATCTACAAATAACTATGCTTAAATCTGTCCGTTTTTTTTTCGCAAATGAGAAACCTCCTTCAGTAAGGAAAGTAAAAAAATATTTTTGATAAAATTTATGAACATTGGTTGGTTGGACGGCTAAAAAATATAACTACTGGGAGCATATTTATTATTTTAATTTGGATAGAAAAAACATGAAAGAGAATTTTGCGTGAGTGTGGGAAATTTATTGGGAGATTTTTACAAATCAAAATAACATAACAAATAATTTGGGTGCATCGTTCTTTTCTTTCAATTCATTTTAAAAAGTGCACTCGAAATTGTTAGATTATAACCTGACCTAATGCTCCCATACTTGATTAAAATTATTATGTCTTTCTTATTATCTGTTGTATATTTTTAAAAATATTAGTGTGTAATGTAGAAGTTATCATATGGTAAATAAAACCAAAACATATGCAATTCAAATAAGACCACAACATTAAAATAATTTAGTGCAAACCACTTAAAAACAAAAGATAAAAACAGTTCTTCTACACACATTTCTTCTTTTAGTAACGTGACAATGTTTGCACGGGTGAATTATTTTGCACGTTAAAATATTTAGAACCAAAATGTCAAGGTTAAAAATTATTGTACAAAAATTTTTCTTTTCAGCTCGGAGTAAAATGTTATAAAAGCACGCTAACGGTTATGATAATAACACCACTCTTGTTTTGATGATTATGATATGATATTTGATGTAGTAGTTGTCTAAATAATAATTATATCGTTTTAACATAATATTGCTACGAGGTGGTTTAATAGTATAGTTATAGAAAATATGGCTATCGCTACAGAAAGACATCGAACAAAACGTTGCAATAAAACGAAGCGGGCTGGCTACCGCCGAAATCAGACAATTTTTTTTAATAGTCATAAGCGAATTCCGGATAAACGTAAGGAAACCGATTTTCAAAATAAAGCCTCCAAATTTTTTAAAACTGCAAAAAGTAGCACATAACCGGAAGGTGAAATTTCGAAGTGTACGCGATTTCAAGTTTACGCGTTCAAAACTGGTTTATTGGGAGTTTCTGGGATCGCTGAATCTATTTTTGGTGTCATTTCGATCATATGCACCCTTTTGAGGTGTGAAAATAGGGCTTGGATGAGGGATATTAGGGTATTCTCCTGATTTAAAGTTTCGCGTTCAAAACTGTTTTCTCGGGGGTTTCAGGGATCGCTGAGTCTATTTTCGGTGTCATTTTGATCATATGCATCCTTTTGAGGAGTGAAAATGGAAGTTGGAAAATAGATTCAGCGACCTCAGGAACCCCCGAGGACCCAGTTTTAAACGCGAAAGTTTAATTCAGGTGAATATCGTAATTTCTCCCCCCCCCCCGATTCCTATTTTTACCCCGTAAAAGGATGCATATGCTCAAAATGATTCAGCGACCCCAGAAACCTAGGAGGATCCAGTTTTGAACGCGTAAACTTGAAATTACGTGAAGTTCACCTCTCGATACCTTGTTGGTTTTTGCAATTTTAAAAAATTTTGAGATTATATATATTTAAAAAAAAATTGTCCGACTTCGTTAATAATTGAGGGCTCTAGACAATTTTGAACGAAAAATCATATTCCTGGCCCACTGTTGGGCGGTAGCCAGCCGGCTTCGTTTTACGCCAACGTTTTGTTCAACGTGTTTATCTTTTTGTAGCGATAGCTATATTTTCTGTGGTATGGGAAAGTTTCAAATCATCTTTATTATCGGGACTGACTCCTTGTCAATACTGTAGTTCTAAAATGAACATCCATACGAAGCACCATTCTCTCATCTCACTAATTTCTTATTTGTTTGAAATTAAATAATAGAAAATAATAAAAAATAACATTATCCAGTTTTCAACGAGAAGAACCCTAAATAGGTCATAATTATACGAAGCAGCCACTCTAACACTCTCTTCCGTCCCTGTCAACCCTTTATAAGTGTGACTCTAAATATCGACCTCTCATTTTATTTGAAAGATATTGTGCGAACAGATAGGCGTACAAGCAGACCGACAGAGAGACGGGTTGCTATGTTTTTCGTGATTTAGAGACTAAGGTACAGAAATGCAGGAATCTCAATGGATGATTTTTGTCATGAATACAATACGTCCCTTTAATAAGGAAAATGAAAAGAATATTACAGTTACACTGACACGTGAGGCCCCCCTTTTTTAAACTTTTCTTGCGTAATCATTCAGAAAATTATTACCTTCCGATCATTTTTTTTCCAGAAATAATCTTTACCATATTATTATCGAAAATTACAACTACTAACAAACAGGTGGTCATAGTACGTACTTGTTTTTTTTTTCAATAATCTTTTTCTCTCCTCTTAGCCATTCGTTGGTTGCTTCCAAATTTAACTGTGTTAGACTTTTGGATCCTACAATATGGCAAATCACTTTCTGTGTTATTTTTTGTGATTTTTAAAATCGTGTTTTCGTTCTCTTTTTCTATTAACCTGAACTCATTTTCATCAATGTCCGATGGCTCTAGTGCTAACGGTAATTATTTACGTTTATTTATGGTCGCTTTAAACAGTTTTTGCTCATTCGTTATTGTCACATTTGATGATATACCCCAATCTGTCTAACTACGTATATCCTATCTAAGTTTATCTTTCCGTTTTGTGTTTTCTATTGGTACATCAACAAAGTGATATCTTTTTATAGATTGCTCTTTAAAGTTTCGACTACTTAATTTCCTTCTTTATTTTCAAAATGTATCTTTACTTTGTTTTTAATTTCCTTCCCGTTTTCTTACGATTTTTATAGCTCTATTTTGTACTTCTATGTAAACTGATTAATCGTCTGTAGTGGACTTGCATTTGTCCAATTGTGTGGAATTTTGACTTCGGGTATCATTGCATTTTCATATTACTTGTTTGTGATTTGACTGGACATACTAAACACAACATAAACTAAAACATCTTTTGTAACATAGAATTACTTTAAAATGATTTTTTTTAAAAATATTTCTTAAAGAAAATAAGAGAAAGGACTGAATTTAATCGTACTAATAAATAAATCACACAGGGGTCTTTGATTCCCAATATAATATTAAACTCAGGATTAAGCCATCAAAATTATTTTATCAGAATATCATTTATAGAATATTGAAAATTTTACTGATGGTAACTGTTTCGTAACAGATTTGCAAATTTGTATAAATATATGAAGTGAGAAATCTTAAAAATAATTAGGGTCAATTGAAGGAAACACTGAAAATTAGATTTGCTTTGTTTATTTATCTTCTGTAATATCTTGTTAATTACACGAAAATAATATTAAAAGGTTGTATAGCATATTCATTACATAATATACGGTATGTTTTAACCAACGAAGTATACAAACAGAAATGCTTATAGCATTTTTTCCAACGAACAAGTCTCAGTCTCGAGCGCCGAAATGAATGGTGAGGGCGTTATGTACGCTCTCCGTGCTATTGTATGGATGTAAGTGCGGGACCCTTGACCATTGCTTAGATGAACGACTGAAAGCATTTCAAATTTATCTTTATATACGTGTTCTTCGCATCTCCTGGGTATAGAGAAAGAAAAACACAGAACTAGAAAGAATGAACAAAGTGAAAGATTTACTAACACGCATAAAAATAAGAAACTTCTACGTTTAATTATAGGAGGCAAAATAAAGGGCAAGCGATCGATCGGAAGAGGACAAAATTCTTGGTTGAAAGGCATACAAAGATAGTTTAGATGTGCTTCGGGTGATATTTTTCGACCAGCAATTTCTACACTTCCCTTAGTTATATAAATTGCCAACCTTCGTGAGAAGACGGCGTCGGCGTAGTAAGAAGAAGAAAAGGATATATGTGTATGTATATACATATATATATATATATATATATATATATATATATATATATATATATATATATATATATATATGTATATATGTATATATGTATATATGTATATATGTATATATGTATATGTATATATATATATATATATATATATATATATATATATATATATATATATATACATAATATATATATATATATATATATATATATATATATATATATATATATATATATATATATATATATATATATATATATATATATATATATATATATATATATATATATATATATATATATATATATATATATATATATAAATATATATATATATATATATATATATATATATATATATATATATATATATATATATATATGTATATATATATATATATATATATATATATATATATATATATATATATATATATATATATATATATATATATATATATATATATATATATATATATATATATATATATATATATATATATAATATATAATATATATAGGATATTATAAGATTTACTGCATGAATTGAAATGGGTGACTCGCGAGGCCATGTAGAAGCACATTCAATACTTTTTTCAAATTAGAATATATTTATAAAATTAAAAAAAGAGGAACTCCTTTTTACCAAATATTTACAAAACCAACCCGCCCATGAAAGATCGACCTTGGCCTCGGTAAGTCGCCGGAACAACTAGATCATTCTTCCTTAACATCTATTTTCAAGTATGAAGAGAAGGGTAAAAATATCTAACGTTGATGAAAGTGGATTTTCCACTGGTCAGAAAAAAACGCAAAAAGTTTTAGGATTAAATATTCAAAAGAACGAAGCAAGATCCTGAATTGGGGAATGACACACCCTCTGAGAATGTTATCACATTCCAGGCACTGGACTATAAAATGTAAAACTTGTGGAATGGATGAAACATCTTATAACCATCGTAACGCCAGCTCTTAAAAATAAAGTGTTATGTCTGCTTGATGGAAATACAACGCATTCGAAGAATGGGGCAGCCATAGCAAAGTCTAATGTTGCAGCTGTGAAGCATTACTACTCACTGGCTTTAATGTGACGTGTCTTTTTTTTTTTAAATCTGCGAGTACTTATTATACTCGCAACGGAAAAATGATTGAGGACAAATCCAGGTCCTCAAGTAACGCAATATCAAGTTGCAAGTTTATTTGCAGAAGCTTACCGAAGTTTAGAGGTGGAGTTTGGCCCATGGATAAAAACGTCGTTCCCGAACATTTTTTTTAAAGCACCTGAAAATATAAATGCTTTCTCTCTCAAACAAATTCAA
This sequence comes from Pachyrhynchus sulphureomaculatus, assembly GCA_019049505.1. NCBI lineage: Eukaryota > Metazoa > Arthropoda > Insecta > Coleoptera > Curculionidae > Pachyrhynchus > Pachyrhynchus sulphureomaculatus. The sequence goes on from CM032448.1 coordinate 53,179,311, forward strand.
GTAATAAAAGCACATCGATCTTACAAGACAATAATGAAAAATCTATATTTAAATAGTGAACCATCTATTTTGAGGTTTAACGCTAAAACCTTGAAAAAAATTGTAAAATCTTTATGTCCAATACTACAAAAAGTACTGTACAAAAACTCTGGAAATTACAAAAATATGTTGGAAGAATCAATAAACAATAGACGTATAATATAATATACACGAGCCTCGTCTACAGCAGAAGCTTCCGCCTGCCGAAATTCGATTTTTTTATATTGTTTTGAAAATATCAAAAGTGGCGTCACTAAAACCACTGTATCTTGTAAACTAATCGTCGAAATGTCATGAAATTTTGACACGTATCGTTAGAAGGTTGGTACTTCCTAAAAATCAGACCAAAAGAAGCAAATGCCTTCTCCAGAGATCAAATTATTTAATTCATGATACTATATACCTGCATTTTTTCCCTGAAGATGTAATCTGACATGTATTTTTTAGAACATGTTAGAAGAAGTCAACAATTTTAACTCGGTATATAGATCACAATAGACAGATCATCAGTTCAGTTGTATTACCCTCTATCTTTACCTTAATGCTATGAAATTAATTCCTTATGAAGCAAGCTATCCTTTCCTGAAATACTCTTAACCTGCCCCATAGCAATTATAGTACCGCAATTAATCACATATCGTGATGAAACTTCATAGAATATTAAGTATATGACATATTGTCTCTTCTAGAACTGCATAATTATATTTTCGCATTCATGAATTATTTAAATGGCTAGAAAAAAAACTAGTAAAGTGGTAAAAAATGGTTTTGTAGTTAAATGGTATAAGGCACTACAGGTGCGTACGTGTTTTGGTAAACATATTATTGAAATATTCTTTAAACCAATGGTTAACATTATGGTTTCTTCATTTTAGCCCAGATGCAGAATGTGACATTCCAAGCAGCATATTACCCGGATCAAATTATCAGACATTTTGTAAACAAAAATACGTTTACAGAAGATTGCTATCTGTTAATAATGACGGGACTCCTATACCGGACACTTTCAAGATTCCTTCTGCCTGCTGCTGCGCTTATAAACAAAACTTCGATTTCCTGTCAAGATTCGGAAGGGATTTCTCATCCACTCCGAAAACAACATAGGACATAGACGGCCAGCTTCACTATACTATTTTAAAACCCGATCTAGTTGCTATCGAATTTAAAACTTTTAGTTTTGACAGTATTATATTTCATATGGCAAATGTCGTTAAAATAAAGGGAAAACTAAAATCGAAAAATAAGACCTTCAAGAAGGCCATAAAATTAAAAAATTATGGATTATTAAACATTTAATTTTTATTGGTTTAATTCCAAATAAACACGAATTTTCTGACTATGTGTTGCACAGCATCATAAGCTTGTTGGTACCTTGTCAGTTTAAACCTCTAACTATTAAATTAGATCAGTTCTCAATTTAAACCTTTTTAGTGAATTAGGCTGAGAATGTTTATGCGCCTATTAACATGATGTTGAAAGCAGTATTATACCAAAGTTTGTTTTTTAAGGATTGATTAGTTGTATACATATGTATCATATATTATTTGTTTATTAAGCTTTAAGGGTAAGTTAATTCTGATAGTATCCAAAAAGAAATATGTTTCGTAGTTTGGACTATGGTAGAATTTAGATTATATTTAAAGTATATAATTAGCTTGTAAATACCGTCATAATTAAAAAAATCTCATGTGGTGTGGTTATGGGAATTGAGAAAGGATGTTATTGATCCCTCATTGTCTGATATACCTGATGTGACGTGAACTATCCTGTTATTTTTTGATTGAGCTTTGTTGACATTGCCCATTTAGTACGGTTATAGTTCAGAATAATTCACAAAAAACATCTTAAGTATACAAATTTACCAAGTTGTAAAAAAGAGAGTATTTATTTTATCTGTAGCTACATAGACCTGGACGAAGTAAATCATAGGACTTCAAAGAAAAAGATTAGCCAAATTCATATGTGGCAGCCCGGGGCTCCGGTGCGTAGTACTTGCTTGCGGTGCAAAAGGTCTCGGGTTCCAATCCCCGCAGGTCGGTATACTTATTTATTACTTTATTTAAGAATATTTAGGCTGGCCGCACACATAGGTAGTAGTTATTTGTAGAAATGCAACAACGTCCGTGACAGCACTACCACGTTGTCTAAAAAGTACGGTGAAATACAAAAATGTATCTTTCGGCACTTGAACAACGTTGATGGGTATTACGACATCCTCGCCGATATCCGTAGGTAATAAAAAAGGGTAAAATCTCTACTCAGGCAAGCAGGTGAATGATAAAATTTTTTTAACAATTTTCGTTTTCTATAAAATTTTTTGAGTATGTAATTGTAGGTAAAATTATTTTTATTAGATTATTGTTAGGCTATTATAATACAATTTCAGACGCTAGAAAGGAACTATTTTGTCATTGGTTTTCTTTTGGATATAGTGATAAGCTGCAGTAATTATTAAGCATTTTCCGTATATTCAGTTGTAAAATATTAGCTTCCCGATTTAGGTTAAATCAGCGAAAATTTTTTCTTAAAATAAATGATTTTAAAACTTTTATATTTTTCCTAATTTGTGATATATTGTGAAGTTGAAATACTTTATCCCAGTGACTAAACTAATAAGTTAACGTAAAAAGAGGCACTTAATGGAAATAATAATAATTTAGTCATTCTATTAGCTTTTTTATTATTTTAAAAAGCTAATAAAGGTTGAGAAATCATTAAATTATTTTAACCATATCATAAAGGGTCTAGCCGGGTAAGGTACTAAAATTGGCCCTTAAAACAAATGCAGTGTAAATATATACATCTTGTATTGTTGAGAAAATCCTATTCTGAAATTTTCAAACTTCGTAACTCACTCACTCCTGTCAGCCATTACCTCAAAATTAGCGTTTTTTTTTATTTGTCTCGTACTCCAACAGCTTTTGGCTGCTTGACTCAAAATTTGAGGAGGTAGTAGGTAGTAGTTAGTACTCTACCCTGATTTTTTATTTATTTATTTTTTGGCGCGAAATTTAAAAAAAAAAATTTGATGGAAAAAATAAAAATTGTGATGGAAAAATCCTTATATATCGAAATGAATATACCGTGTAGGTACGAAACTCACACAATATGTGCAGCTATATGTCGCAAAAAGGGCCTGCCAAATTTCAAAACGATCGGACTACGGGCCGCAAAGTTATGCCCAAAATACCAACGAACCAACCTAAAAACCTTCGTTTTTCGGCTGTTTAAGTATAATTCTCTTTAAGTCTATCAAGTTTGTCATTTTCTCAGCTTCAATTGATATGAAAACTGAAATGTGAAGATTTTTTTTTGGTAACAAATACATAAAATCAACATTTCCTCCATATATGGTATACTCAATATAAAATGGATTAAATAAATAAAAATACCTAATTATATAGTAATAACTTTTTTTTTCATTTTTTTAAGCATATATTTATGTGTGCAAGTGCGTGTGTGTGGGCTTCATTATTGGAAAAACAGAATTTTAATAAGAAAAAAACAATGCACATATCAATTTAAAACATTTATTAAAATTAACTCTGATTTACGGAAAATACTCTCAGAAATTCCTTTCGGGAGAGATTTTTTATTGTTATAAAGAAAATAAAGATGGTTCGGTTTACACGAAGTCCACAAAACTACTATGAATCTTCATATTGATGTAGAAGAATACGCGCCTAAAGCTGGATTTTCAGCTGACACTCGACTCCAGCGTCAACGCTCAGGAGCTGGACACCGACTAGCTTTTCTACGCATGCTAAAACAGTGAGCGTCAACAGAGTGTCAATGGAATTTTTAAATATTTATTAATTATTACATGTTGGAATTAATTTATTTTAACTTAATTACAAGTTAATGTATTGAAGGGACGAGCAGATGATTTTGTAATAAGTTATAATTTATATAATTAGTAATAGGTTGAATTCGTGTTATGCGTCAAAACATCAGCTGAAAAGTCACTTTAATATAACCTACTATATATCTATGTATATATATGCTTATATATATATATATATATATATATATATATATATATATATATATATATATATATATATATATATATATATGTATGTATATTGCTGCACTGCCTCACTAATTCGTTTAGTTTACGTGAAGTATATCTACTCTACGTCAGCTTCTATAGTTTTGGGTTTTATACATAGTTTATACTATATTATTTTATGCTTCATCCTAATAGCAGACACCACGTGTACAAAATAAAAAGGAATGAACATACTTATATAGTTACAGAATTGAGTTAATTTATATCTATAATAATTATTTAATAGTATTCAGGATCAGATTATAGTAACTTTCAATTCCAGTGAATAGAAAAGCAAGTTTATATTTAAAACATCAATTGTAAGTTCTTATATATCCTTATTAGTGAGTTATTTTACGTATATTATATATATTTTTATTATATTATATACTAAAATTTTCAAATTTCAGTTTTCATATCAATTGAAGCTGAGAAGATGACAAACCTGATAGAATAGAAGAGGGTTTTTAGGTTGGTTTGTTAGTATTTTGGGCATACCTTTGCGACCCATAATCCGATCGTTCGGAAATAAAAAATCAGGTTAGAGTACTAACTATTACCCTACCTCCTCAAATTTCTAGTCAAACGGCCAAAAGCTGTAGGGGTCCCAGACAAATAAAAAAAACACTAAGTTTGAGGTTATGGCTGACAGGTGTGAGTTAGAAGTTTGAAAATGTCAGGATAGGCTTTTCTCAACTATACCTACAAGATGTATATACTTACTTTGCATTTGTTTTGAGGTCCGATTCTAGTACCTTGGCCTGCTAGACCCTTCCTTTTTAGCATTTTCGAATTAGAACTATTCTCAAGTGCGATATTAGAAAATTGTAACCCTATCTGACTATTATCAGAAAAATTGTGATTTCTCAATTCATAAAATTTGTAAAAGTTTTTATATGTACTAGTAGCAATATTTAGACAAAAATATAGAAAAATAAAAAAATCTTAATATATTGTTGTTAAACAAATAAAAAGAGTTTTGTTCTGCACAGTCGTTTTATTTGAGTAATTATTTTTCTAGTTATAAAATAATCTTAAAAAATTGGTAAAATGGTTTACCCAGTACTTCGCTTGTCATGATTCAGTTCCAGGATAAATAATTAATTTTACTTTCTTCAATACAGAATAATTCACAAGCATGACTACTCGACATTTTACACAACGGGTATTTCATGATGAATGAATATTAGTAAAAAAATGGAAGAGAGGAAATAATGCTCATGAAGTTGGAAATATTAAAAAATAATATTATTTTGAGATCCCTTGACTCCAAGAACCCTGAAATGGATATATAGTACGACCTCTACGCATCCAGTCCCTAACCCCCACTTTAATCCCTTTAACCCAATATATATTTTACCATAAATAATTATGCTTAAATTTTGTTCAATATGGCAACCGAAAACCAGGAAAAATTCTCATAATACTGTTGAAACTTTACAATATTTAACGATCACCACCATCATTAGAAATAATAAAAAATAAAATAAATTTATAGATTTCTTGAATCCCGCACCCTAAAAAGACATATAACATGGCATATATGAAGGCACTTTAACTTCGCCTCTTAAACCCTATATGATTTACTGTTTTATATTATATATTTATGTTTTAAGTTTGCTTATTATTCTAACGAAAAACCAGAAAAAACTCTCATTATATATAACGATACAATATTTAGTCACCCCATCTTTTTCGCACTCTTCCCCTGTTAAAAATAAAAAAAATGAAAAGTGACATAATATGAGAAGTTAGACCGTGAAAAAGTAACATGATAAATACTAAGCAACCCTTCTAACTCTTTCCCCACCCCTTTGCTTCTTATATTTTCTACTGTAAATAATTAAAATGTTAACCAGAAATCTGAAAAATTCACATAATACTTTTAAAAGTATACAATATTTAACGACCTTTTGTTGTTAAAATTTGACGTAATGAACAACTAACTAAATTTTCTCGACTCCGGGCCCGAAAAAGGGCATATCATACCTCTCACACCCCGTTATCCCCTTTATGTTTTACTATGAACAGTTTTGCGTAAAATTTGTTAATGCATAATTATTTACAGCAAACCATACAAAATTTATCGATACCCACCCCTCTCTTCCATTGAATCGATTTTTGGATAGAAACCTAAACTTATCAACCTTTATTAGGCTATTTTGCTGTCAATTTAGTAATATTTTTTGATATGTCGTCTAGGACTGCGCACCCCTTTCTTCCATCGAAGTGATTTTTGCGTCGTAACCTAAACTTTTAAATTTTTATTGGTCTATTTTATACTTTTTAGTGTTCCGTACGGAACAGTTATAAGATGACTTCGGTGTCTGTCCGTCTGTCTGTCACACCCGATGCTATTTGTCATAGAAAGTTGAAATTTGGTAATAATATAGGAATGTAGTTTTGAAAGTTAAAATTTTGACTTAAGGGGTTAGTTTTAGGGGGTGAAGTCTGAAGTGAATAAAACTTTTTTTTTCTAGGTCATAGAGTGTGTGGTGTCAAATGAAACACGAGTAAAACATATACATATATACTGTAATAACATACTTGCGCGCATTTTTAAAAAATCGCGAAAAATCGCTGTCCACCCGCCTTATCTTGAAAAGTACTTATCAAAAAATTTTGAAAAAAGTCTGGAATATTCTCCACGGGGTGTAGATCGAACGAAAATTATCACGAGTGCATTACCTTTAATAATTTATCTGGTATATATATATATATATATATATATATATATATATATATATATATATATATATATATATATATATATATATATATATATATATAAAAAATTCAAGGTTATCAGTTTTCAGTAAAGATTGTAAACAAGCTTTATTGAAAACTCATTTGGGGTGTGTTTTGTGAAGTCATCATTTTATACCTCCGTAACAACATTTTTTATTTTAAAAGCAATTAACTTACGGAACACTAATTGCGCAAGTTCAACTTGCACTTGACCGGTTATTTAACCTGAACTGCACATCATGTTGAAAATCCATATTTTCTAGGGACTAAACTTCTAGAATCTTTAAGATCCATTTGAATTTGCAGATAATGGTTAAGAGTCATAATTAACATGTAGTGTATTGTATTAACAAGTAGAATATTACATTGTTGTTTCTAGAATACTACCCATAAAATTTATATATTTCTTTTAATCACGGTTTTGGTGTCTTAGTGTAAACTGTCAATTTAGTAATATTTTTTGATATATCGTCTAGGACTGCGCACCCCTTTCTTCTACTGAAGCGATTTTTGGGTAGTAACCTAAACTTATAAACCTTTATTGGGCTATTTTATACTTTTTAGTGTTCCCTACGGAACACTTATAAGATCACTTCGGTGTCCTTCTGTCTATCTGTCTGTCATACCCGATTTTCTCGGAAACTATTTGATATAGAAAGTTGAAATTTGATACTAATACAGGAATCGATAGCCCCATCAGAGCCGTGCAGTTTTAAAAGTTAAATTTTGAGTTAAAGGGTTAGTTTAGGGTGGTGAAATCGGAAGTGAAAAAAAATTACCACGTCATCGAATGGGGTGTCAAATGAAAGCTTGTAAAAATACAAGTTGAAAAATATGCATAATGTAACACTTGCGCCTACTTTTCTCGAAAGGTACTGATCGAGAAATTTTGAAAAAATTCTATTCTTCTTGGGATGTATATTGAACGAGAATTATCACCTTTAATATTTTTTCTGGTATATAAAAAAAAACAAAAATTTTATGATCATCAATTTTCAGTAAAGATTGAAAAAAAAACTTTGTTGATAATTCATTTGGAATGTGTTTTGTGAAGTCATTTTATACCTCCATAACAAAAAATTGCGGAACATTAATTGCCCAACTCCAACTTGTACTTGAGTGATTTTTTATCTTGAACTGCACATCATGTTGAAAATTAATATTTTATTGGGCTTGAACGTATTTTTTCAGAAATTGCAGATAATGTTTGGCAGTCATAATTTCATCAAATATTATCTATACAAGTATGGTGGTTCCTAGAATACCACTCATAAAGTTTAAATTTTTCCTGTAGTGACAATTTTGTTACCCTTAGTGTCTGTTTCAATTTAGATGTTTTTATTTCCCTTCCGAAAAAAGTATTGTATCCGCGAAAATAAAAACACTCTCAGTGATTTTTGCATTTCCTCACGTTTAAGAGTTTCCACGTCACGAAAAAACATCTTCATTTCCAGCGGCCTTTCTATCTGCTGCTTTATTGGAACAATTACTCTCGAACGAAATGAAACATCGAATTTAAGTTTGGTAGACACATAATACTAGTCGGAAAGGAACTTTTAGTTTCCGAGCGATATAACTTCCGGAAAAAGGTAATGAAAGGAACGGAGGTCGCTAAATCTTGTATAGTTTCAATAGCCCTATGAGAAGTCTTTTTCGTTCTCTCTTGGGATAATGGACAAATTTTAACCATTATTATTTATAATCCAACATATAAGAGGTTAGTGGGCTAGAGAGGTTACATCATATATATTGCGTTATATGACTTTTTGTGGTTCTTGAGGTAGAACTATTTGAAAATTATATGATTTTTTTCTTATTTTTAATTTTCCTCTGTTCAACTTTGTTTTTTCAGTAATATCTTACCAAAATAATATATATTGTTCAGTTGAAATGCTTGCAATAATTTATTTTTTATGATAGTAGAATCAGTAAGCACTGTTACCAGATATACAGTTTACAGCGATTCAAGAACAACGTCAATCGCTTTTTCCGCACTCGTGCCGCTCCTGGAGCGCTTTAGGGACTTCCCTGCAGCACGTGTGCTAGACCCATAAAAAAAAAATCTTTCCAGTTGTTAAGATTAAAACATCCACTGTTGGCAAATCGAAATTGGTTACAGTATGAAATTATGGTATAAAAGTGAAAATTTTCTTGCTTCTTTTGAAACGCCTAACTAGAAAAACATTGTAGCGTATCTTGTTCCCCACGCACTCTGGTGAAAATTACCAACAAGTTGGCCAAAATGTTTTGATGATCAATTTGTTTTAACCAGTTATAATGAAGTTAAAAACAAACCTTCTGGACTAAGTGTGTATTGACTGCTTTAAAATAAGGGTGGTTTTATTATATACATATATTTTTATTATATTAATTATGTATTATTAATATTCTATTTAAATTTAATACGCATAGTATTTTCATTTAATTCTTTTAAACTGCACTGGTGAGCAAAAAAAATCGTCTCAAACGGTTTTGATTCATTTAAACAGTGTTGTTGCTTGAATTTAATTTTCAAACAGTGGTATTATTTTTGGTATCATCAGAATGCTGATTTTCTCCTCTTTCCAAAAATACCAAAAATATTTGGATTTCCAAAAAGTTTTACTGATTAAAACTCAATAGAATCGTTTTTTCTCGCTCAGCAATGTATTCGTTGTGCGCTATTCATCCATATAAAAACACATGCAACTGCATTTTCCCATCATTTCTTTATCGGAACCTCGGCACAATTCAATTCATTGCCCTATTGCAAGAAGGGCATAGCCAACGTGTAGTTGCGCAACTATACCTGAGCCAGTCAGCTGTCTATAGACGTTACCAAGAGATTGACCCCTTTACACGGAGACCAGGATCAGGAAGAAAAAGATATACGAGATGACCGCTTCATTGTCAACACAACTCTAAGAAATCATCACATGACCGGCGTTGAGATCCAAGAGGAGCTCCGACAAGTTCGTGGTCGGACTATCAGTCACTGGACAGTCAAAAGAAGTCTTAGAGGAGCTAATCTAACTCCGAAGAGACTAGCTAACGGACCCCAATTGACAGCAGCCCATCGACAAGCGCGGCTCAGATTGGTCCGAGAACATGTTGACTGTACCTTAGAGAAATGGCGCTCCGCTTTATTCTCCGAGGAGTCCCGAATGGGCCCACATTGCAATGATGGAAAAAGACGAGCCTGTAGGAGGCCTGTGGAGCGCTATGCGTAGTGCTGCATTACTGAAACTATCGCCTACGGAAGAGGTTCTATCATGGTGTGGGGAGGCATCTCATTGGTCGCGAAAACCGATTGGGTTTTTGTGACTGATGACATTCGCAACAGTGCATTAACTGCTCACAGGTACATCGAGGAGAACCTGCAGGAATACGTCGTTCCTTACACTGGGTTTGTTGACGATAGCTTCGTGCTAATACACGACAATGCGAGGCCACATGCTGCTGCATCGGTGCGGCAATGCCTGGCGGAAGTAGGATTATCCACGTTAGACTGGCCTGCGCGAAGTCCTAACCTCAATCGCATCGAGCACACGTAGGATGAGTTAAAAAGAAGGGTTCGAGCCAGAAATCCAGCCCCCGCATCGCTGAGGGATTTAAAGGTTGCAATGGCGGAAGAGTGGGGAAGAATCCCACAGACAGTTTTGAAAAAGCTTAACTGCTCGATGAAAAACCGTCTGGAAGCAGTAATAAGGGCTAAGGGGGTATTACAAAATATTGATTTTGGTTTTTATCAATAAACTTAATATTCGTTTAATTTTTCCTTTCTCTTACCCCTATTTTCAATCCTTGTTTCCCCTTTCAATCATTTTAAACAGTAAAAAGCATGAGGTATGCTAATGAATTTGGTATCATTAGAAAGAGAATAGAGTGGGCTTTCAAATGATACTAAAATCCGTAAAAATATATAAACACTAAATTCTAGGATCCGTGTTAAATGAAGACAAATAGTTTGAGTCGATATTTTTGCTCACCAGTATATTTTTGTTTAATTTTTAATAATACACCTAGTCAAGAAAATCTAAATATTTATTAAATTATCAAATATAACAAAAATTGTATCAAATGAAATTAACTTCTTATTCAAATAAGATATTCTACTTCTGGTTCTTTAGTTAATCGGATCGCATCAAGGGGCAACTGTATATTTGATTTTCTGGGAGTTTTACGCAAATTCGTGATGTTAGGATCGGATGATACATGTAGTCTTTGAAATAAGTCTTTCATGGTATCAATTCGAGACGTTTTCTTTGTAAAATCCCTACGATACATCTTTATATCCTTGTTTCTCGACTCCTCTGCATCTTTAAAAAGAAGTTCTATTGGTACTATAGTGTGTTTTATGACCTCATAGTCATGTATTAGAACTTTGCATCAATCACTGTTAATTGCAAACAATAAAATCCACGATCTATAGAACAATGATTTGTTTATTTTGCGTAATTTTTGAAGATGTTTGATAATCTTCGAAGAACTCATGCGCTGTATTTCTTTCACTACTATTGCCGAAGTTTTACGTGGATCCGTTCGAGTTTTAAAACTATCCTGAATTTTTTTCTTTTCCACTTCTACCTTCTTGTTGTCTTCTTCTCCTCTTGCACTCAAAAAAGCGAATCCAGCAATGCAAGAGTGACATTCCATAATGCAGATTACTTTCATTAATGGGTTTAGTTCGACACAAATTAAAGCAATTAAAATTGTTTGAAGTCAGTCGGCATCTTTGATTCGATGTATTTATTACAGCATTTATCGCCTTTCCATCAACCATGGTGAGAACTTATCTGTGTTCAACTGATAGCGTTCTATTGCTAAAAAGGTCATTCATGGTGGGCTGCAAGCTAGTGACTTGGTTGGATATATATTCTTCTTCTTTCAGAACTTGAGTTGTTTCGTATACAAACTGTAATCATTCGGTCTCCAATATTGTGGTGACTGAGGTCGCTGATTCTGCCATGCTTCCCATCAGGATCTTCAGAAAATAATTTGATAGGTATAGGGGATGTCACAAAAAGACTAGCGTCACTTGCTGTTGGATCTTGAAAACTTCGTTTGTATTCTGGTTGTCCCCAGGAACCATCAAAAGCCCATTTGCTTATTAAAACTATGGACTTTACACTATTATTCGAAACTGAGAAAATTTCAAGTAAAGAGGTTAGAAGCCCTTTTATCGTGTGATTAAGCAAATCCTATAAAGGCACTTCAGTCTCTGATACGGAAATAACATCTTTGCTTTACTCTAGTAACAGCTTCGTAATTAGGATACATGTTATGGCCTTCTTCAATAGCTATACTTCTTACAGTCTTACGTGAAAATTTTGACAAATTGATGCTAATGTGCAGTGATAGTGCTTTACCTTTTCCAATTACAGTATAGTCTGATGAGTTTGTTTTGAAAATAGCTGGATTTAGCGTTTCAGCTTACGTTTCTACGTTCTTTGAAGTTTCAGTCAGTCTTTCTGCTCTGCATTTAAATGGCGCTGCATATGCCAACATTCTCGTATCGATTTAATTTCCTAATTTCTCGGTTTTCCTCCTTTTAGATCTTTCGCTTCAATCTTCAAATTTCTTTGTTGGAGCCTCATAGTGGATTTTTCGTTTTTCCTGCACCCAAAAATCAACTGAACCATCTAACCATTTTTTTGTATTTGCGTCCGAAAACAGCCCGACTTTGTGAAACAGCATTCCATTTCGCCTTGTAATGAGAAATTAATTTTGAAAGTTTTTGTTTTGCTGAATTTTAAACTCATTATTTCGTAATATTTCGGACTGTGTATTGAAATTTGTCAGTAGATGTGTTGTTTTTATAAATATTAATCAATTCTCGCTTACTAAAAGTTTTCAATTCTTCTACTGAACTAAATCGAAAAAATTATTTTGTTCACTTAGCAGTTAAATATACTAAAATATCACTTATTAGCAAACTTCGGCCACCAAACTTCTATTACACTGGTAGACAACATTGTGAACTTTAACCTCACATAGTTTATTTATCAGAATACATTAGAATATGATACTATTTCGCATACTATTTTCGTTTAAATACGTAAAAAAACACCATCAAGTTTAAATTAAAGTTGTTAGGCAAACATTTGTCTACGATCACTGTAACAGAAAATAATAATTTTAAATAGCTCCAGGAATAGAATCGATAATAAAAAAAACCGGTCCAGTGCAAGTTGAACTTGCGCAATTAGTGTTCCTTACGTTGATTGCTTTTAAAATAAAAAATTTTGTTACAGATGTATAAAATGATCAGTGACTTCACAAAACACACCCTAAATGAGTTTTCAACAAAGTTTGTTTCCAATCTTTACTGAAATCTTGAAATTTTGTTTTTTTTTTTTAAATACCAGAAAAATTATTAAAGGTAATGCACTCGTGGTAATTTTCGTTCAATCTACACCCCGTGGAGAATATTCCGGAATTTTTTCAAAATTTTTTGATAAGTACTTTTCGAGATAAGGCGCGGGACAGCGATTTTTAAAAAATAATACAAAGAAAAGTGCGCACAAGCTTTCATTTGACACTACACTCCATGACCTAGTAAAAAATTTTTTTTTCACTTCCGATTTCACCCCCCAAAACAAACCCCTTAAATCAAAATTTAACTCTCAAAACTACATGGCTCTGATGAGGCCATCAATTCCTATATTATTACCAAATTTCAACTTTCTATGTCAAATAGTTTTGAAGAAAATCGGGTGTGACAGACAGACAGTCAGACAGATAGACACCGAAGTGATCTTATAAGTGTTCCGTACGGAACACTAAAAAACCACTATATACTTCAAAAACAAAACAAGAAAGCAATATTTATATCGTAAAAATAATTACGAAAAATGTGTGTTTTTTTTTTTTCAATAACTTCGCGGCTAAAATTTTAAAGTATCTACCGTCTTTAAAAACTAAAAAAGGTGTCAAAAGTTGCACCATCTATCGGAGTTTAAGATAACTATTGTGTAACTGTTGTATCAGCATCGTTTTAAAATTGTATAATAGTCAACTTTTTGGCTCTTGGTAGCTTCGAGTATATCATATTACATGTCCTTTCCACAATTTTTATAGTCGAGGAATCTGAAAAACTATTTTCTTATATTGCTTAAGAATGGAATTTGATTAACAATGGTAACACAAGAGATATCCAGTAGCTCTTTTGGATTCATTCGTCTAGATTCCAATGAGATGAGAGAACTTAGTGGCGGAATTCATGATGTGTCATGAAGTGAAATTAATGATATTTTTATATTATTTTCCAGTCTAAGCTGAAAATAGAGTTTTTTCGTTTGCCAAGATATTAATTTAAAAAAAAATTTTGAGTTAATTATACCAAAAATTTTAGAACCTTATAAACTGTTTATTTTAACAATTAGATTTACGAGGGAAGTACTAAGTAGGTAAATATCCATTTTTTTTTATTTATCGTATTTCTTAATATAAACATATTAATAGAAAGATAATTTCAAAATATTTTGTATTAGTAACTAATCAGTAATTAATTAGTTAGAGGGTTGTATGTTTGAATTGTTGACATTACTGTATCATACAAAAGTTCTTTTATGTCTATGGCCACGATGAAATCAAGATGGTTAAACGTTTCATATTCAATGAGATGCTTTTCAACCACGTTTGGTAGTTCTTTTAGGAGTTTTTCTACATCCTAAAAAAATATATGTATATAAGTAAGTAACAGATAATTTAGCTAAGTTAACTTTAGACTTTGTGGAACTACGCACAATTTAGCAGGGTCTAGTAGTTTAATTTATAAAAATGAATATAAACTACTAAAATTGAACAAAGTTAATTTTTTAGCAGTTTTTGACTTTTTTCATTCTTCAGTGGGTCTCATGGCGCGTTTTGCTGTATCAAGGCTCTTCAGCTGAGCTAGGACCGACAAAAAAAGAGAACAAAACTTGAAGTACTTATCACAGAACTAGCGTAAAAAAATAAGTTAAATACAAATAATTTGCACTTCTGGCTAATGTAAGCCTAGTTTTGAAGGCGCTACAGATCGATAGATGAATTATTCAGCAAGTTGCTAACAACCACCGCTTGGCTGTACTTTAGAGGGTTCTACTCCGAGTCTATAAAAATGAAAATAAACTGCTAAAATTGGACTTTGTCGAATATCCCCTCGTATATAAAGCTGTATAGCTGAAATAGTGTAAAAATGACTTAAATGCCAAAAACTTACATCAATTGAAGCAAAATAATCATTTTTTGCATAATACGCAGCAACGGGCGCAGTCACTTTCGTAACATTATATGAAGGAGGATCCCTAGAACCATAGTGAAGTAAATTGGCCAAACCGTAATCATATTGCCTAAAGAATCCTAAAATAAATATAATATATAAATATAAAAAATTATAAATGACTTAAATGTGTTCTAGTGAAATCAATTTATCATGTATGTATGATTTTTTAGGTTGTGGAATGTCAAACACATCTTTAAGTTAAACATGCAAATATATATATATATATATATATATATATATATATATATACATATATATATATATATATATATATATATATATATATATATATACATATATATATATATATATATATATATATATATATATATATATATATATATATGTGTATATATATATATATATATATATATATATATATATATATATATATACATATATATATATATATATATATATATATATATATATATATATATATATATATATATATATATATATATATATATATTAATCGCCGCGTGTCACAAAGTTTGGCTTTAGATAGAGGCGTCCCTCAGGGGTCAATTTTGGGACCATTGTTGTTTGTCATTTATACAATGGATATGCATTGTTATGTTAATAATTGTAGGCTAATACTATATGCAGATGATAGTCAGATTTTAAGGAGCTTTAATAGTCTTAACGCATTACAGGCGGAATAGGAAATTAATTACTGTTTAAACTCGATATTTACCTACTCTAATAATAATGGTTTGAAGATAAATCCGAGAAAGTCGGCAGTACTGTATTTTGGAACAAACAGTGAAAATTTCGAAAATCTGTAATATTTTTAAAAATATTTAAAAAAATCCTTTTCTTGCTATTTCTTAAAGCATGTTAAAAAATAAGACGTTCACTCCATAGCTTACCTTTCTCAGGGTTAAGTGAAACGGTTAGATAGATTACTTTACCAATTTAACAAAACAACCAAAAGAAGTTGAAATAACATTTTTTTTTCAGCAAAATGAATAAATAGATAAAAAGAGAAAGTTTTGGTGATATCGATACATGCAGAAACCAAGCTGCAATCCCGATGAAAATTTGAAAAATAACGATTATGCAATATAGCGAAACCTACTACTGAAACGAAATCTTGAATTTACACCACAGTTAGCCCTATACTTGCGTACATAGCAAAAAATCAACCCGAAACTTCAAAAACAAGACAAATATACAAAAGGACACAAATGAAAATAGTGCATAACGAAAACGACGCTCAATGCTACTGAATAGAGAAAGAAGCATCAACAGTAAACAAACTTGTAAAATAGAAAATATAAACTGGATGTTAAACAGGATGATGGAGTGGAAGAAGAACATCGATAGAAGGGTACAAGAAAAATTAGTTACTACAGAATCAGAAGAGACAGATCACTAGTAGGAAGGAAAAGCATGGATAGATTCCGTTGAAGCGACAACTTTTGTGTGGAAATGTGGAATAGGCGAAGACAGTAATAAACAGGCAATAATGCCTATACAAAAAGGAAGAAGAAATAACACGGTCATACTATGTAATTTATAGATGGTTTTACGAAGGCCCAAAAATATGAAAATTGAATTAAATATTTTAATATCTTGCTTTAAAAATACTATAAAAAACGTATTGCTTCCATTAAAAATATACATAGTTTTGGAGGACCTAAAATAGCAGCAACATCTTTGGTTATGTTAATTTAGCCTGTATTTAACGATGAATGACAATAAAAATAAATGTTTTCCCTATAACGCTAAGCAAAGAAAATGGCTTAATACAAAAAGTCAAGAATCGGTTTTATAATTTTTATGTAAAAAAGTATCGAAAATTTAGATCCCAATTTTTAGGTTTTTAAACATCTGTGTAACAATATGTAAATCACAATACATCACTTAACTTTAAAAAAAAACATGTCTAAAAAACTATAGATTATGTATTGTGATTTACATATTGTTACACAGATGTTTAAAAACCTAAAAATTGGGATCTAAATTTTCGATACTTTTTTACATAAAAATTATAAAACCGATTCTTGACTTTTTGTATTAAGCCATTTTCTTTGCTTAGCGTTATAGGAAAACATTTATTTTTATTGTCATTCATCGTTAAATACAGGCTAAATTAACATAACCAAAGATGTTGCTGCTATTTTAGGTCCTCCAAAACTATGTATATTTTTAATGGAAGCAATACGTTTTTTATAGTATTTTTAAAGCAAGATATTAAAATATTTAATTCAATTTTCAGATTTTTGGGCCTTCGTAAAACCATCTATAAATTACATAGTGTGACCGTGTTATTTCTTCTTCCTTTTTGTATAGGCATTATTGCCTGTTTATTACTGTCTTCGCCTATTCCACATTGAAAAAGTTGTCGCTTCAACGGAATCTATCCATGCTTTTCCTTCCTACTAGTGATCTGTCTCTTCTGATTCTGTAGTAACTAATTTTTCTTGTACCCTTCTATCGATGTTCTTCTTCTACTTCATCATCCTGTTTAACATCCAGTTTATATTTTCTCTTTTACAAGTTTGTCTACTGTTGATGCTTCTTTCTCTATTCAGTAGCATTGAGCGTCGTTATGTACGCAAGTATAGGGCTAACTGTGGTGTAAATTCAAGATTTCGTTTCAGTAGTAGGTTTCGCTATATTGCATAATCGTTATTTTTCAAATTTTCATCGGGATTGCAGCTTGGTTTCTGCATGTATCGATATCACTAAAACTTTCTCTTTTTATCTATTTATACATTTTGCTAAAAAAAAAAATGTTATTTCAACTTCTTTTGGTTGTTTTGTTAAATTGGTAAAGTAATCTATCTAACCGTTTCACTTAACCCTGAGAAAGGTAACCTGTGGAGTGAACGTCTTATTTTTTAACATGCTTTAAGAAATAGCAAGAAAAGGATTTTTTAAAAATATTTTTAAAAATATTACAGTTTTTCGAAATTTTTTATTACACATGTGTGAGAAGGGCCGAAAGTAACACTATTCAATGACAACGGTCTAATTCCTATGTTGGGAATGTGAAATCTTTGGCACAATGACACTACCCAGTATATATCACCATTTCACCAAACACTTTATTTTTGCACTCGGCGCTGTTTTCGCTAACCATGTTAGGTTCATCAGGAGCGATGATTGACTGTCCATCATATGTGGTCTAATTCCTATGCCTAAAGTTTATAAATATATAACATAAAATATTTTTAAAAATAGTAAGTGTTCCTCAAAACTGGGGCAATATAGTACTAAACTAAATAAAAACGTTATAAATCGCTCTACTCCAAAATGCTGTAATAACGTCAGTTTATCATGGTTATTATTTCACCCTAAATACCTATCATTGAATTCAGAGAAAATGTTTTTATTAAGTAACTTTTACTTTACTTGTTAAAGGAAAGTAATATATTCCTGAAAAACATACCCAAAAACAGTTTTCTGTTTTTGTAGGTCCATTGGCGCGACAACTTTCGAACGACATAAGATATCAACTGCAGACTTGACATACGTGTAATGCTTGGCCTAAGAAAAAAATCTGTAATTTATAAAAGACTAGCCGTTCCCGCGGCTCCGCTCGCGTGGACTTGATTCACTAATATCGTCACTGCTTATTCCTTATGTTACATAACGTAATAAAATATCTGCCATTATTGCCCCTTATCTTCCATTATTTCTTCTTATCTCCCATTATCTCTACATAATTTCCATTATCTAGGCATATTTCTGCTCACCTCCCATTATTTATCCTTATCTCCAATTATTTCTCCTCATCTCCCATTATTTCTCCTTATCTCCCATTATCTAGGTTTATCTCGACTTATCTCGCAATATTTCTACTTATCTCCCATTATTTCTCCTTATCTCCCATTATCTTACCATAACTCCCAATATCTTATCTCTGATATCTCCCATTAGTTCTTCGTATCTCCCATTATTTATACTTATCTCCTATTATCTCACCTTATCTCCCATCATCTAAGCTTATATCGAATTATATAAAACATATGTATAAATTTATAACAACACGTAAATCGGATAAACGGTTCTCAAGTGATAAGCGCACTAACGGACAGACAGACAGAGAGACGTTGCATTCTATATATATTATTATCTCTACATAATTTCCATTATCTAGGCTTATCTCTGCTCATCTCCCATTATTTCTCCTTATCTCCCATTATTCTCCTTATCTCGCATTATTTCTCCTTATCTCCCATTATCTTACCTTATCTCCCATTATCTAGGTTTATCTCAACTTATCTCGCAATATTTCTCCTTATCTCCCATTATCTCACCATAACTCCGATTATCTTATCTCTGCTTATCTCCCATTATTTATACTTATCTCCCATTATCTCACCTGATCTCCCATTATCTAGGCTTATATCGAATTATATAAAACATATGTATAAATTTATAAAAACACGTAAATCGGATAAGCGGTTCTCAAGTGATAAGCGCACTAACGGACAGACAGACAGACAGAGGGACGTTGCATTTTATCTATATTATATTCTTTGCAACATGATATTGTTTCATATTTAAAGGTTAAGGCAGTGTATTGCAACGCGCTAACGGTAACCTTTTTCCGACTTGAGTCACTATTATCGTCACTGCTTATTTTTTATGATACCTAACGCAATAAAATATATCCTATAACCTGGCCAGAGAAAATATTATATTTAAAAAAAAGCACGTAAATCGGATAAGTGGTTCTCCAGTGATCGGACAGACAGACAGGCAGAGAGACAGACAGACAGACAGGCAGAGAGACGTTGCATTTTATATATATATTTATTGTAGATATAGATTATTATTATTATTATTATATAACCTGGCCAAAGAATATATGTATGAATTTAAAAAAAAGACACGTCAATCGGATAAGTGGTTCTCGCCTGATTAACGCACTAATGGCCAGACAGACAGACAGAGAGCCATGGCATTTTATTATATATATATTATATATATATATATATATATATATATATATATATATATATATATGTATATGTATATATATATATATATATATATATATATATATATATATATATATATATATATATATATATATATTATAGATTGTAGATATTCTCTGCTACATAATATTGTTCTATATTTAATGGTTTAGACTGTGTTTTGCAAGGGAACACGCTAGTGGCAAACTTTTTTCCGACTTCATTCACTATTATCGTCACTGCTCATTCCTTATGCTACCTATCGTAATCAAGTATAGCCTATAACCTGGCCAGAGAACATATGTATGTTTTTAAAAAAAGTAAGTAAATCGGATAAGTGGTTTTCCAGTGATAAGCGCACTAACGGACAGACAGACAGACAGACAGACAGACAGAGAGACGTTGCATTTTATATATATTATAGATATCGCCTCGGGAGAAGGGTGTGAGTCAATAAATTTTGTATATTTTTAAAACTATTATGAATGTTTCCTTTGATTTTTGATTAGGATAATGAATAAATTTTAAGTGAAATTAACTATACTTAAATATAAGAGCTAAAGGGGCGGGGTTTCGAGGACGTTGCTTTGAATTACTATGTTATACGATTATTTCAAGGTTTTTGGAGTCGAGGAATCCAATAATCATGTTATATTATGCTTTTATTATTTTCAATTAGTGTCAAGATGGAAATGTAGGTTTTTTGTCAATTGTCAAATGCCGAAAAACTGCGTATCTGGGGTATGTATTGAGGGAAGACAAATACCGACCACTTTAGCTTCTCCTGAAAGGCAATATTAATGAGTGTCGTGAAGTGGGAAGGAAACAAAATTGGTGATTAAGAAACATCCATGACGGGATGGGAGTGTGAAATGCCGGAAAAATGTTCCATCTGGCTGAGGACCGAGCATCCTTCGGCATGGTAGTCGCGAACGTTAGGGAGATCGGACAAGGTACATAAAAGAAACACCTAAACTGGCTTTTTACTTCTACCTCTAGAATAGGAAAGGAATCTATAATGCTTAAGTAAATTTGAGAAGGTGTTAACAGAGATAGGGGTGAATCTTGGAAAGGACGCAAGTAACTCTTTCCATTCAGACCCTAACTATTTTAGCCCCTTATATGTTTGACTTTAAATAATTATATTTTAAATGTGTTCATGGTGCAATTAAAAATCAGAAAAAATTATCATAATACTATTAAACTATCGGATGTTGATTTTTGGCGAATACAATATTTAGATACATATAAAATTTATTTCATTAAAAATATTACACTGTTTTTCAATTAATTCCTGTAAATGGTTTTAAAGAAATCAACTCAAACAGACGGAATTTAACTGGTTCAAATAATAAAGATAGATTTTATTTGTATGTATGAACATTGAGAATGTAAATGATATTTTGGTTAGAAAGAGAATAATTAGTATTTTTAACAAATTAATAATTGTTTGCTTTCATGTTTTTATTAGCACTTTTTAACTAGGTTTACACAACTTTGATCTTGTGGACTCAACACTCAAGGGTCGTTTTTTGAATTTGGGAAAATAGGTACAATAATATGTTCACATGTCCACGTTTGATCTTTTTAACGTCAAAATATAATTATAAAATTTGAGATGGTTTATAACATTTTAAGATTTTTTGACAGTGAAAAGTTATATTTCTCAACATTTCTCAGTCTGTAAAAAGATTTTTCTACTTCTGAGAGTTCCTCTTTGTGGAACGATGAACTAACATTTGTTTGATTAGCCCAACTCTACACTTTTTTTGTTTTACGAACTCAATTGTTTTCAGACATCTATCGAGTAGTTCGATGTTGTATATATTTTATACTTGTTCAAAAATTTGAAAATTAATGGCGGCTTCATCATCTAAAAATGCCACATAGGGATATTTAAGCGTTTTAGGTGGTCATAAATCGATTTTCTAAAACTTATCCCACGTAGAAAAAATTTGCTTTCTAACAATATTGAATAGATAGATATCACCACTACACCAAACACTTTATTTTTGCACTCGACGCGCGTTTCGCTAACCATGGTAGCTTCATCAGGAGCGATGATTGACTAAAGCTAAAACTACAAATCTACCCTATTTATACTTAGTCTAACCCTTGAATTACTCAAGCGGAACTAATGACATAGGCAAGGCCCTCAGTTCCGGTCAAGTACCCAGTAGAGGGGACTATAAGGAATAGGCCCTCTGTCTTTATTTAAACTACTTTTACATTTTATGATTTCCATACTTTCGTATGCGTTCAACAATCTCCTATCAGATACATTTTTTATTAATCTTAGATTATCTAATGTTACAGTATGATCAGCTTCAAGGGCATGTTCGGCAATGCTAGACTTTTCTGTTCTATTGTATCTTAAGTGTGCTAAATGTTCTTTAAATCGTGTTTTAATTGACCTTTTAGTTTGCCCAACATACTTTTTGTCGCAATCATTACAACTAATTTCATAAATTCCACTTTTCTCACAATTATGAATCTTATCTTTGGGATTTCCTAAGATATTCCTCAGATTGTCTGATGACTTATAGACTAAGGTGAGGCCTACCTTATTAAATACCTTATTGAGTCCCTTGCTATATTTCGGATTATATGGTATCGAGACATATTTGGTGTTATTTTCTTCGCGTGTAAAAAAGGTGGAATTCTGAATATTAAACCTAAATTTATGTCTATTTATTAGCTTATTTACTAAGTCATCGTCGTAACCATTAACTCTAGTTATATTTCTAATACGATTCCTTTCTTTATTGAAGTTTACTCTGTTCAGAGGGAAAGTGACCAAACGATGAACTAAAAAATGTAATGAGGCTAATTTGTGTTGTTTTCAATGAAATGAATCATTAGGAATATATCTATCTGTTACTGTATCCTTCCTATAGATATCAAATTCTAATCTATTATTATTTTTAATAATTAAAATATCTAGAAAAGGCAATTGTCCTTTGTTCTCAACTTCGTAAGTGAATTTAATGGAATTATACCGGCTATTTAATTTAGAAACAAAATCGTTAATATTTGCTCTCTTTGTATCAAAAATCGCGAAAATATCATCCACATACCTATACCATACCCTTGGGAAATATTCGAATTCTTGACTGGCTTCGATTTCAAACTTACTCATGAATAAATTGGCTATGAAGGGTGACAAGCAATTACCCATAGCTGTTCCTTCTTTTTGAACATAAAATTGATTGTTATATTGGAAAAAATTTTGTTCCATACATACGTCGAGTGCAAAAATAAAGTGTTTGGTGTAGTGGTGATATATACTGAGTAGTATCATTGTGCCAAAGATTCCACATTCCCAACTAATATTGAATAGACATAGAACAATAGGCGACCCCTCCGGTTACCCATTTGAGAGAGCGCCCGCTGGAGTCTCAATGGGAAGATTTTTCTTTTTTGGAGTTTGTCTTGAAGAAAATTGTGATGGATGTGCGTGTAACAGGAGCGCAACATATTGATCATTTTTTACGTATTTATTTTTTAATAATTAGTAAAGCTTTGAAGGTAGAAAATGTTACTCGAAATTATTGTAAGAAAACCCGTTTTTCGGTATTTAAAAAGGTACTTGTTATACTTCTGGGTGCATCCTAGTGATTTTATTGGTTTTAGCGGAAAAAAAGAGTATTTGTACTATTTTAATATATCAATATTAGCCGTGATTTCTCGTAAAATCGAGCTTTTCATGGTCTTTACATCAGACGGTGAAAATCACGTGGTATTTTGTATTTATTTATTTTTTCCATTTAAACAGTTCTTATTTTGTTTTAGGATCCGAAGGTACTTCAAGTGTTTGAGTAGTAACGCGTAAACTATTTTTTGACAAAATGCAGTAACAAAACTTACTAAATTGTAAAGAAAATTTCATATTTCTTGAGCAAAGGAACGAAGTGAAGCATAAGTTCTCCTATTTGAAGTCATAGTTCAAGTAAAGTGGACAGAAGCGCATAAAAAAGCAGAAGTATTTCTTAAAAAGAATGACGAATGGTTACAAGGAACATTTGAAATACCTAGGGTTAAAAGCCGTTCTTCTGGTCGACCAACAGAGGAAGCACGTAGTGCTGTAGATAAAGAAGTAATAATGCGTGTTGCTCAAACATTCCTTCTCAGTTCTGGAGAGAATTGCAACCAGAATTAATTCTTCCCAAACAGCACAAGCATAACAGAAAGCATACAAAATGTCAAAGTAGCATGAAAAACAGTCACAACTAAATCCCATAGCCGTCCTCTCAATGTTTGTAGAAGCTGACCTCTTAAGGAAACAGTATAAAATAATAAGGAATGGTAACAACCGTGTTATAGCGAGCAAAAATGACTTGTTATCCAGCGAAAGAGGCTTATTGGGTAACTGAAATAGGTGCTGAAATTAACTTGCAATATTTATTCGATCACACGGCGAAACGTTTGGCCACATATTTGGAGGATGTACTAAAATAATTGAATCTAGAATAGCGTCAATCATTGATACTTATTTCGAAAGGGGGATGTAGCGGATCGCAATAAGCACAGTGTAAGCAAAAAACGCAAGAATAAGATGCAGTTGATAGCAACATTTTTCAAAGTTATTTCCCAAGATACTGCCGGCCAATGAGGATTAGATTTGTTAAAGAACCATTGGATATTACAAATTTTGAAATTACTTACGTAGAAAATGTAATAAACGCTTTGGTAAACAGCGAATTCGTACAAGGGGACATCTCTTTTTCCATGAAACATATAATGGAGCGAACTATGATCGATGCAAATGCTGCTACTTCAACAATGAGATGCTACATTTGTGGTGTTAGTTCAAAGTAGTTTAATGACCTCAATGTAAAAAATAACACTAACACAGATGCATTACAGTTTGGCCTGTCTGTATCGCACGCTAGGATCCGATTATTCGAAAGTATTCAGCATTTGTCATACAATGTGTCCTGTGAAAAAGTGCTAAGCTAAAAAAAGTAAAAATACAGGCAAAATTCAGAAAGCAAACGGACTTAATCATAGATATGCCAAAAGCTGGATTTGGTAACACCAATGATGGCAATACAAGTAGGAGATTTTTTTGCCAATCCAGTGGTGGCCGCTGAAATTGCCGGTGTCGACTTCAACCTCATAAATCGTTGGATAGTGATTTTGGAAGTGAAATCGAGTGGTCATAAAGTCGACTTGAGAAAATTTGCAGACTACTATGCACAAAATATCAATTCACGGCGGAACATTAATGGAAAAGGCACTTTTCCCATTGGATTACTGTCCGAAGAAGCAGTAGAAGCGCGAAACAAGCACTTTCGCCTGTACCAGTCAAAATTTGCTAGAAAATTCTCAATAGAAGAATGCAATATGAATGTTCTCAACAATTCATTACTTAGATCCCGTAATACCTAGTATAAGGCCAAAACCCAAAAAAAGATATATGTCTTTTAGTAAACAAGCAATGCAAATGGTTGTTTCTGCTGAACCCAATATTAACGACGAAAGTTCCGGAGAAGAAGAGGAAGCCGAGGTATGGAGCTCGGGCGCGGACGAAGAGACGTGGGATTCTTCATCGTAAATAATTATTTTTGTAATTTTTGTTTAAGTGAATATGTTTTTTTTCTTAATATACTATTTTTTATATATTAAAATGTATTTTTCTTCAAAATATGCACGGGCAAAAGCTTTTACTGCTGCATTTAGAAATAAAATATAAAATATCTAGAAACAAAAAAATTAATTTGGCCGCTGAAATACCCCTATATGCAATGGTGAGTTATATATGTAATGTAAAATTATTTTTATTTATTTACAAAACCTTAATGTTATTTAAATAATTCTATGAATTATTTGGCACAATAGAATGCAAATTCTCTGACAAATTATGCATTTTTCTTTAACATTTCGATGGCATATTCTACAAAAAATTTGCTATTAGTCGAGTTGTAGTAGTAATTAGATATATAGTTTACTTTATACATAAAAAATTTAATAAATTTAACTCGAAAGTACAAAATTTTACAAAGTGTGACTGAATTTTTTTTTGTACTGTAACAAGTTTAACAATAATTTGTAGTTTTTCTAATAAGATCTTAATCTTTCATGTTGTTTTTCAGCCCGATTATCTGAAAATAAACTGGAAAAACAATTATGAAATAATTTCTTGGTGATTTGTACATTAGAAATGTACTTCCAAATAAAAGACTAAAAAACTGGTCCATGTATTATTATAGAAAAACATATAAATAATACTATTCTGCTAATGCGCTATATTCGAAGTTTTTAAAAATCGGCTAATTAGTAAGTACTTGTCATCTAAGATATCGCAAGTTCGTATCACATCTAATCCTTTGAAACGGAAAATATTGCTGCTGCCCAGCAAGTTTAACCGTGTTCGTGAAATATAGTACGTACACTCTAGTGCAGGAAGGTATTTTTATGACAAAGATTAAGTTCAAAACTTTATAAGCTTTATGCTAATTTACCTGATCTGATTTCTTGACCATAATGTACCAGCTCTTTGACAGATATACCAGATGGAGTGTTTGATGTAAGTACAGTGAAAAATGTCTAAAAAATTTGAACAAGCTTTAAAATAAGTATGAAGTATGTATACATGTATTTATATATATATATATATATATATATATATATATATATATATATACATATATATATATATATATATATATATATATATATATATATATATATATATATATATATTTATATATATCAATAATTTATCAATACACTGATGACAATAACAAGAATAAATTGATTGAAAACTAAAATACTCGTATCAGCTGTGTGTGATGTTGGGGAAAAATAAACATAGTGACGTCACACGCGCTCCGGTTTTTTCGGCGCTGCATCGATAATTAATAAGTCTAAAAATTTATTTTTAACTTGATATAACTTTTTAATAACGAAAAAAAAATAAAAATAGTTTTGTTATAAAATTTATATATGATCTTTCCATTTATGACAAAAAAATATTTTGTTCGAAACCCCAGTTGTGTAACAAACTTGCTATTATTATGTATCTTCCCTAACGCGTATAAAATCTGTAATAATCATTTTTCGTGGGCGTTAAGGATTTTGTACCTAGAGCTCCTAAGCTTCTCTATATTGTATATTCACATACTTTTTGTTGCATTCTATACGTAGTATACTATGCAACACATAAAGGAAACACTTTTCTGACTTATATTATGCCTACAAAATTCTAGTTTCAATATTTGTTACACAGTATACTATATCACAGCCGTAGAATATAGCTCCTTTCTGTACTATTTCTGAAATACAATAGTTTGTGTTAATTAACATTGGGAAATAAACGGTCACATCCAAAGTCATTACTTACTACTTATCGCCCCAGAAATATAAAAGTATTCTTTACTACAGTACTTAGCATATATAGTTCTGCATAATGATAAACAATGCCCAATAGCTTTTTTTATGGCCATAGGGCTACAGGGACGTTGCGTGTGCGAAAAAAGCAATTCACATTGGTCTTGAATCGCTATAAATTGTACACGGTATTAAACACAGTCCTGACAAATTATTCCAAAGGGATGAAGTTCTCCATATAAAAAACGGTTTGAAAAGGGTTATATGAGCAGTGGCAAACTGAACCTCATACGGATGTGATGTGTAGTCCTGGAACGCACCGCTCTAGGAAGAATTAAAACGGCTACATCTAACGATTTTCCAAGGAATCAAGGTTGTTGGTGAGTTGTGGATCTCCAATCAAGCGCACACCTCTCATCTGAATAGAATCCAACAAATATAGTGTATGTTTGGGAACAGAACGCCAAACATGGAAGCAGTATTCCATAATTGGTCGAATTTAAACTTTGTACAGTACACAATTGTTGTGGAGTGTAAAGCTTTATAGTTCGAAATGCAGCATGTTCATGTCAAGACATATTTCCTCCTAAGTCAACATCCACCAAATTGAGTGACGATGCTAGAAGAATGGAGTGTCCTGGCATAATTATATCGGGTTCCGCAAAGTTAACTTTAAAAAAGAACTGAAATTATTAGCAAGATTCCCGTCCACTGCCATTCGTAAAGAACGCTCTCTGAGGAAACATGAGAGCCACAAACAGAACTTTTCAGCGTAGCTCCATAACTTTCGATATTATTGAAAAGCAGTGCGACTGGTCGGTGTTATTTGGCAAGATCTTTATGCCTTTTTGAGTATCGGCTGAGCTGTTGCATCTTTCCAGGAGGAAGAAATTATTCCATTTCTATAGGATAGCTTGAAAAGTCTGTAGAAAACTGGTATTAGTTTGCTCGCGCATTTTCTGAGTACTATATCAGGTATTCCATCAGCGCACTGTGGTCCAGGAATTTAATTATTCGTTCAAAATTATCTACAGATCTTAATTTCCAACTGATTTGAACTTTTTTTTTTAAATAGTTATAACTAAATTTCCAACAAATCTCTCGAAGCCGATTATTGGTTATTTTTCTACCATTTTTGGATAATTTTAGTCATTTTTTCGAAGTTTTCAATATTTGAATGAACAAACCAAAACAATTTATGTCTTTCGATCTACATAATCTGAAATTTGTTGCTTCAAGACCTAAAGGTCGCAAGGTGAATCGATATAGCCATTTTTCAAACATTAATCGCTTTGGTTTGTTCTAATCAATATTGTAAATCTGGTTAAAATGATGACAAATGGTCAAAATACGTTGAAATAATGGCCGAAAAATGGCTATACTAATTCACCTTGCGGTCCTGACACAATAAATTTCAGATTATGTGGATCGAGAAACATAAATTGCTTTGGTGAGTAGTAAAAATTATCCAAAAATGGTAGAAAAATAACTAAGAACTGACCATAATTGAAAATTTGGTTACGAGTATTTTATAAAAAAATTATCCAAATCGGTTGGAAATTAAGACCTGTAGATAATTTTAAATGAAAAATTAAATTCCTGGACCACAGTGCAGCGTCAAAAGCTTTTTTGTTATCTAGCTTCAATAAAATACATTTTATGATACGCTGTCTGAAGACAATATTGGGCATCCTTGACAGCATATTGGCAAAACCAAGTTGTTCCTTCAACAGCTGTTGTTGCAATGGTATTATTTGGTAGTAGTAGTGGTTTTAGTAAAATTTTGACTAATAGCCTTAGCGACCGACCAAAAGAACCTAGAATTGTGGGAACAAGCAAGAAGTTTGTTATAAATTCTTTGATTATGTGCCTTCTTGGTTTCGTCGGTAATTTCTTTGCATCTGTTCTGAGTACACACAAAAATATTCCGATTTATAACGTTGGGATTTTTACGTCATTGTCAATGGGCAAGAAGCAAACAAAAAGAACAAGAAATATACACTGAGAATTTGTCACAGATATATATATATATATATATATATATATATATATATATATATATATATATATATATATATATATATATATATATA
The DNA here is from genome assembly GCA_019049505.1 of Pachyrhynchus sulphureomaculatus. NCBI lineage: Eukaryota > Metazoa > Arthropoda > Insecta > Coleoptera > Curculionidae > Pachyrhynchus > Pachyrhynchus sulphureomaculatus. The sequence continues at coordinate 53,208,759 of CM032448.1, forward strand.
TATATATATATATATAATATATATGACAAAATAAATGCTTATACTGCACTCTATCTGTGACTTATTTAAAATCTTTCCAGACAAAGCAGCTAGCACGGCTGACACCTAATTGCAGAAGCACACCTTCTCGAGCTTTCCGCTCGAAGGCATAGATAGCGTTGGTGAAGCAACTAAAGGCGAATTGGAAGATCAGTTCCCTAAAGTATTCAAGTATTCTTCGTATTGTTCTTGTATTTGCTGAACATAGCCGTGATAAGGCGGAACGCGTTTTGGGATGGTCCGGTAAATACAAAGAACAGTTTGGGGAACTTCTGAAGTGCAGATCTTTAGATAGATATATATATATATATATATATATATATATATATATATATATATATACATATATATATATATATATATATATATATATATATATATATATATATATATATATATATTTATATATATATATATATATATATATATATATATATATATATATATATATATATATATATATATCTATCTAAAGATCTGCACTTCAGAAGTTCCCCAAACTGTTCTTTGTATTTACCGGACCATCCCAAAACGCGTTCCGCCTTATCACGGCTATGTTCAGCAAATACAAGAACAATACGAAGAATACTTGAATACTTTAGGGAACTGATCTTCCAATTCGCCTTTAGTTGCTTCACCAACGCTATCTATGCCTTCGAGCGGAAAGCTCGAGAAGGTGTGCTTCTGCAATTAGGTGTCAGCCGTGCTAGCTGCTTTGTCTGGAAAGATTTTAAATAAGTCACAGATAGAGTGCAGTATAAGCATTTATTTTGTCATATATATATATATATATATATATATATATATATATATATATATATATATATATATATATATATATCTGTGACAAATTCTCAGTGTATATTTCTTGTTCTTTTTGTTTGCTTCTTGCCCATTGACAATGACGTAAAAATCCCAACGTTATAAATCGGAATATTTTTGTGTGTACTCAGAACAGATGCAAAGAAATTACCGACGAAACCAAGAAGGCACATAATCAAAGAATTTATAACAAACTTCTTGCTTGTTCCCACAATTCTAGGTTCTTTTGGTCGGTCGCTAAGGCTATTAGTCAAAATTTTACTAAAACCACTACTACTACCAAATAATACCATTGCAACAACAGCTGTTGAAGGAACAACTTGGTTTTGCCAATATGCTGTCAAGGATGCCCAATATTGTCTTCAGACAGCGTATCATAAAATGTATTTTATTGAAGCTAGATAACAAAAAAGCTTTTGACGCTGCACTGTGGTCCAGGAATTTAATTTTTCATTTAAAATTATCTACAGGTCTTAATTTCCAACCGATTTGGATAATTTTTTTTATAAAATACTCGTAACCAAATTTTCAATTATGGTCAGTTCTTAGTTATTTTTCTACCATTTTTGGATAATTTTTACTACTCACCAAAGCAATTTATGTTTCTCGATCCACATAATCTGAAATTTATTGTGTCAGGACCGCAAGGTGAATTAGTATAGCCATTTTTCGGCCATTATTTCAACGTATTTTGACCATTTGTCATCATTTTAACCAGATTTACAATATTGATTAGAACAAACCAAAGCGATTAATGTTTGAAAAATGGCTATATCGATTCACTTTGCGACCTTTAGGTCTTGAAGCAACAAATTTCAGATTATGTAGATCGAAAGACATAAATTGTTTTGGTTTGTTCATTCAAATATTGAAAACTTCGAAAAAATGACTAAAATTATCCAAAAATGGTAGAAAAATAACCAATAATCGGCTTCGAGAGATTTGTTGGAAATTTAGTTATAACTATTTAAAAAAAAAAGTTCAAATCAGTTGGAAATTAAGATCTGTAGATAATTTTGAACGAATAATTAAATTCCTGGACCACAGTGCGCTGATGGAATACCTGATATAGTACTCAGAAAATGCGCGAGCAAACTAATACCAGTTTTCTACAGACTTTTCAAGCTATCCTATAGAAATGGAATAATTTCTTCCTCCTGGAAAGATGCAACAGCTCAGCCGATACTCAAAAAGGCATAAAGATCTTGCCAAATAACACCGACCAGTCGCACTGCTTTTCAATAATATCGAAAGTTATGGAGCTACGCTGAAAAGTTCTGTTTGTGGCTCTCATGTTTCCTCAGAGAGCGTTCTTTACGAATGGCAGTGGACGGGAATCTTGCTAATAATTTCAGTTCTTTTTTAAAGTTAACTTTGCGGAACCCGATATAATTATGCCAGGACACTCCATTCTTCTAGCATCGTCACTCAATTTGGTGGATGTTGACTTAGGAGGAAATATGTCTTGACATGAACATGCTGCATTTCGAACTATAAAGCTTTACACTCCACAACAATTGTGTACTGTACAAAGTTTAAATTCGACCAATTATGGAATACTGCTTCCATGTTTGGCGTTCTGTTCCCAAACATACACTATATTTGTTGGATTCTATTCAGATGAGAGGTGTGCGCTTGATTGGAGATCCACAACTCACCAACAACCTTGATTCCTTGGAAAATCGTTAGATGTAGCCGTTTTAATTCTTCCTAGAGCGGTGCGTTCCAGGACTACACATCACATCCGTATGAGGTTCAGTTTGCCACTGCTCATATAACCCTTTTCAAACCGTTTTTTATATGGAGAACTTCATCCCTTTGGAATAATTTGTCAGGACTGTGTTTAATACCGTGTACAATTTATAGCGATTCAAGACCAATGTGAATTGCTTTTTTCGCACACGCAACGTCCCTGTAGCCCTATGGCCATAAAAAAAGCTATTGGGCATTGTTTATCATTATGCAGAACTATATATGCTAAGTACTGTAGTAAAGAATACTTTTATATTTCTGGGGCGATAAGTAGTAAGTAATGACTTTGGATGTGACCGTTTATTTCCCAATGTTAATTAACACAAACTATTGTATTTCAGAAATAGTACAGAAAGGAGCTATATTCTACGGCTGTGATATAGTATACTGTGTAACAAATATTGAAACTAGAATTTTGTAGGCATAATATAAGTCAGAAAAGTGTTTCCTTTATGTGTTGCATAGTATACTACGTATAGAATGCAACAAAAAGTATGTGAATATACAATATAGAGAAGCTTAGGAGCTCTAGGTACAAAATCCTTAACGCCCACGAAAAATGATTATTACAGATTTTATACGCGTTAGGGAAGATACATAATAATAGCAAGTTTGTTACACAACTGGGGTTTCGAACAAAATATTTTTTTGTCATAAATGGAAAGATCATATATAAATTTTATAACAAAACTATTTTTATTTTTTTTTCGTTATTAAAAAGTTATATCAAGTTAAAAATAAATTTTTAGACTTATTAATTATCGATGCAGCGCCGAAAAAACCGGAGCGCGTGTGACGTCACAATGTTTATTTTTCCCCAACATCACACACAGCTAATACGAGTATTTTAGTTTTCAATCAATTTATTCTTGTTATTGTCATCAGTGTATTGATAAATTTATTAAAAATAACTAATCTGAAATTTTATCGTGCCTGTTTCGTACCATTTTATACGAATACTACAAAAACAGCTTCCGAAAAAATATTTTTAAATGTACCACAAAGTGTTAAACGTTGAAATTAATGGTTCCAAGCAGCACGACGCACAGTGGGGAAAAACGAAAAATCGTGTTTCAAAATTGTCTAGAGCCTTCAATTTTGGTTCGATTTGGACGATTTTTTTTTTTAAATTGAAGCTTATTAAATTCCGAACAAAGTTGTCGGAGCCGATTTTTCAATTAAACTTTTGTTTCAAAATGGCGGACGTTGGTTTCTGATTATATAGCGACTGAGACACAGAAAACGCTTATAGTTTCAAACCAAGTTATGCTAAAATCCGTGTATGTATGTTTTTTTATGTCGCAGATAATATATCTAATATCACAGTTACAAGATGAATAATAATGAACCCAAAATGGCTGCCATGAACAATAAAAGTGTTATAAATATGAATAAACATACCATTTTTATTTTATATCCATAACATTTGCAAAAATATTTTCTTTAAGGTTGTTAATTATAAATATGTTTCAACAATTGACTTAAAATGACAAATCAAATATGGCGGATGCCAAAATTGAATCGAGGAATAAAGTTTCTCTGTAGCATTTAGACTGTGGCAGTCAGATCATTCAAGTTATTCAAGTTTAGTTGCGGGATTTAAATTTTCATGCAGTTATTGCTAGAATATTGCTGCTGTAAATTTTAAGTATCGTAGACAATTTTCTAGCAGATACAAAAAAACAGCGATACACGCAGAAAAGGACAGCTCACACAGCTAGAAAATCGCTACAACAGCTAAAACGTTTTGTTAAAATAGGGACAGCTAAATATTTTGCTGCACTAGCCACATTGTTTGCTGTTATAGCAAAAAAGTGGCTGCTGTTGCTAAACAGTGGCTAATGCAGCAAAATATTTAACTGTCCCTATTTTAGCATTTCTCTGCGTGTATTTTGTAAGAGTAATAATAATCTTTATTAACGAGAAAACCCTTTAGTACATATACAGAACTACTGAATTATAGGAATATACTAGAAAAATAAGAAAATAAATATGTCTAACCTTAACTTACTCTTACATAAAATGTTGTCTATATATAAGAAATGGTAACGTTTACATAAGAAATGGCAACGTTTCGCGTTCGTTCTAACGTAATACAAACTGATTAGGAACAACAAAATATAAATAGAATACGAACAACATAATATAAACATAATATTAACGAAGTAATCGAACAAGTCTCAAACATATACAATATAAGTTTAACAAATCTGGACAAGTTGTAAATAGATGCCATCGTTTAAAATATAAAGTTATGCGGAAAAGTGACAATAAAATAGATTAATATAAATAAATAAAAAGAAATGAACTGATTTATATATATATATATATATATTATATATATATATATATATATATATATATATATATATATATATATATATATATATATATATATATATATATATATATATATATATATATATATATATATATATATATATATATATATATATATATATATATATATATATTAATTTATCGTTACGGTCACGCACATCGGTCATAAGTCTGAAAATTAGTAAGTCAAGGTAGTTGTAAGTCGGGGGATACCTGTAGTTTCACACATCATCTGCTAGAAAATTGTCTACGATACTTAAAATTTACAGCAGCAATAACTGCATGAAAATTTAAATCCCGCAACTAAATTTGAATAACTTGAATGATCTAACTGCCACAGTCTAAATGCCACAGAGAAACTTTCTTGCTCAATTCAATTTTGGCATCCGCCATACTTGATTTGTCATTTTAAGTCAATTGTTGAAACATATTTATAATTAACAACCTTAAAGAAATTATTTATGCAAATGTTATGGATATAAAATAATAATGGTACGTTCATTTATATTTATAATACTTTTATTGTTCATGGCAGCCATTTTGGGTTCATTATTATTAATCTTGTAACTGTGATATTAGATATATTATCTGCGACATAAAAAAACTTACATACACGCATTTTAGCACAACTTGGTTTGAAACTGTAAGCGTTTTCTGTGTCTCAGTCGCTATATAATCAGAAACCGCCATTTTGAAGACGTTCGCCATTTTGAAACAAAAGTTTAATTGCAAAATCGGCTCCGACAACTTTGTTCGGAATTTAATAGGCTTCAATTTAAAAAAAAAAATCGTCCAAATCGAACCAAAATTTAAGGCTCTAGACAATTTTGAAACACGATTTTTCGTTTTTCCCCACTGTGCGACATATTGATCCTAAAACAATATCAAAATTTTTCTGCTGTGAAGATTACTTGGTTTTAGTGACGCTACTTTTGATAATTTCGAAACAATGGAAAAAATTGAATATCGTGTGTAGATTAAACACTGTTTTTTGATGGGAAAAAATACCGTCCGAGCAAAGCAAAGATGTTATTGCTTTTGATTGATAAGTGTTACGGGGACACTCATTTGGTATGCTGAATTTAGACGCGGTTGTACATAAACAAATGATGCTGAACGCTCTGGATGCCCAAATGAGGTGGTTATACCGGAAAACATCAAAAAAATTCAGAAAATTGTTTTGGATGACTGTAGAGTGAAATTGCGTGAGATAGCTGAGATCCTAAAGATATCAAAAGAACGTGTTGGTCATATTTTGGATGAACATTTGGGTATGAGAAAACTTTGTTCGAAATGGGTACCGCATTTGTTCACAGTGGACCAAAAACAACATCGTGTTGACGATTGTCAGTGCTGTTTGCTGCTGCCCGAAGCGACCAAAGACACAATAGTCAGCTGGGAAGGTTTCGGCCTATGTATTTTGGGATGCGCCTGAAATAATTTTCATCGACTATGCTAAGAAGGGAAAAACCATCAATAGCGAATATTATATAAAGTTATTGGTGCGTTTGAAGGCAGAAATCGCAAAGAAATGGCCCTAAATAAACATAAAAAAAGTGCCGTTTCATCAAGATAATGCACCGTGTCACAAGTCAATGGTTACGATGGCAAAATTGGATGAGTTGAAGTTCGAATCGAATCATCCACCGCATTCTCCAGATTTAGCCCCCTGCGACTATTATTTATTCGCAGACTTCAAAAAAATGCTCGTAGGAAAGAGATTTGTCTTCAATGAAGAAGTTATAGCCAAAACTTAAGCTCATTTTGCAGGCAACGACAAATCCTTCTACAAGAAAAGTATATAAATGTTAGAAAAGCGTTGGACAGATTGTATCGTGAAGGAGACTATAATAATGAAGAAAAAGTTGAATTTTGCAAAAAAAAATGTGTTTTAAGCAGCTATGCTAAAAACTTTTCGGCCTACGTGTTAAGTATTTTAATATAATTTTTGCGTTTAAGTTGAACATAACCTGTAGCATTGTCACCGTAATTCTTTGCTTCACATTCTACTGTTGATTTCCAAGGAAAAACACCACCTACTATTCCCATAGTGCAGTCAAGGATGCCCGATACTGTCTTCAGCGTATCATAAAACGTATTTTGATGAAGCTAGACAACAAAAAGGCTTCTGGCCCTGACGGAATACCTGCAATAGTTTTCAAAAACTGTGCGAGGGAACTAACACCAGTTTTTTGTAGACTTTTCAACCTATCCTACCGAAAGGAAATATTTCCTTCCTGCTGGAAATGTGCCACAGTTCAGCCGATACCTAAAAAAGGCAAGAAGACCTTGCCAAATAACTACCGACCAATCGCACTACTTTCAATAATATCGAAAGTCATGGAAAAGGATATCAATCAGCATCTTCTAAAATATCTTGACGGATTCAACATTATTAGCGATCACCAATATGGCTTTCGTAAAAATAGATCAACAGGAGATCTTCTGACTTATGTAACACATGTTTGGAACTACGCACCCTACAAATAATTTAATTACATTTAATAAAAATATTTTCTTATTTATATTTTTAACAAATATAACAAAATATAGCAACTTTAATAATTCTGACAGTATATACACAGGTAGAAGCTGTTGACAGTACTTATGTGAAAACACTTTAACATAATGACGTCACAAACAGGGCAGCCAATCGTGGCGCTTTCGTAGTCACGTGATTTTTTTTAAAATTTTATAAATTCTAATTTATTTATAATTAACTGTAAAAAAAAATTTAAAAAGTTGTTCGCGCCGATTATCAATATTATTTATGATAAAGTTTTAAAATAAAGTTAAAAAATCGAGAATTATTTTTTATTCAAAAACCCAATTGACGTCAAAACTGTTTTAGAAGGTACGAATTATGCTTTGGTAGGCTGAAACATAACTACATAAAATATTGGCATTGTTATGAAGGAACTGGGATTTATAGATTACCTTGCTTGAGGTTATCTGTAAAAGAAATTCTTACCTTATTAAATTGTTGAAAATCATAGCCACAAAGTAGTTGAAGAAAATTAACACATACTTCTATTAAAGGACTTTCGACATTACATAAGGCTGTACTCATTGTTGATATTAAGGGAGTATATGCTATTCCATTTAAATTGAGTACTTTGAACATAAGCTGAAAATAATATTTGTTATTTATATATATATATATATATATATATATATATATATATATATATATATATATATATATATATATATATATATATATATATATATGGAACAATAGAGGTTTTCACGGATTGTGGAATGTAATACATTAAAATTCCGGGTTTCAATCCGCTCGTCTAACAATGAATTTGCACGACATTTCGTTAAAATCTAATTTGATATTTTCAAGTGTTCTTGCTGCTGCTGCTCGATACTGTGATCTTGCTGCTGCGGCCACTCGAAGCTAACTCAACAGTTAGCTTCGAGAGCTATTCGATTAGCATTGGGCTTATACAAGTGAACAATGATACTAGCTTTATTAGAGACAGAACCTTGATAGACAATCTGTTTTGCAATTTCTCTAATAATATAAAAGTTTACGTTGTAGAAAGTTTTCTTAGTCATCACAGACAAGTTTGTGTCCTAATCCTATGCTCTATTCATTTAAAAATGATAGGAATAAATCATCTAAAAATATGCAAATTAGCATCAAGCAGTAGTAAGAGCCCCAGAGTTTTACTTACATTTTACCCGTAATGTAGAATGTAAATAATGTCTGCAGCAGTTCAACATATTTATTGGAATGCCATCTGGCATCGGTCTAATATTCGTAACCTGTTATGTTTGAATGCAATAGGACAATGACCTTTTCTGTTGTTTGGGGCTAAATAGTCTCAAATAGTTCTGGCCAGTGGTGGTGCGCCTGAGCGTATAAATATTATTTGCGAATAGTATGAATGAAACAGTTTTATAATGTTTACACATTTACTAGAAAAAAAATAAACATTTTATAATGAAACATTATTAATTAAAAATATACAAACGACGAAGCCAAACAACAATGAAAAAAGTATTATTGAAAAACTATCATTGTCCGACTCATTTGAATTTACGCGTATAATTAAAGTACTACTCAGTATATATCACCACTACACCAAACACTTTATTTTTGCACTCGACGCGCGTTTCGCTAACCATGTTAGCTTCATCAGGAGCGATGATTGACTAAAGCTTAACTACAAATCTACCCTATTTATACTTAGCCTAACCCTTGAATTACTCAAGCGGAACTAATGACATAGGCAAGGCCATCAGTTCCGGTCAAGTCAAGTAACCTTCTAATTCACGAAAAAACATAAAAGTAGTTAAAGGATTGAAAAAGAAAGATGTCTTCTACTTAAAAGCGGATAAAGGAAATAAGGTTGCTATATTGGATAAGAAAGATCACTTTGAACGAGTAGATAATCTTATCGAATCTGGCCCTTACGAAAATGTAATAAGAAATCCATTACCGAGAATGATATCAGAGGTTAAAAAATTCTTTCAAAAAATGTAAGAACCTTGTCTCCGATTCGCTAAAATTTAAATTAAATGTGAGTAATCCGACCATACCAAAATTGTATTGCTTACCCAAAATTCACAAACCTGGAAAAGCAATGCGACCCATTGTTTCATCGGTCGGATCACCCACATATTTAATATCCAAATGGTTATCAAAAGAACTTGAGAAGTTACCATTAAATACTTTTGCAGTGAAGAATTCGTTAGAATTCATTAATAAAACAAAAAATCTAATTCTTAATGAAGGTGAAGTCTTAATTTCTTTTGATGTTAGTTCTTTGTTCCCAAGTGTGCCAATTCTACAAACTTTACAATATCTCGAAGAATTACTTAGAATGAACGACTTTGAAGACGAAATTATTCGTGAATACTTAACATTATCTAAACTTTGTATGGAACAAAAATTATTTCCAATATAACAATCAATTTTATGTTCAGAAAGAAGGAACAGCTATGGGTAATTGCTTGTCACCTTTCATAGCCAATTTATTCATGAGTAAGTTTGAAATCGAAGCCAGTCAAGAATTCGATTATTTCCCAAGGGTATGGTATAGGTATGTGAATGATATTTTCGCGATTTTTGATACAAAGAAAGTAAATATTGATGATTTTGTTTCTAAATTAAATAGCCGGTATGATTCCATTAAATTCACTTACAAAGTTGAGAACAAAGGACAATTGCCTTTTCTAGATATTTTAATTATTAAAAATAATAATAGATTAGAATTTGATATCTATAGAAAGGACACAATAACAGATAGATATATTCCTATGCATTTCATTGCAAACAACATAAATTAGCCTCATTACATTTTTTAGTTCATCGTTTGGTCACTTTCCCTCTGAATAGAGTAAACTTTAATAAAGAAAGGAATCGTATTAGAAATATAACTAGAGTTAATGGTTATGACGATGACTTAGTAAATAAGCTAATAAATAGACATAAATTTAGGTTTAATATTCAGAATTCCACCTTTTTTACACACGAAGAAAATAACACCAAGTATGTCTCCATACCATATAATCCGAAATATAGCAAGGGACTCAATAAGGTATTTAATAAGGTAGGCCTCACCTTAGTCTATAAGTCATCAGACAATCTGAGGAATATCTTAGGAAATCCCAAAGATAAGATTCCTAATTGTGAGAAAAGTGGAATTTATGAAATTAGTTGTAATGATTGTGACAAAAAGTATGTTGGGCAAACTAAAAGGTCAATTCAAATACGATGTAAAGAACATTTAGCACACTTAATAACAATAGAACAGAAAAGTCTAGCATTGCCGAACATGCCCTTGAAGCTGATCATACTGTAACATTCGATAATCTAAGATTAATAAAAAATGTATCTGATAGGAGATTGTTGAACGCATACGAAAGTATGGAAATCATAAAATGTAAAAGTAGTTTAAATAAAGACAGAGGGCCTATTCCTTATAGTCCCCTCTACTGGTTACTTGACCGGAACTGATGGCCTTGCCTATGTCATTAGTGGCATATACTGAGTAGTATCATTGTGCCAAAGATTCCACATTCCCAACTTAGTTGTATAATTAAAGGTTCAACAAGGGCATCCATTGCCATGTCCACATTTTATCTTCCACCCTCAATATATGCTTTACGCATTTTCGCCAATTTTCTGTGGAACCAGTTGATATGGCATTCTGAAAAAGGTTTTGTACGTCGGCTAATTAATAGGTCGGATTGTTCCTGGCGATTTCACCTTGAACCTGTGCCCATATAAGTTCTATCAGATTGAGCTCGTAATGATATGGTCGTATGCGATAAACAGTAATATTATGTTCTTTTGCCATTTCGTAGATGACGAAACTTGTGTACTTGTCTTTATTTCTAAGAACTTCAAGCTTTACAAGTTCTAATAATTCTCTCTTAACGCTGTCTTTTGGAAATGAAATATTTTTCTCGGTCATCCAAGATTGGATGTCCTTTTTCAGCCAACCCAAGGTTGGAACTCGTTCTAATTTTTAGAATGATAGCGTGCGTTATCTATTACAATAATAAAACCGTCTGGTATTAAGTCTATCATCTGCGAAAACCAATCTTCAAAGACATCGAAATTCATATCTTCGCGATAACCTCCTGTTTGCTTCGATACGAATGTTAAAAGATTTCCATCTATAAAACCACCTTCGCTTCCAATATGCGTAATAATTAACCTACGTCCCTTACCAGATGGCGGTTTAAGACCAGTAGAGAGACCTTCATTGAATGCTTGGCGATCATTTTTGATATTCCCATCTTGCCAAAATTTCTTGACTATGTACCCTTCATTTATCCAAGTCTCATCTAAGTAATATATCCTTTTTCCTACAGAGCGAGCTTTTCTAATTTTCGTTAAATAGTCTCTTCTCCAGTATACAATTTCTCCACTTTCTATCAATAAAGATTTTCTTTCATATTTTCCAATAAAAATTCATACCTTTTAAAACACTCCATAGTTTTACTCATTTTCGGTATTTCTGGTTGACTTGTTGCAGCACGCAGGATCATATCCAAACTTGGAATTCTTTTTTCCATAAAAAAGTCATGAAAAATACGTCTCACTGCTTGTTTTGTTTTGTCTGTCAGCTAAAGTTCTTTTCTGCCTGGTCTCTTTTTTGGAGAGTCTATACCGACCTCCTTTTCTTCTCTTAAAATTCTGTAAACTGTGGCTTTACGAACTCTGTTCATTAAAGAACATTTTGTCACACAATCACAATTTTGATCGTTATTAACGTAGTTAAATACATTTTTAACTATACGCTTTTTATTATGGGTTAGCTGCTAGAACTTCTGGCATTTTCCTGAAGAAGATATTTTGTTAACACACTAACCGACTTGTTACTGGGCATGCTGCTCTAAATATATATTTATAGTGGGGAGCAGGAAGGGATGTAATTAAAATGATTTGATCGGCAATAAATCTTCGTTATAAAAGAGCATTGTTACCTGAAAAAGACCTGAGAATAACAGCACGCTTCTGTTATAGGACCGCTGGTCAGTCCACTGACATTTTTATTACTATCAGTTTCAGATAAATAGAGTATAGATATTGATTTTTGAAAACTTATTTGGGGTGTGTTTTGTGAAGTCATCATTATCATTTATAACTCCGTAACAAAAATTTTTATTTTAAAAACAATCACGGTACGGAAAAATAATTACGCAAGTCCGACTTGCCTCTTGGCCGTTTTTTTTTTAATATGACAGAATTATTTGAATATTTTCGTAACGCTTGCAGATGATATATTTTTGATGATCAGTCAAGAGTTTTTCATACCTTCAGTGGTTCCATGTATTTAACCATTAATATTATTAAGGGGCTAGTTACACCATCCATATAAGCGATTGGACTGAGTAAAACCATTAAGTTTATTTTATCATTATATTCAGGTCTCGATGATGCCAGCACTAATGAGTCGGTCGTGCCTTCGGAATGTCCAATTGTGGTTATTTTTTCCACCTTAGTCTCATTTAGTATGTAGTCTATACTGGCTGCAAGATCATAATATCCTTTTTCATGCCAACTGAAGTCCCAAAAAGCAGGGTCTGAACTATTTAATGTTTTGTGTTTCATTGAGGGCTGGGTTCCCCTTGTGCTTACTAGCCATACGTCATAACCTTAAAATAAAAAAAATATGTCATGAGTTTAATTATTATCTTTGAAGTGTTCAACGTAACTATTTCAACATATTTTACACTGCGTAAATGGAGTCGACAATTTTAGGAATATACAAAAAATTCTCTTCTTTTCTGAAGGCTGTCAAAATGAAATTGTTGCAGTAATACTGCATTGCCTTCGCCCTCTTCCATTCTATTTTAAAGAAAGATATTTAAAAAAAAAATTACTATGTATTTGTACTGGTAACTGGTAATCATGTTAAGGAACCATATTCCAGTTTGCTTTTCAAGAATGTAAATATTGTCTTAAGTATAGTTGCATTCCTAAACGACTTACAATTTCTTAAGATAAATCCGAATATTTGTGGTACTTCCACTGTTATTTTGTCTATGTGAGCACTAAAACTTAGATTAGATTTTCTACTTTAACTAACATAGAACAATCAACATCATATTCATACAGCGAAAGACACATTTTCTAGTAAACGACGTCACTGAGCACTTACTAGCATTGAGCATCAGTTTATTGATCGCATACAAATTATGTCGGGACCCTTTTGTATTTTTTTCAATCTTCATATCTGTCCACTGGTAAGTACAGCTTTAAGTTATTGGCAAATATTTGATAAATGATATCTATAACTTCAAAGGTGTCGTTTAAAAATATTTAAAAAGTAGCTGCACCAGAATAGAACCTTGGGGCACCCCAGATAAGACTCTAAAGGAGATTATATCCATTATATTAAACATATTGAGACCCCTGTCTAACATATGACTGGAAAAAGTGTATAAATCTGTCAGACAAACCCAATGCTCTGAGCTTGACTAGAACGAACTCGTGATCTTTTTTCTCAAAAGTTTTAGAGCAGTCCATTAAAATCATACTAAATTGGTGGCAGTTGACCGTCTCCTTAAAAAGTCGCGATGTTTTAGAGTAATAAGGGGTTCAATGCTACTTATTAAGAAGCCATATAACAACAGCCCAACTAATTTGGAAAAACCACAAATTAACGAGATCAATCTATAATTACATATGTCAGACTTATATATATATATATATATATATATATATATATATATATATATGTATATAGATATATATATATATATATATATATATATATATATATATATATATGTATATATTTATATATATATATATATATATATATATATATACATATATATATATATATATAAATATATATATATATATATATATATATATATATACATATATATATATATATATATATATATATATATATACATATATATATATATATATATATATATATATATATATATATATATATATGTATATATATATATATATATATATATATATATATATATATATATATATGTATATATATATATATATATATATATATATATATATATATATATATATGTATATATATATATATATATATATATATATATATATATATATATATATATATATATATATATATATATATATATATATATATATATATATATACATATATATATATATACATATATATACATATATATAATATATATATATATATATATATATATATATATATATATATATATATATATATATATATATATATATACATATATATATATATATATATATATATATATATATATATATATATATATATATATATATATATATATATATATATATATATATATATATATATATATATATATATATATATATATATATCAATCGGTTTTATAACGTCTTCCGTCTTCCGATGCCTAATTTCCACTCCTCCCGGTTTCTCCATCCCTCCTCCTCCAGATCTCTCTCTAGTACTTCCTTGTTGATTCCTGCTCTCCAGCTTTGGCGTGGTCTTCCTCGCTTTCTTTTTCCATGAGGGTTCTAATTTAAAATCTTTTTAGGTAGTCGGACTTATGACATTCTCTGTACATGTCCGTACCATACCAACTGTTGGGTTCTGATTTCGTCCACTATATCGTGCTTTATTTCTAAAGCTCGTCTTATCGTGTCATTTGGTATGCGGTCTTTTCTGGATTTTCTGGCTGCTCGTCTCCAGAAATCCATTTCTGTAGCTTTTAGTATTTTTTCTGTTCTTTCCTTCAATGGCCACACCTGGGAGCCGTAAGTTATTATGCTTTTCACTATTGAGTTGTAAATTCTCTTCTTATTTTCAATGGTTATGTTTTTGTCCCATAGTATACTATTAAGCATTGCAATCGCTTTCCTTCCTTGGATATTCCTCTCGAATATTGCTTCTTCCAGTGTTCCGTCCCTAGATATTCTCGTTCCCAAATACTTATAACTGGCATAATGTTTGATGGTATGTCCTGTGGCCAGTTTCAAGTCCTGCTGTTGTCCTCCGACGCACATGTACTCGGCCTTTTTAATATTGACTTCTAGGCCCCATTTTTCATCTTCCTCCATAAGTTTTCGTGTCATGTATTCCATATCATCGATGTCCTGAGCGACTACTACCTGGTCGTCTGCAAATGACAGCGTGTACAATGTAGTATCGTCATCCAGTGGTAATCCCATACTGCTGCATTTCCTTTTCCAGTTCTTCAGTGCACTCTCCAAATAGATTTTAAATAACGTTGGGGATATACAGCAGCCCTGTTTGAGATCCTTTGTGACCTGAAACCCTGTGGTTATACCATTTTGGTTTTCACACTACTTCTTGCGTCTTGGTATAAGGATTTTACGGCTTTAATTATTTCGGTGCTTACATTACTCCGTTGCAGTGTTTACCACAATCTCATTAGGGGCACGCTGTCATAGGCCTTTTTTAAATCAACAAACAAGACATGGACTTCCTGATCAAATGCGGTTTTCTTTTCTAGGATTTGTGTCAGTGAGAAGAGATGGTCTATTGTGGATCTTCCTGCTCTAAAGCTTGCCTGTTCTTCAGCTTCTACGTCCGCGTATTCCGTTTCTATTCTATTTTTAAGTATTTTTCCGCATATTCTTCCGTATATTCCGTATATGTCAGATTTATCCCCCTTTTTAATTACTGGATATATTTTACTGATCTTTTAGAATTCGAATCCGTAGTTAAAAAAAAAGATTTATCGTGTCATTTTTTTTTGGCAAAACACATCCCTTGAAATGGGATAAAACTATAGTAATAATGTAATGACTCTTAATCAAGTGTGAAAAATAGTAGATATTTTATAGTCTAGAGAAGAGAAAATGCATTCAAACCACAGCAAGCTATTTCTATTAAAGCAATATCCATCTTTATATAAAAAAGTACCCCTAAAACTCACATAATGAGTGAGTTTATGTACAAAGGACAAAATCTTGTAGTTCTTTGGACAAAAGGAAGAAGGAGGGGGGAAACTACCTCCTGGGATTGATGGATCTTGGAAGTTCTAGCATCTGAGAAAAAAAATTCACGCTGTTTTTGTTCATCCTGCCTGAGATTACGAAAACCTGCATTTTTTTCTTTTCTCAGATGCTAGAACTTCTAAGATCCATCAATCTCAGGGGGTAGTTTCTCCCTCCTAGGGATGATTTCCGACTTTATCTGGAAGATGATCTAGTTGTCTTGAATGTTTGGCACAATGAGATAAAAGTACGTGTAGCGGTGGTTCAAGCGAATCTACTTAATATTTGTTCACCCTGCCTAAAACTACAAAGGCCTTAACTTTTTTCATCGATATTGAAACTTATGAGATACCTCCGTAGGTGGGGGTGGTTTTACACCCTGTAGTGGTGAGTCTCAGCCCTTTAACAGTAATATTTGGTTGTCACACCAGATTCAGATATTCTGTACTAAGAGCTACAAGAATTTGTCCCTTGTACATGTTATTTAAACTCACGTGCGTTAGTTTTAGTGGTACTTTTCTCCCCTTATAAAGGTGGATTTTGGTTTACTTAATAGCAAGCTGTGGTTGCACGTATATTCTCTACTGTAAACTATAAAATATCTACTATTTTTCATACTTCATTAAGAGACATTACATTATTACTACAATTTTATCCTATGTCAAGGAATGTTTTTAGCCAAAAAAAAGAAATAAAGACAGGTTAAATCTTTTTTTTAACTACGGATTCGAATTCAGCCTCGAAAAATACATTGGATCCATGTATTTTGGTTCGTGGCAATGAACTTTTTTTGTGTGGCTGTGTTATTAGTATGTAGTATCAATTTTTAAATCCAACTGTTCAGTGCCAGATGAAACAGAATCATAAACACCAATAAAATATACCCGAAATGGTGACATAATAAGCAAAGGTGTATCCACGACCTTATCGTCAAACGATATACTGGCTGGAATAGTGCAAGTATTTTTTTTTAGTGTTCCGTACGGAACACTTATAAGATGACTTCGGTGTATGTCTGTGTGTCCGTCTGTCATACCCGATTTTTTCCGAAACTATTTGCCATAAAAGTTGAAATTTGGTAATAATATAGGAATTGATGGCCTCATCAGAGCTGTAGTTTTGAAAGTTTGACTTGTGAAGTGACTGAATATTTTATACCTCCGTAATAAAATTTTTTATTTTTAAAGCAATCAATGTACGGAACACTAATTGCGCAAGTTCAACATGTACTTGACCGGTTATTTTTGCTATCAATATCATTCTCGATCTCAGAAATATATCGAGAATAAACAATCTTAATGATTACGTCCACCTCCGTTCTTAATTAGATAAATGACATTGTCAGATTTTTTCCGTTCATTGTGAACATTAGGTTTATGTTTAAGTTTCTTTATGATATCTTTGTTGTACCACAGAGGATTTTTTCTGTTTTTATTTTTATAGCGTGGTTTAAATCTGTCCATCATTGCCGACAGGGATGCATAGAAATTATCAAAGACTTCATTAACATTCATTCGTGAAGTTCATTTCAATCAGCACTAGCCTGATCGGAGTATGGGGCTTTTTAAAATTTTAAGGTTTCTGTGCAGTTTCATCTTCTGCAAACCCTCCACTCTGTCACAGAAAGATGCAAATTCACCTCCAATAATGTATGGTAGCTCTCTCCACTATACAACATTCGCATAAATAAAGTTTAAGTATCTAAGATCAAATTATAAATACAGTTATATTGATTGAGAGCAAACATATCCATAAAGTACAATGACAATAAATATTTTGGATTGTTCTAGCCTTCATAATTGGTAAAATGTGTTCCCTAAATTTTTAGCATACAATTGTTCACAGGATTCTATAAGTTCAGCTACATGCTGGTAATCCCAGAGATTGCAGTTTGGAGGTATGTATACAAATAAAAATGGGAATATTGTTTAAGTACACTTTATATCCAACAAGACTGATCTTAGACGATACTTTAACTGCAAAAATATCTAAGTCTATTAAAGAAGTTTTTAGGAGCCAGCCACAACCCCACCTCTTCAATGTTGTCGGTCACTACGGTACACCGCGTATCAGAAAAAATCTCTGATTCCTTAACTCCCCATTTTAATCAAACGCACAATTTCAAATTCACATTTTGATAGCGCAAGATTAAACTCTAACTTTTGTATTCAATCATCTTACTTTTTAATAGTAGAAACTGACGTTTACGTTTGATTTGGTTCTTTTAAAATTTTGTCCTATTTTGAAGGATGTATGACAGAAATACCATTGGAATATTTAACAACTAATCCATTTTCCCCATTATTCCCTCTGTTATTCAGTTCTTCGTAAAGTTTTTTCAGCTCCTGCCGTTAAACGACACTAGCAAAAACAAATAATAATAGTACATCAAGGTCAGTATTCTATTAAAGATTCTAGGAAATAATTTCGTACAATATATTACTTACATCGGGTCTCTTGTGAACTTAGCTTTAGTAAGTTTAGAGCGGAAAATGATATCAAAATACGATTTTAGTAGATAAGGTTCATTTGGTTAGTTTTCGGTTGGTTGGTACTGTTGACTTCTCCTTGCTGTATTTTGTTACATAAGAGTAATTTTGTTATATCAAACAAAAAACCCCTTTTGTTTCCAAAAAGATATACCTCATCTTTCCATTTTTTCAAAAATATGTAACTTTATGCTAAATAATAATTAATTCATAAATCTAAAAAAAAGTTACTACATGCTATAAGTGTCAATTGTATTTGAATTGCATATTCTTAAAAAATTATCTATGAAAATAAAACAGGAGAATGTTCGTAGTTTTAATCTAAATTTTGTCTACTTTTAGGTAATTTTATAATTGCGATAGCCACTCTAGGGCTTCTGATTTTCTGTTTTTTTTTTTTCGTTGATTATAGATTATCAAAAAGGGAGTAGACTAAACACTATAATTTCTGACTAACGGATAGGCCATTTCATCTAAGGTGCAATCAAATATATCACTAGAAAGCTAATATCACAAGCAGAACCTTGTAGCAAATTGAAACATCCTTTTTATTTATTTTTTTTTTCATTTCTTTATGTATTCTAGTTATTTATGTTTAAAATAAGTCAGTATGTAATTAGACGCTTCTCACTTTTTTTTTCATGCATTCTGTCTGGTAAAAAATATATTTTCATACAGTTTAAATACTCGTACATATTTGAGCAAAAAATAATCGAGGGCTGGTCAAGACCACAGACTGACAGAAGAACTGTTACTAACAATGACGGCTAGGCTGCTCGTTAGGACAATAAGTAAGATATAACAATTTGCATATGTAATTTATCCATCCAGGTGTTCTGTATGTTTTTTTATGGATCTAGCACACGTGCTACAGGGAAGTCCCTAAAGCCCTACAGGAGTGACACGTGTGCGGAAAAAGCGATTCACGTTTTTCTTGAATCGCTGTAAATTGTACTCGGTGGGAAACACAGTACTGGGCAAGTTATTCCAAAGGGATGATGTTCTCCATATAAAAGACTGCTTGAAAAGCGTTGTACGAGGAGTAACAAGCTGAACCTCATACGGATGCGAAGCATTAGCGCGACGTGTATTTCTAACATGCACCGCTCTGGGAGGAATTAAGTAGGCTACATCTTTCGAACACTTTCCATGAAAATACTTGTAGACATAACTATGTCGGGTTCAGAAACGTTAACTTTTTTTAAAAAAACTGCCGCCTGGATTGTTGTAGCGTTAAATTCCACTTGGTTACTGTCACCCCAAGATAGAATTTCTTCTAGGTCTTTGTTAAGAACGATTTCCCGTTGTCTGCGGATATTCGTCTGAGTAGCAGATGTCCGAGCGTTCAAAGTAAATGAAGAGATAAGCGTACTGTCATCTGCAAAGCTGTAGATTGGGTTTTCTGTCTTTTCCAGCAGATCGTTAATGTAAATGAGAAAGAGAGTAGGAGATAGTATGGAGCCTTGGGATACACCGGCGTTGATAGTGAAGGTGTTAGAAAGAAATCCGTCGGCTGCCACTCGTAAAGAACGGTCTCTGAGGAAACATGAGAGCCACAAATAAAACTTTTCAGACATACCACAAGAGCGTAACTGAGCCAACAGTCCATCGTGCCAAACACGGTCGATTGCCTTGGATATGTCAAGAGCAACCGCTTGAGATTCTTTGAAGTGTTTAATTGCGTTGTTTCAATGTATTACATAAGTCAGAAGATCTCCTGTTGATCTGTGTTTACGAAAGCCATATTGGTGATCGCTAATAATGTTAAATCCTTCGAGATATTTTAGAAGATTCTGATTGATAGTTTTTTCTATGACTTTCGATATTGCATTTTTTTAGGTATCGGCTGAACTGTGGTACATTTCCAGCAGGAAGGAAATATTCCCTTTCTATAGGATAGGTTGAAAAGTCTTTAGAAAACTAGTGTTAGTTCCCTCGCACAGTTTTTGAGAACTATGGCAGGTATTCCGTCGGCGCCAGAAGCTTTTTTGTTGTCTAGTTTTATTAAAAAACGTTTAATGATACGCTGTCTGAAAACAATATCGGGTATCCTTGACTGCACTGTGGGCATAGTAGATGGTGTTTTTCCTTGGAAATCGACAGTAGAATGTGAAGCAAAGCGTTGGCCAACAAGTTCGCTTTTTCAACAGGTGTCGTTGCAATAGAATTATCTGGACGTGTGCGTGGTGGTATGGTAGATTTGGTGAAATTTTGACTAACTGCCTTAGTGACTGACCAAAAGGACCTTGAATTGTCGGGACAAGCGAGAAGTTTGTTTCTAATTCGTTAATTGTGTGCCTCCTTAGTTTAGTCGATAATTTCTTTGCATCTGTTTCGGGCACGCACGAAGGTGTTAGGATTTACACGCCATTGTTGGTAGGCAAGATGTTTAGAAGTAACAGCTTCTTTGCATTTTCGGTCAAACCAAGGCTTGCCGTTGGAAGGGCATTTTTTCGAAAAAGGAATGTAAGCTTTCGTACCAGCCAAAATAACTTCGGAAACCTCCCTAGCGCACTCGGATGGGTCGTCAGATCGAAAACAAGCGTCTAACTAAGGGAAAGTTCGAAAATATTCCATGAGATCTTCCCATTTAGCAGATCTGTAGTGCCAAATCTTGCGCGGTTTAGGCGCCTTTCTGTCACTGATTAGTAGGATACTCGATGTTGAAAGCAGTTTGTGGTCGGAAGAACCTAACGGCGGATTTACAGTGACCCTGTAAATCTCCGGATTGGTGGTTAAAACCAGATCAAGAAGACTGGTGAACTCCCCGTCTCGATCAGGGATCCATGTTGGATAAGCTGAGTTAGGCCACAACTGATTGAGAATGATTCAGCTTCACGACCTTGTTCGTCGGTAGTATTTGAATATTTAAGCCATGTCTGTGTGTATGACTATACTGAGTAATTAGAATCGTCAAAAAATTGCAAGAACAACTAAAAAACGTTACATTTTTGGTTGTATCGCTATGGAGATCTATAAGCTATATATTACCTGCATCAGCCAATAGTAATGCCAATGAATTATTAGGACCAATGTTAATCCAATCCATAGATGAACACGCTAGACCATGTATGAAGAACACGACAGGTTTAGTTGTTTTAGCTGTATTCGTAGTTTCTGCATTACGTCCATTTGGAATTCGATGCAATGTAAGATAAAAGCCATCTTCAGTAGGGACCTCATGAAACTCAAGTGGATAACGATATTTCTCCAAAAACTGGGACTAAAAGTATTAAAAATAATTGGATATTTAAAACAAAATTTTTGTCGTTAAAATGTTTTTACATTATTTTATTTAATCTTAATATATCATCCACAAACTTCAAGTCTCAGAGACCTTAGTTTCAATAAAGTGATTTCCCACATTAGAGATTAACTTAATTAATACACTCCTTTATGATAAGATATTAACAGAAAAGTATAAGCAGGGGAAGGGCATTAAAGATAACTGCAATTGAAATTTGATATTTCCCTCTAGGTACATATTATTTCCGCTGAAATTGAAGTTAATGAAAAATTAGCACAATTTTTCGACTCATCGATTCGAAGAACTCTAAAACTGACGTAACATGCTATATATGAATTCCTCCATAACCCAATAATCCCTTATAGGCTTGAACATATTAAAAATAACACACTTTTCAGATTTCTAGATTCTAAGGATGTATTACGCAAGATGTACAAGATAACTTTAATTTATTTTCTTAAAGCCTTGTATGTTATAATTAAAAATAATGAACAACTAGTCTCATTTTCTTGGCGAGATTCGTGGGCTCCAATAACCCTGAGAAGGACGTATACGACGCAATAGCCCTCAGCTCCCATCACATTAACCCCTTTCATATATTTGAATAATTGAAAATAATGGAGAAGTAACCAAATTTTTAGATTCCAAGAATGATAAAAACGACGTAAATCATAATATATACGAAACAACCTCCCCCCATCTCATAAATCCTTTATGCATTTGACAAAAAATAAATGAAATTAATGAAAAATAAAGTCATTTCTAAATTCTTAGACTCTAATAACTAGGGATAAGATTTATATATGTACGAAGCTATCCCTCTAATATCCTCCACCACCCCTTAATCTCTTATATGGTTAGCTATAAATCATTATGCTTAAATTTTGTTCCCTATCTGAACCAAAAGTCAAGAAAAATTCTCATAATGAGATCGAAAATATAAAAAAATTATCGATACCCCTCCTTTTACCCCCTTCCTCCTGCAGCTATATTACTCAAAAACTACAAATTCTACTCCTACTTCAAGTAATATGAACTACCAAATGTAAAATCAATATCTCATTTCTTTCGTGAGTTATCGTGCCAGCAGGCAGACAGACGGAGAGATCGACAGACAGATAGACGTAGCTACGGAAATAGAGTACAATGTTTTACATGGTCTGGGCACCTTAAAAACTGAATAAATGCAAAAATCTCGGAGAGCGATTTAAATAACCTTTTCCCGGATGTCTGTCGATCTCTCTGTCTGTTGGCATGATAACTCTCCAAGCGGAAATCGATTTGAAATTGCGTATATAATATTTGAAGTAGGAATGAAACCTATAGTTGTATGATATCGCTTTAGGGGAAGAGGGCGATAGGGTGAGAGTCGAGAAATTTTATATATCTTGAATGCTATTACCAAAATTTTTCTTAGTTTTTGGTGGAAATAATGAATAAATTTTAAGAAAAGTTGTTTATAGTCAAACACGTATAGGGTTAAATGAATGAGAAATGATGTTAGAGGGGTTACTTTGTTTATATTATGTTATCACAATTCTGGGTGCTTTGAGTCGAGGAAGCTGAAAATTCTATATTTTTGAATAATTATTTATGGTCAAACATATAAGAAGTAATGGGATAGTAAACGGTGTTAGAGGGGTTTTTTTCGTATATATCGTATCATGTTGCTCTTAAAGGATTTCAGGTTGTGTTTTTTTTTATTTTCAACTTTTATAATAATAGTGTTTAAAGAAAAATTACAGGTTTCTGTTGTAAGTATTTTCTGGTCACCTTTTTACGTGATTGGTATCTTAACATACTTATAATTTACTTATAATTTAGATTAGCTACTTCTAGTATTAAGTTATTTTTACTGTAAGACTGTAAAACTCAGTACTTATGTTAAGATTACTAGGGAAGTAGAGATCTCCCTTTTGCGTTTTAACTGAACAGTTACATTTTTGATGACGATATAAGAAGTGCAAAACTACATTGTATTCTTGCTGCTAATAAATATTTATTGTTCTGTAGGGCAGGTCCATACTTTTGTGATTTATTCCGTTAAAACGTATAAGATTTTTTTTTCAATTCCGATAAAACTACTAGTGGTTTATCGCTGAAAATACGTATCCATTTCAAAGTAAATTTAACAAAAAGAAACACTAAATAGAAACGACTCAGTATATATTGCACCCGACGCACGTTTCACTAACCACGTTAGCTTCCTCAGGAGTGATGATTGATTCAGTTAATCACCCTCCTGATGAAGCTAACATGGTCAGCGAAACGCGTGTCGAGGGCAGAAATAAGGTGTTTGGTGTAGTGGTGATATATACCGAGTAGTGTCATTGTGTCAAAGATTCCAAATTCCCGACATAACTAAATAGAAAATAAAAATGAATCAGTAGATATATGTGCCTACAGACCTACTTGAAAATGTTTATTTTTGTCCACATGAGCTTGGTTGTAAGTCGTAAGTCCTATTAACTTGTGAAATATTCCGATTAGCTGCAAAGTGTGACTGTGTGATATCAAAAGTAGTGACGCTACTTTCGATATTTTCAAAACAAGGGAAAAATCGAATTTCGTGTGTTGATTAAACACTGTTTTATAATGGGAAAAATACTGCTCAAGCAAAGCAATGACTTGATAAGTGTTACGGGGACTCTGCCCCTGAAAAATCACTCATCATTTACTGGTATGCTGAATTAAAATGCGCTAGTACAGACACATGATGCTGAACGCTCTGGACGCCCAAATGGCCGGAAAACTACAAAATTGTTTTGGGTGACCGTAAAGTGATATTGCGTGAGATAGCTGACACCCTAAGGATATCAAAAGAACGTGTTGGTCATATTTTGCATGAACATTTGGGCATGAGAAAGCAATGTTTGGTACTGCGTTTGCACACAGTGGACCAAAAACGACAAGGTGTTGATGATTTTGAGCGCTGTTTGGACCTGTTTACCCGCAATAAAAAGGATTTTTTTCATGTGATATGTGACAATGGATGAAACGTGGATCCACCACTATAGACCGGAATCAAATAGGCAGACAACTGAGTGGACAGCAGCCGGTGAACGCCACTCGAAGCCACCAAAGACACAACAGTCAGCTGGGTAAAGAAACGGTCCCAAATGAACAAGAAAAATTGCTCTTTCATCAAGACAATGTACCGTGTCACAAGTCAATAGCTACAATCGCAAAATTACATAAATTGAAGTTCGAATTGCTTCCTCATCCACCATATTTTTCAGATTTGGCGACTATTATCTATTCGCAGACCTCAGAAAAATTCTCACGGGAAGAAATTTGGCTCCAGTGAAGAAGTTATCGCCGAAACCAAGGCATATTTTGAAGGCAAAGACAAATCCTTCTACAAAAAAGTTATAGAAATGTTAGAAAAGCGTTGGACTGATTGTATCGCATATTTTCACAAGCTTTCCTTTGACACCCCATTCGATGACTTGGTATTTTTTTTTTCACTTCCGATTTCATCCCCAAAACGTACCCCGTTAAGTCAAAATTTAACTTTCAAAAATACACGACTCTGATTGGGCTATCAATTCCTATATTAGTACCAAATTTCAACTTTTTATGTCAAATAATTTCGGAGAAAATAGGGTATGACAGAGAGACGGACACCGAAGTGATCCCATAATTCCTCCGTATGGAACACTAAAAAATATTTTTGCTTCAATTTCTGAAAGATCAATTTCCTACAAATTTTAACAGTCTCTAAAGTCGTAATTTTTGAAGATAACGGAATTGTTATCGACGATGATATAGACTAGTTTTTATATGTGTTGTTAAAAATAGATTTCTCTAGTAAAAAGAGACCGATAAACTACTACTTGATATCGAGACTATCAATCGCGAGACTCCCGCTGAGTAGTTGATATTACACTATAGAGTCTATGTTAGCATAACACAATGTCCCTATTAATTGAAAACATCTTGGTTCTTGGCAATAATTGAAAGTTTTCATAGTTCCGCTACAAACAACTATCGTTTACTTCTGATAATGGTTATTGATTAGACATTCACAATCTACTGTTAACGTTATGGAAAAAGTACTTTCAATATAGAATAATTTTAAAACTGGCCTTAAAATTTTTTTACAAAGGCCATTTTTATGTATGTACTGAAAAAATAAACATGGTTATTAATACTTATAATAAGATTTTACGGTTTTTCCTGTCTATACTATTAAAAAATTTTAATAATTATTTTATTTCTTGTGCCCTAAAAATACAAAATGTAAGAATTGTAGAACAGGGTGAATATTATCTAACAAAATTGATAAAAACTTACTCGTCAAAATATTAATAAATAATATTATGAAATACCATCTACGGTACTTAAGGTTTTAGATAATAACTAGCATACATTTGAATTGCGACAGAACTTTCCTGATTAAAAATGGATGCTTATCTAGAAAAATAATATCTGAAGGAAGGAATCTGGTGCTTTTCAAAACAGCAATTTTACAACCATGTATGTTGTACTGCTGTTTCTACATTTGGTATAATTAAACAACGCTTAACATACTTAAATAATATAAAGCAAATTAAAACGTACATATTTTAAAGCATTAAACTGAAGCAGTAGCATAACTGACATACATTTGCTTTGCTGGCATTAATTGCTTCTTGACTTCACTCATATTATATACTCTAGTACCTCTGTACAGGTGATCCTTTTACTTAGTGTTAATTATTTTATAATAATGAATGGGTGAAAAATTTAAGTGCTGAAATAGTTAATTCAATGTATTTTTTTTTATCTAATTATATATCTTTGTTGGACTTACGAAGTTAGTGTTCTGTACCGTGATTGCCTTTAAAATAAAATCCTTACCTAGGCTAAGTTAATTAGGTCCCTGGCATCTTAAGATTCAATATGTATTTTCTCGTGTTTTCTTAGTTAATAATGCATAAGGGTTATAGCATCTTAGCTATTTAATAGCTAATCAATCTAACTTAATTTAGAATGTAGTGGTAAAAGTTTAAAACAAATATGTATTGCCTAAATATTTGGTAAGTTATACATAAATAAAATAATATTATTTTCACTCCGTACCTAATGCTTAAAGCAGTAGCTATCACTCCCGGTTCAATTCACAACTTTGGAAGAAATAAACCTTCACCATTTTGGCGGGCAACTAGTTTGTTTTTTATATCAGATAAATTATCAAATGTAACGCACTCGTGATCATTTCCGCTCAACTTTCACTTTATGGGGGCTATACCAGGATTTTTTCAAAATTTTTTGATCAGTATTTTTCCAGATAGGGTCGGTGGACAAAGTTTTTTTCTATTCTTTTAAAAATAATACAAAGAATAGTGTGCGTAATTATTAGGTTATATATATTTTTGAACTCAGATTTCCACAAGCTTTCATTTGACATCCCACTCGATAACTTGGTAATTTTTTTCACTTTCTATCATCCTGAAAACTAACCCCTTAAGTCAAAATTTAACTTTCAAAACTACACCGCCCTGATTGGGCTATCAATTCTGCTCTTTGTGCCAAATTTCACCTTTGTATGTCAAAAAATCGAGTGTGATAGACAGACAGCCAGACATCGAAGTAATCCCATATGTGTTCCGGACGGAACACTAAAAATTAATACTGACTAATTGGAGTGACCTATATTATGTTTTTTGAAAGAAAATTATTAGTATTTAGGTTTTCCTTATGATAATGTTTCTGTAGTATAAAAATATACTATTGTTCTGTTACCTAAGGGGGTTAATTTTGGCTAAGAGGAGCAAAATATGTGTAATGTGAAATTGTATGTTCGTTGTAAATAATACTATTTTCATATTCAAGTATTTTTTAATATCTGGTTTTGAATACATTAGATATAAAAATATTTACTACGCCTTTTATTTACACATAAGGGTATGACGTATAACACTTAACAATAAAACAATTTAATCATTAAATAGACTAAGGTCAAGGGTTGTGATACCTATGCAGCTGTTAGCAATTGTAAATTAATTCTCGATAAAGAAAATAATAGTAATAAATATATTTTCATGTGATTTATCCAGTACTTTTCTTGCTCTTGTTCTAAAATAAATATCGCGTTTGACTTTCTTGTTCAGGATAATATTATTCACAAAAAGAGTAGAGAACAGGAAAAGCTTAAGAGATATTTACAACTAAAATCTAGCATTTCTTTCTATGCGCTACTTCTGCTTAAATTGAAAAGATCGAAAAATAACACAACCATTAAATTATTTTGTCCAAAGACCCTGAAAATTTTACCTCATTACGTGTTTGAATAATTCAAAATAATAAAACAAATAATTAAATTTTCAGATTCTTTAACGCTGCAAAAGACTTATACTCCAATATATAAGAAGCAACCCCACTCAACCCCTCTCCTACCTTATTAACTCCTTATGGATTTGATCACAGATAATTGAGTTATCATGCCAACAGACCGGCCAACAGACAGACCGACAGACTGTTAAGGCCTATGTTTTTCGTGATCAAAGGATCTTGAAACGTGAACAAATGTAAAAATCTCGAAGTGTGATTTTTTTCACGAATACTTCCTTTCGCAAAGATTTTCAACTTTAGCCTAAGTATTACAGGAATATACATCTTTTAAATTCTCACGTTTAAAAGTTGCAAACATATATTTAGTAGAGTTGATTGAGTGGTCCGTTACTTTGTGACAGTACATTTTAACAATAAAACTACTTAATTACTTTGTTAACTGTCACTAAATATATTTGTAAAGGTTTTACAATTGCGTTATCGCGATTTCGTAGTACAACTACATTGTCAAACGCTTAACTAAGACTAAAACAGATTTTTGGTATTTTATGTTTATATGATGAACAGATGTGGGTCTATTATATGTTAAAAAAGTTTGAACAAAAGAGAATTTGCTACGTCTAATTGACTATTCAATAAATTTATATTATGGTCCTTTGACTGTCTGTAAATTTCTATAGATTCTAAGAAGTTGAGTTTTGACCCTTTAGGTGCCATATGGAGTATTTGTAAACAATCGATATTGGGAAAAGTATGGCCTGTTTCTAAGAAGTGTTTAGCAAAGTGTGATTTTTCATTTTTTAGCCTATAAGAGGCATTGTGTTCTGCGAATCTTGTCTTGAAATTCCGTCCCGTTTGGCCTACGTAACAGCTATTGCACTCTTGACATTTAAGTTTATTGTATTTATTAGTTTTATCTTTGGCATTAAAAAATATATTGGATAATTTTTGAGCGGGTTTTAAAGCTATTCTTGTTTTTTCGGGTCGTGAGAACTTTGGATATTTTATTCGAGATGGGACCAAAATATGTCAGAGGTATGAATGTTTTCTTTTGTCGGTATTCTTTTACGGGGTAGATTAAGCTGAAAGTGATTTGTTTTCGTTTACGGTTTATTAAGGTATTAATTATTTTAGGTTGGAAGCCGTTATTGAGTGCTATATTTTTGATTGTGTCCAGTTCTTTTTTTAAATTATTTTTACTAAGAGGGATATTGAAGGCTCTATGGATCATAGATCTATAGGCTGCCAGTTTATGGGGTGTATTGAGCCAGCTGGGATGGTGACATCTGAAAAGGTTGGTTTGCGGAAGATATGGAATTCTAGTCTATTTCTCTTTTTCAAAATTGTAATATCTAAGAAATTTATTTATTATCGGTTTCCTTTTCAAGTGTGAATTTTATGTTGGGGTGTAAATTATTTAGCTGATTTAAAGTGGAATTTAGTTCAGTATCATTTCCAAGGAAACATACTAAGATGTCGTCCACATGTCTAAACCAAAAGAGAATATTTTTCGCGTGTTGAGTTTTTAGAAAACTGTTTTCCAATTCTGACATAAAGATTTCGGCTAGCAAAGGACTAAGTGGAGACCCCATGGCAAGTCCATCTCTTTGTTTGAAAAATTGATTATTGAACTGAAAATAATTTCCGGATATACAAAATTCGAACAGTTTCAATATATCTTGTTTATATATTTAGTAGATCTCTAGTTTATATATTGAGTAGATCTCTAGAAACTAGTATTTATCAATTATAAATGTACAGTGTTCTCCGCAAAGCTCGCGTCATATGACAAAATTGTCTAATAGCTGGAGTTAGTTGAAAGTAGATTTTGGCATCAACTTTTTCTTCAAAAAAAAATGATAAATGACTTGGAAGTAGTTGCGTAACTTTTGTTACCTATTAAAATTGATTTTTTTCCCAAAAATTCGTTAAAATTTCATAACGTTTAGTTAGTGTTCAAGATTTTAGCGACCCAGTCAAACTTTCATTTTTTACCACTTTTTTGATATTTATATACGTTTACAAGAATCCCTTAAGTAGGCTACTAGGAAACATAGTAATTAACATAGTTATTACCATAGTTATCCAAAGTTTTACAAGAATGAATTAACAGTTTTAATTTTAAATTAATCAACGGAAAACTTATAGGATTGGCAGTTATCGGACGCCTGTAATTAAGAAAAAACATCATTTTACAATACCCTAAACAAAATAGAGCTGGGAAGATGTTTATAGCAACGAGAATTTGGAGATATTAACAATCCCAATCAAACCAGACAATGTATCTGCCTGTTTTGATTAGTATTGTTAATCCCGTCAAATTTTCGTTGTATAAACATCTTCGCAGCGTTCTTTTGTTTACGGTGTTGTAAATTTTTTTTTTCCTTAATTACAAAGTCTCATCTTACAAGAAACGAGAACAATAGTAAAATTATCGGGGACAACTTAGCAATCAAATGATGCTCATGAGGAGCAACCAGGATCATAATTGTAATAGTTGAGTTTACAGCAATTATCGCAAAAAATAAATGCTGTAAAGGATTAAAGATTAATCCTATTAAAATTAAATGAATGTTAATAACCAAATTCCCATAAAATAATATAGGTTTAACTATTGCAAACACCGTGATAGAAAGGTCTCAAACCTACAAATAGCTTGGAGTTTGGATGGAACGGGAGATCAAACTTTGGAAACATGAACAAGAATAGAAATCGCTAGAATATCGTTTGTGTCGATAAAGAAATTATTATGTTGTCGAGATATATTGACAGTTCTATAAGTTTTGATGTCCGATGACGAATATTTCTTTGAAAATTCAAAATTCTACGTCTTAAATAGTTAGTAGTTTCATTATTTTTAACACTTAAGAAGTAACTTTGTAATATTTATCCCACGTGGAAAGTACCTTTATACAACTACTTGTGAAAGTGTAGACCATGTTTGCGGTGTACAGAGTAATTTTTAATTTTTCACTGTTTTTTGCAGTCTGCAGTAATATACTAAAAGATACCTAGACGTTCTTTTAATGCAATTTCTCTTTTTAATTTATATACTTTTTCCTGATCTAATGTTAATTTATTACCTTATTTTCAAATTTTTTGCCATTAATCTTTTTAATAAAAGCAAGTTCTTTTAATGCTTTGTTAGCCTCTATTTTTACAAGCACTACACCGAAGACTAAACAACAACCAAGGAGGTTAACTTGAAATTTAGTATTGTAAATACATAAATGGATTTTTCTCACAGAAAAGAACCTCTACGATAAATGGTAATATCCTCATATTGATAAAGTCATAAATCTTTGTTCATGCCAATACCAGGTCCAAACAAATAATCGAGGATATCAAGAAGGTACACAACCAAAGAATCAACAACACACTTCCTGATTGTCCCAATAATTTCATGTCTTTCTGGTCTGTCGCGAAGGTCATTAGTCAAAACTTTATCAATTCCTCTATACTATCACTTACATAGACAGATAATACTACTGTCAACACCTTTGGAGAAAGTTGTTAGCTGAATTTTTCATTTCACGCTCCACTGTTGATTTCGAGGGAAAAAACACCAACCCCCCCCTAGTCCAATTGTGCAGCCAAATATGCCCGATATTGCATTCTGGCAGCATATTCTAAAACATATTTTAATGAAGCTAGATATTAGGAAAGCTCCTGGTGCTGATACCAGTAGCTTTTATCTCCCATAATACTCAAAATATGGACGAGCGAATTAACACGGGTCGTTTGCGAGCTTACAACCTATCTTATAGTAAATGAATATTTCTATGCTGGAAATGCACTAGAGTTCAGCAAATAACTAAAAAAGACAAAAAGACCTTGCCAAACAGTTACCGACCAGACGCGTTGCTGGCAAGATTAAAGACGTTTCCCCATTCATATTATTTACGTCAGTCTCAAATTATTCTGGAACCTTATTTGCTACTAAAGAACTGTCTCCTAGATACAAGTGTTGCCCCACTTTCTGTGCTATTAGAACTTTTCTCTCAATCCCCATTATCAACTGTAACTCGTACACATCCCTATCTAATAACATACTCCAACATACCCTAGAATCTTTATTCATACAACTTCCCCGCCCTTTCCTCATTATCAATAACTTAACGAACAGTAAAATTTGGGATTCTCAATTTTCTTTTCCAAAAGGGCACAATGAATGGAAATAAACCAACCAGATCTCACGTACATCTTCTCTTCTCCATCACTTGCCTCTTTATATGGTAAATTTCCCCTGACACTTATAGTAGTGATAATTTTCTTATTTAAAATATGTTGTCAATCAGCATATTTTAAAATGTCTGGAAGGATTTAATATTTTTGTAATTATCAATATCGCGTTTATAAGCAAAGATCAATGGGAGATGTTCTAACTCATATTATACATATTTGGAGCAACGATATTGAATATTTTGGAGAATCTCAAGAGGTTACACTTGATATATAAGGCATTCGACCGTGTTTGGGATGGTTGATTAATCGCCAAGCTACGCTGTTATGATATATCTGAAATAACTCTCATGTTTCCTTAGAGATTGTTTTTCATGAGTGGTAGTTGACGCGTTTGTTTTAACACTCTATCTCCTACTACCTATCTGCTAGGACATAATCTACCAGGATTAGGAATATAATCTACACCTTTACTGATACACGTGTTTCTTCATTTATCTTGAATGCTCGTACATCAACTACCCATACAAATATTCGCAGACTGCAGGAAGTTCTTTAGTTTAACAAAGATTTGGAAGAAACTTTATCTTGGAGTGACAGTAACCTGGAAACCCCAGACGTTACTTTTTTTTGTAAAAAAGTTAACTTTGCAAAACTCGACGTAGTTACGTCCATTCCTCTAGTCTCGTTACTCGACCTGTTATATATTGACTTGGGGACAAATACGGACCTATTCTATAAGTACTTTCTTGGAATCCTTACGAAGTGATGCATGCTAGGAATATACGTCGGGCTAGTACATTACATCCTTCTGAGATTTAGCTTGTCACTCCTTATAACACCTTTTTCACAACTACTTTTATACGGAGAGCATCATCCCTTTCTAAGGATTTGCCCAGGATTGTGTTTTTCACCGAATATAACGTACAGCGATTGAAGACCAACGTGAATCTCTTGTTCCTCATACGCGTCGATCCAGTGGCGCTTCCTACAGCATGTGTACTCTGCGCGTAAACACACGTTCTTAAATTTTATAAATTCAATAATCTCACGCAAGAATGAATCGAAGGAAACTAAGACCTGTAGTTTAATTTTCAGGTTAAACTTTCTTATAACAAAGAGAATAGTATTTTTCGAAAACTATAAGCGCCAAATGCTGTCAATTTTTATAGGGATGTTCTATTGACCCCAAGGGCGGTGAGCGGAGGGATATAAGATTTATCTTCAGGCTTACTGAGCACAAGACTGGGTAAGCATAATATTTTAGATAGACAGAAAAAGGATTTGCGTTGAATCAAATATCGAAGTAAATAGGTTTTGGTACAACCGAGAGGATATAAGAAAGAAGATTTAAGAAAATATTTCGTCACATCCGTTTATATTCGGTAAAACAGATTTTGTTACTATTCAAAGTAAATTGTATAGAAGATCTTTTTCCTATGCATTATGCAGAAAAATATATATGTGGCATCCCTTTCAAATAGTAGGTTTTTTTTTTCACACTTGGAACATCATATGTAATTTCGTTTTTGTATGTATCATGTTCAGTAACGACAAAAATATTGCTCTTTGTTAATTTAATCAATGATTTAATTTGAATATTAAACAAGTTAACAAAGATTTAAGAATACTTACAATATTAAGCCCTGTATCTGGATGCAATGAGACATCACGGCTCATATGGTTTAAAGTATCTTGAAAAGACTGCATGAACACCTTAAAGTCGTCGTCTGTCTGCCCTTGAAGCTCTTGCATCAGAAATAAAAGTAAAAGTAACCCTAAGAGTTTCATTTCGAATGTAAAATTTTAGAACAGATGCCTTTACCCCCAGCACAACATTTACGAAATACTTAAATATTGCAATTAATTTGAAGTGTCTTGTTTATATATATAATTGAAGTATCAATTTTGAAGATTAGATTACTATTTTTTTTGCTCTTATTAAAATCCTATTGCTTTTTTTTTAATTTATCTGAGTTTTTTAATAAAATTAGATCTATAATTAATTTATTTTTGAATATTTCATCGACCTTTTAAAAGTTCAGATTTTTCAATGTAGAACTCTATTCCATTACTCAATTCGGTTAGAGCTCTATAATACTTCTAAAATTTCTTTTAGAAAGAATGCCGGTAGCTTTAGTCTAAATTCGGCACTGACCCTATTGTGCTCCGCAAGCCAGGACTATATTTTCATGCGGAGGTATTTTATATAGTCCAGCTATATATATATATATATATATATATATATATATATATATATATATATATATATATATATATATATTTGGTATATATATATATATATATATATATATATATATATATATATATATATATATATATATATATATATATATATATGGTATATATTATATATATATATATATATATATATATATATATATATATATATATATATATATATATATATATATATATATATATATATATATATAAATAATTTATTAGGAAACAATTACGTAATACTGCCATAAATAATGTTTCAAACCTTCACGTGCGCCCTCTATAAACATTAACACTTTTTTGGTGAAATTATTTACAGGTTATGTTACTCAGTTGTTATACAGTTGTGGTGTTTAAACATATTTACAATTTAAATTCTTTAAATAATGCACTGTTAGTAACAGCTTTATTTAAGCGCAGTGTGGAATTTTTAACACCGTTTTTAGTGTTCCGTACGGAACACTTATAAGATCACTTCGGTGTCCGTCTGTCTGTCTGACACACCCGAAACTATTTGATATAGAAAGTTGAAATTTGGCACTAATATAGGAATTGATGGCTTCATCAGAGCCGTGTATTTTGAAAGTTAAATTTTGACTTAAAGGGTTAGTTTTGGGGGAGATGAAATCGGAAGTGATTTTTTTTTATCAGGTCATCCAGTGGGTTGTCAAATGAAAGCTTTTAAAAAGACGAGTTTAAAAATATATATAATGTAATACACAATTCTCCTTGTATTATTTTTAGAAAAGTGCGAAAAATCGCCGTCTCCCACCTTATTTTGACAACTACTGATCAAAAAATTTTGAAAAAAATTCTAGAGTATTCTCTACAGGATGTAGACTGAACGAAAATTATCATGAGTGCATTACCTTTAATAATTTATCTGGTATATAAAAAAAAAAACAAAAATTTCAAAATCATCAGTTTTCACAAAAATCGGAAAAAAACTTTGTTGAAAACTCAATTGGGATATATTTTGTGAAGTCACTGATCATTATACACTTCCGTAAGGAAATTTTTTATTTTAAAAGCAATCAATGTACGGAACACTAATTGCACTTGATCGGTTTTTTTAGACCTGAAAACCGTTTAAAATAAATCGTATGTTTATTTACCAGGCGATAAAATTATTTTCTGAGACGGGAGACATAAAAGACAGGCAACGTTCAGGAAGACCAAGGACAGTTCGAACGTCACAAGCTGTTAAAGCTGTAAAAGCACGAATTGACCGAAATCCTCTTCGCGAACAAAAAAATTCATCTCCTGAGATGAAAATTTAGAAAAATTCTCTCTCATAAGGGACATATTGGTCATTTGCGAAAAAATTTTCACTGTCGAACAATCATTCTATAAGCAAAATGATAGAATTTATGCCAGATCTTTTAAGGAAACGTCTGAATTTATTCCAAAAGTTCAGGGGGGTCATCATCAAGCCTCAGTTTTGGTTTGGTGGGGAGTCAGCTTTAATGGAGTTACCAGTAACTGTAAAAAAACGTGTGAAAACTTTTTCTGAAATATATTAAGACACTATTTTTTAGAACGTTATGAAACCCTTAAATCATACTCTTTTCAAAAATAAGCACCGGGTGTTCTGCACCAGAACACAAGTGCTTCAAGAAAATGTGCCTTCACTTAGTACTAGAGAAGATTGTCCTTCTACAAGTTCTGGTCTAAATCCTTTAGATTAGGATCTATGGTCCCTCTTAGAGGGTATGGTTTGTCCTAAAAGACAAGCCAATCTTGACTCTTTAAAACGCATTTTAACAAAAACAGTGGAAAATTTTCCGTTCGATCAAGTGCGTGCTGCCATAGACGAATGGCCTAATCGTTTGAGGGCTTGTGTAAAAGTAAAGGGGGACATTTTGAGTAAATGCTAAATTAATTTTGTTATTATGAATATACGTATTAATTCCATAATAATTTTGTTGTTTAATTCTCATAGAAATTTAAAAAAAGACAATGTTTTCATTGCAATAGTATTTATGGGAGTACTAGGTACAAATCCTCAGTAAAGAATTATAGGGCGGTCTCCAAAACATCTATAATAGCGAAGGTGTTTGAATCAGTTGTTGACTCAAAGGTAAGATCCCATTTCCAACATATATTAAGCGATTGTCAACATGGGTTTATACGGGGGCGTTCCACTGTTACCAATTTATTAGTCTATGAAAATGAGCTTAGGAACGCTTTGGAAACCACCAAACAAGTAAATGTAATCTATACAGATTTCTCAAAAGCATTTGATAAAGTCAACCATAATCTACTAATTTATAAACTTGAGCGTTCGGGTATTTTCGGTAGCTTATTCAGATGGTTCAGAAGTTATCTTTCTGATCGTAAGCAGATTGTAAAGATTAAGGGTTTTATATCAGACGAAATCATAGTCACAACTGGTGTTCCACAGGGTTCTCCCCTAATCCCACCCCTTTTTAACATATTCGTCAATGATATTTCAGACTTTCTAAAACATTCAAAATTTTTGTTATATGCAGATGATTTAAAAATATATAGAATAGTGGAATAAATGGAAGATTGTTATAAATTGCAACTAGAATTGGGAAGTTTAAAGGATTGGTGTCAATTAAATAATATGATTCTTAATATAGAGAAATGTCAAGTTATGCAATTTTATGGAAAGAAGAATTTTTTAATGTTTAATTATAAGATCGATAACGGTATTCTGAAGAGGAGTGACGTTATGAAGGATCTTGGGGTGTATTTCGATAAAAATGTAAATTTTTATTTTCACATTGAATTTATGAAAAATAAGGCTATGAAAATGTTAGGTTTTATTAAAAGATCGTTGTCTGATTTTACCGATATTAAGTGTTTTAAGGTTTTATATTGTTCGGTTGTCAGATCAGTACTAGAGTATGCTTGTCCAGTATGGTCACTATGCTACAAGACATATGTAGATTTAATTGAGCGTGTGCAAAAAGAGTTCCTGAGATTCATAGGGTATAAAATGGGAATAACAGTGGAAAATATTGTATATGAGGAAATAATGAATTTGTTAAATTTACCTAGCCTTGAAGACGGGAGAAGGATAACCGATATTTGCACACTACATAAAGTTTTAAATTCTGCAACTGACTGCCCAGAACTTCCGGAGAGGATTGGGCTTAATATTCCTCAAAGAACACTACGTATAACAAATTTGTTTCATTTACCATTTCACCGAACTAATTACGGTTTGTCATCAGCATTGATTAGATCGTGTGCTACGGCTAATGCTATTAGTAGAGTGACCAATATAGATTTATTTAGTGATAACATTCAAACCACAAAAAATAAAAATAGACAGGTTTTGTGATGTTGCTTCGGATGAGGAAACTCTTATTATGTTTTTAGTAATATTTCCTTTATCTGTAAATGACTGGTCCGTTAATAAATTATTCATTTATTTATATATATATATATATATATATATATATATATATATATATATATATATATATATATATATATATATATGTATGTATGTATATATATATATATATATATATATATATATATATATATATAATATATATATATATATATATATATATATATATATATATATATATATATATATATATATATATATATATATATATATATATATATATATATATATATATATATATATATATATATATATATATATATATATATCGTTTTAAAGAGTCAAGATTGGCTTGTCTTTTAGGACAAACCATACCCTCTAAGAGGGACCATAGATCATAATCTAAAGGATTTAGACCAGAACTTGTAGAAGGACAATCTTCTCTAATACGAGTACTAAATGAAGGCACATTTTCTTGAAGCACTTGTGTTCTGGTGCAGAACACCCGGTGCTTATTTTTGAAAAGAGTATGATTTAAGGGTTTCATAACGTTCTAAAAAATAGTGTCTTAATATATTTCAGAAAAAGTTTTCACACGTTTTTTTACAAAAATAAATACTGGTAACTCCATTAAAGCTGACTCCCCACCAAACCAAAACTGAGGCTTGATGATGACCCCTCTGAACTTTTGGAATAAATTCAGACGTTTCCTTAAAAGATCTGGCATAAATTCTATCATTTTGCTTATAGAATGATTGTTCTACAGTGAAAATTTTTTCGCAAATGACCAATATGTCTCTTATGAGCGCCAAGTCTTAGGTCTTCATTAATAATACAAGACAGAATTTTTTCTAAATTTTCATCTCAGGAGATGAATTTTTTTGTTCGCGGAGAGGTCAATTCGTGCTTTTACAGCTTTAACAGCTTGTGACGTTCGAACTGTCCTTGGTCTTCCTGAACGTTGCCTGTCTTTTATGTCTCCCGTCTCAGTAAATAATTTTATCGCCTGGTAAACAAACATACGATTTATTTTAAGCGGTTTTCAGGTCTAAAAAAACCGATCAAGTGCAATTAGTGTTCCGTACATTGATTGCTTTTAAAATAAAAAATTTCCTTACGGAAGTGTATAATGATCAGTGACTTCACAAAATATATCCCAATTGAGTTTTCAACAAAGTTTTTTTTTTCCGATTTTTGTGAAAACTGATGATTTTGAAATTTTTGTTTTTTTTTTATATACCAGATAAATTATTAAAGGTAATGCACTCATGATAATTTTCGCTCAGTCTACATCCTGTAGAGAATACTCTAGAATTTTTTCAAAATTTTTTGATAAGTAGTTGTCAAAATAAGGTGGGAGACGGCGATTTTTCGCACTTTTCTAAAAATAATACAAGGAGAATGTGTATTACATTATATATATTTTTAAAATCATCTTTTTAAAAGCTTTCATTTGACAACCCACTAGATGACCTGATAAAAAAAAAATCACTTCCGATTTCATCTCCCCCAAAACTAACCCTTTAAGTCAAAATTTAACTTTCAAAATACACGGCTCTGATGAGGCCATCAATTCCTATATTAGTGCCAAATTTCAACTTTCTATGTCAAATAGTTTCGGGTGTGTCAGACAGACAGACGGACACCGAAGTGATCTTATAAGTGTTCCGTATGGAACACTAAAAACGGTGTTAAAAATTCCACACTGCGCTTAAATAAAGCTGTTACTAACAGTGCATTATTTAAAGAATTTAAATTGTAAATATGTTTACACGCCACAACTGTATAACAACTGAGTAACATAACCTATAAATAATTTCACCAAAAAAGTGTTAATGTTTATAGAGGGCGCACGTGAAGGTTTGTAACATTATTTATGGCAGTATTATGTAATTGTTTCCTAATAAATTATAATAAATTTATTTTCCTCTTTGAATTTTTGTTTTAGATCAGAGATATTTATGGACGACCTCAAAAAGGAAATAAAACCAAATCAAGAATTTTGACACATCCACGTAAATTAGGTAAGCGATTTAACGCAGCCGCATTTTTTTACGAATGTTTTTATAGTATTACTCCTACAAGCTTCTTTTATGGATAAGAGATTTGACCGCCCTAGGTTAAATTGATCTGGTCGCCATCTTATTTCTTCCGGGTGATGAAGTGTGCCTTGAAATTTTGCTAGATTTCAAAAAAATTTAGAAACTAGCTAAAATATCAACCATTTTTTGCAATAATGCAATAACTTTTCTTATAATTATTGAAGAGGACTTACAGTTGAGTTTTTTCACAAATAATTATATTTTTGATAGGGATGTATAGGTTTAGGATGTTTCTACGTATCATTTATTTACTCCACTACTAAAATATTATCGGGTCAGTCAATAAGTTTTGAAAGCCACACCTATAGAGTATCACTTGAACCAAATATTGAACACCATTTTGAAACTTCATCTATTTTATGAACACACCCTAAATTTCTAGTCGATCTGCCATGTCATTCATTGTTTATCAGCTAGTTAAAGTAGACATGTTTGAGTATTGTTTAAAAAGAAAACATCGAATATCCTGCAAGGAAAAAATTCTTTGTTTTGGAAGGTTTATCGACAACTGAACTCGATTCAAAGTTAGTGAAAGGGTTAAAGGAGTCTGCTTCTTCATTTCCAACTGTTAATAGATGGACTCGAGTTTAAACGTGATCGTACAAGCGTCAATGATGAACCATGTTTAGCACGTCCAAAAACAACGGAAGAAAATCTAATTATTATGTGAATGTGAAAAAATAATAAAACAATTATTTACACAAACTTTCCACTATATTTGTAATACACCGTAACATGTTTCGCGATCACAGTAGCTTCTTCAGACGTTACATTCTGAATTACTGAACATTAAAGAATAAAGGTGTTAATATATAAGTAGAAGCAAGAAAAAAAAAAATTAACTAATTAATGTTAATAGAAAATATTTAACAAAAGTGAATTATTAAGGTCTACCTGATCGTTCAATAAATGGTTGGAATTTTTAAGTTCGTTTATCTCTAGAGACTCAATTAGGTTTAACCTCTGGCTTTTGTTCTCATCGTGTAGAATTTTGAAATTGTTATTAAAGGTGTGACCATTCTCGATTAGATGTTTTGCATAATTGGATTTGGTTTTTTTTTTGATAAAACATGTATAATGTTCATTTAATCTTTTATCAAAATATCTACCAGTCTGGCCTATGTGTGTTTTGTCACAATCTCCGCAATTTAGTTGAGAATCTCCTGATTTTTTAAGATTATCCGTTTTAGTTTTACTATTTTTA
This sequence comes from Pachyrhynchus sulphureomaculatus, assembly GCA_019049505.1. Taxonomy (NCBI): domain Eukaryota; kingdom Metazoa; phylum Arthropoda; class Insecta; order Coleoptera; family Curculionidae; genus Pachyrhynchus; species Pachyrhynchus sulphureomaculatus. The sequence continues at coordinate 53,250,242 of CM032448.1, forward strand.
ATAAATTTGCCTAAAGAATTGTTTGTTTTGTAAGCTTTTTAATATCTATACTATTAAGGATTTTACCTATTTTTGAAGTCGAGTGACCTATGTTACGGTGTATTACAAATATAGTGGACAGTTTGTGTAAATAATTGTTTTATTATTTTTTCACATTTCACATAATAATTATTTCGAATTTCCACTGAGGATCGGCTAAAGCAATTGTATTGAAGAAAATCTTGTGTAAGTATAAGACATGGCAATGGACGGCCGTCGATTAACCGTAGATGATTTAGCTGAGGCTATAGGCATCTCACATGGAACAGTACATGAGTTCTTAACTTATGTTTTGGATATGAGATCAGATTCGGAAGATGGGTGCCTCATTTGCTAACATCGGAACAAAATCACACTCGAGAAAAACTTTCTAAACAACATTTCGCTCGTTTCACAAAAAATAAAGTTGATTTTGTGCATCGATTTGTAACTATGGATGAGACTTGAATTTATCAGTATGATCCTGAACTACGACAACAAACCGCACAGTGGACTGAGGTCGGTTGTTTAGCTCCAAAGCAGCCAAAGTGATCGTCTAAAAAAATTATAGCATCAGTTTTCTGGGATGCAAAAGGTTAATTGATTATCTTCAGACTGGTAAAACAATCTCAATAGAGTATTATTGTAAAGTTTTGAGCAGCTAGATGAGAAAATTCGTGAGAAAAGACCCGGTTTGCAGAAGAAATAAATCATCTTTCATTATGACAATGCACCTGCTCACAGAGGTCCTTTGGCAACGGCAAAACTAGTCAGATTAAAGTACGAATTGTTGGAACACCCACCCTATTCCACAGATCTGGCTCCATCTGACTTATCTGTTTCCAACCTCAAAAGATTTCTACGTGGGAGGCGTTTTTGAAGGTTTTTCGGAAAACCACTTCAGAAATGAGGTAAATGAATGGGAAAATTGGTGGAAAAAATATATTGGGCTTAAGGAAGATTTTTTTTTTTGTGGGTCTAGCACACGTGTTGCAGAGAAGTTCCTAAAGCCCTACAGGAGCGACATGTGTGCAGAAAAAACGATTCATGTTGTTCCTGAATCGCTGTAAACTGTACTCGGTGGGAAACACAGTTCTGGGCAAATTATTCCAAAGGGATGATGTTCTCCATATAAAAGAGTGCTTGAAAAGCGTTGTACGAGGAGTAACAAGCTGAATCTTATACGGATGTGAAGTATTAGCTCGACGTGTATTTCTAACTTGCACCGCTCTGGGAGGAATTAAGCGGGCTACATCTTTCGAACACTTTCCATGAAAATATTTGTAGGATAAACTCAAGTCGCCAAACGTTCTTCGATGTTCCAGCGAATCAAGGCCGCCGGTCAGTTCCGAGCCTCCAATCAGACGAACAGCTCTTCTCTGAACATAATCTAACAAATGCAGTGTATGTTTGGGAGCGGAGCCCCAAATATGGGAGCAGTATTTCATAGTTGGTCGAATTTGAGCTTTGTAAAGAATTAACAGTTGTTGTGGAGTGTAAAGCTTTCTGGTTCGAAATAATATTCCCAACTTTTGAGAAACTCTCCTTGCTATGCCTGCAACATGTTCATGTCAGGACATATTTGCTGCCAAATTAACGTCCAACAAATTGAATGACGATGCTAGGGGAATGGAGTGCTCCGACATAATTATGTTGGGTTCAGAAACGTTAGAAAAAACTGCCGCCTGGGTTTTTGTAGCGTTAAATTCCAGTTGGTTACTGTCACCCCCCAAGATAGAATTTCTTCCAGGTCTTTGTTAAGTTAAATGACTTCCTGCTGTCTGCGAATATTCGTCTGAGTAGCCGATGTCCGAGTGTTCAAAGTGAATAAAGAGATAAGCGTGCTGTCATCTGCAAAGCTGTAGACTGGATTCCCGGTCCTTTCCAGCAGATCGTTAACGTAAATGAGAAAGAGAGTAGGAGACTGTATGGAGCCTTGGGGCACACCGGCGTTGATAGTGAGAGTGTTATAAAGAAATCCGTCGACTGCCACTTGTAAAGAACGCTCTCTGAGGAAACATGAGAGCCACAAACAGAACTTTTCAGACATACCATAAGAGCGTAGCTTAGCCAACAGTCCATCGTGACAAACACGGTTGAATGCCTTAGATATGTCAAGAGCAACCGCTAGAGATTCTCCAAAGTGTTCAATTGCGTTGTTCCAAACAACAGATTATACTGAAGTTCGACTCATTAATTCATCTTGTTTTATTTTCTCTTTCAAGACTTATTGACTGACCATACAATGCAAGAATTATAGCAAATAAACATATTAGCTGAAAACCTATAAATAACCTGTTAATACAAAATATTATATATGATAAAATAGAAACCTTTTTCTTAGTATTTGTTAATATTTTGTGACAAATTAGTGACATTGGTGCCAACTTGAGCTGGTAGATCGAGGGTAAGTAATTTATGTAGAAGATATTTAATGCTTTTCATTGTCAGAACTGTAGTGAACTTTACATGGACACATTATTCTGTTTAAGGAATTATAGAAATGGAACGGGACACTCCGTGTTAACATTTTGAGTCTATTATTGTGTAGCTATATTGTCGTTTTCAGGTATACTCCTTGCTTCAAAATGACAATAATAATTTCGAATAAACAAAATAAAATATTACACGATCGGATTTCGACTGTAATACTGAAAATCTCTATTAACCTAAAAAAGTTTTTAAAGATATTTTGACTCAGATACGGTTATAATCATAGAAATCATGATTACAGATGGAAATGTCACACATGTCATTATTTTATAGATTTCATATAGAACAAAAATAGCGTTATTTATTTTATGAACTCCGTTTAAGTTAGCATCAGACAAAAATGTAAAAAAAGATTTAGGCAACAAAGCCCATTAAGGAAATATGTATGGTATATAGAAAATTTAACAATTTTCAATTGTTAAAGTTTTAAATTCGAGCATTTTAAATTTCTTAAATATTAAATTGATTGCTAAAATTCTCATTAGGTTATAAAATAGCGTATTATATATTAGAAAAAGTACTTGTTTTAATTCAGTTGTAAAATTTTGCCATAAAAAATTGAACGGACAATAAAAATATGGCCGATTAAATGGGTCATTTCTCATCTTGGTCCAGAGAATCTGAGAAATACATTATTTTGACTTTATGACTTATGCTTGCATGGAAAGTACTTTATCAATATTTTAAAACAGTTATTTGAAATCTTATTTTGGTTTTAAGAAGCCCAACTTGACCACATATTCATGTATCGTGACTCTCAAGCAGAAACTAATTGGTGACAAATAAAGAAATAATTGGAGCCAATTTATAAGATTTTCTTCAAACGTATCTCGTTATACATTGATAAGGATATAAGATATTTTATGGGTGAAAAATAACCTCAGCGGTGAACCTCATTTTTAAAATAAGCTCGTAAAATTCATACTTGTGAAATAAGTGTAAGTGTACTACGTATATATATATATATATATATATATATATATATATATATATATATATATATATATAAACACATGGGCTGAAAAGTCCCGGGCCTAACAAAGAAAAAACACGGTTTTTTTGGTTCAAAATTAGCTTTATTCATCAACGTAATCTCCATCAAGAGCAACGCAATCATTCCAGCGCCGCTCTAACATTTCAATACCACTTTTGTAGAACGATTTATCTTTTGCCTCAAAATAGGCCTCAGTTTCAGCGATAACCTCTTCATTCGTGCGAAATTTCTTACCGGCGAGCATTTTTTTCAGGTCTGCGAACAGCCAGTAGTCGCTGGGAGCCAAATCTGGCGAATACGGTGGATGTGGGAGCAATTCGAAGTTCAATTCATGTAGTTCATGTGTGTTCAATCCATTGTTTTGATTGACTTGTGACACGGTGCGTTGTCTTGATGAAACAAAATTTTTTTTCTTTGCCATATGCGGTCATTTCTTTGCAATTTCGGCCTTCAAATGCTCCAATAACGCTATATAATACTCACTGTTGATGGTATTTCCTTTCTCAAGATAGTCGATGAATATTACACCACGCACATCCCAAAATACCGAGGCCATAACCTTTCCAGCCGATTGTTGTGCTTTCGGGCGCTTTGGACGAGGTTCACCAGTTGCTGTCCACTCAGATGACGATCGTTTTGATTCCGGAGTGAAGTGATGGATCCATGTTTCATCCATTGTCACATATCGACGCAAAAAATTCCGGTTTGTTACGTTTAAACATGGCCAAACACTGCTCAGAATCATCAACACGTTCTTGTTTTTGATCAACAGTGAGCAAACGCGGCACCCACTTAGAACAGAGCTTTCTCATAGTCAAATGCTCATGCAATATAAAGCCAACACGTTCTTTTGATATCTTTACGATGTCAGCTAACTCACGCAACTTCACTTTTCGATCATTCAAAACGATTTTATGGATTTTTTTGATGTTTTCTGGTGTTACCGCCTCATTTGGACGTCCACTACGTTCTGCATCATCGGTGTCTCTACGACCACGTTTGAAGTCAGCAAACCAACGTTTTATTGTTGTTTCTGATGGAGCGGAGTCCCCATAACACTTTTCAAGCCATTGCTTCGCTTGAACGGTATTTTTTCCCATCAAGAAGTAGTGTAAAATTAAAACACGAAATTGTTTTGATCCATTGTTTTGAAAATAACAAAAGTAGCGTCACTCTTAGCACAATAACTCACAAACTAATGAATAGAATATCATGAAATTTTAACAGCTGTCTTTTGAAGGTTAGTATTAACTGAAAAAAAGGTGACTGCAATAAAACTAGCGCCATCTATGTGTTAGGCCCGGGACTTTTCAGCCCATGTGTTATATATATATATATATATATATATATATATATATAATATATATATATATATATGTATATATATATATATATATATATATATATATATATATATATATGTATATATATATATATATATATATATATATATATATATATATATATATATATATGTATATGTACATTTTAAAAATTTTGGAAGTCACACCCAGCCACTAGGGTCGGATTTTTAACCAGCGACCATCGGTACGCATGGTAGGCTCTATACCGTTGGTTCCCAACCGGTGGATCGCGACACACAAGAGGGTCGCATTGGCTTTTTTGGGGGGGGGTCGCCGGTTATCAATTTTAAAAACCAAAATTAAAGGTAGATTTTAAAATGTTAATAGTTTATTTATTATTATCCGGGTAGTCCGCAGCGATCGCCACACTTCGTTGCCTCTCGAAGAACCGCCGAGCTGAGAATAATCGGGAAAGTACTACCAACTGATATATAAGCAACGAGCAGAGCCTTAAGGGACAATCTTTAGTCATTCAGCCACGAGGTTAAACTTTCGAATACAAATATAAGTGTATAGATAAGTTGTCGCACTCAGTAAACTACCTACCTAGAGTTAAATCGTTAGTGTTCTTTTTGTCGTTTGTATATGAAAAGTTCATTGTTAGTTTAGGTACAATACTAGGATAGCCCATCACCATTCGTCTTGGATAGGCACGCCCTAGCAACAGACTTTTCTATTAAGCAAAAAACATTAAATAATGCTAATTCAGAATTTTTAAACAATTTTTAAAATTATTTTTAAGTATTTTATTTTCCAGATATCAACGTCATGTGGAGAAAAAAAGAAAATATTTGGAGAACTGTTTAAAATTTGAATTTTCAACTGTTATTGATAACGGCATAGCGAAGCCACAATGTGTTTTATACAATGCTGTTCTTAGTGCTGAATTTAAGAAACTCTCAAGGCTCAAACATCACTTAGAAACGAAGCATTCCGAACATATTACAAAAGACTTGGACTTTTTTAAACGGCATGAGGCTGCCGGGAAAAAACAAAAGTTGGATTTTACTGGGACGTTTCAATAACAAAGCCAAGTTGTAGTTTAGGCATCATATGAAATTGCTCTGGAAATTTCAAAAAATAAAAATCCCATACAATTGCAGAAACTCTCATCAAACCCTGTTTATTAAAGTCGGTTAAGCTAATTCTTGGAGAAGCGAGTGAAATTAAAATGCATAATATGTCCCTGCCCAACAATACAATTCAGAGAGGCATTTCAGACATGTCCGTAGACGTGATGGAACAAATTTTATCTGAAATAAAGGAATATCCTGTCTTTTCCTTTCAACTTGACGAGTCTACTGATGTTAGTTCATGTTCCCAGTTACTCGTTTTCGTGAGATATATTCACTTGGAGAACATCAAAGAAGAGTTCTTGTTTTGTAAAGCACTAAAAACTACTACGAAAGGCGAAGACGTCATGAAGATGATAAGTTCATTTTTTGAAAGTAATGACTTACAATGGAAAAACTTGCGTGGAGTATGTACCGATGGAGCACCAGCCATGTTTGGATCGGGGTCAGTCAAAAGTTAACCTACCCCAAGCAAAGGGACTGCACTGCATAATTCACCATTTGCCCTTGCCACCAAGACTCCTCCAAAGACTTTGCAAGAAGTGCTCGATTCTTTGGTGACAATTGCCAATTATATGAAATTTAGTGCTCTCAATAGTCGTCTGTTCAAGGAACTATGCAAAAACATGAACGCTGATTACGAAGTTCCTTTTTTCGACGCTGCTGTTCGTTGGTTATCAAAAGGAAATGTTGTTGGCCGAGTCTTTGAATTAAAAAATGAAATAAAACAGTTCTTAGAAATGAAAGGAAAACAAGACTTTATGACACACTTTAATGATGAGACCTGGATCCAAAGAGCAGCTTGTTCATTTGATATCTTAGATCAGCTAAACAAGCTAATTTTGAAACTGCATAGTAAGCAGACGCACATTGTTCACTTCAGAGATAATATCCAGGTATTCGTATTGAAGCTGCAAAACTGGCGTCGTAAAGTAAATCTTGGAAACTTAACCATGTTTGAACACCTTTGCACCAAGACTGAAGAATCGAAGACGGAAATTGTAGATAATCTAAGAGAGGATATTAATAACCACCTTAAAATATAACGTTATTTCTCGGAGTTCTCTGAACAACAAGCTGTATTAGTACGAAACCCATTTCATGTATCTTTAGGCGTTACTGACAGTGCAGGATGAATTTTTAGAGCTGCTAAATGACTCCTCGACGCATAATTTATTTCAGGAAACATCCTTATCTCAATTTTGGAGTGTTATGCGTCATTCGTATCCTAAAGTTTCCATACTTTCCTTTCGAATATTAATGCCATTTCCTTCAACTTACCTCTGTGAAAAAGTGGATTTTTTCAACTTTTCTGCAGATCAAGACAAAAGCCAGGAATAAGCTGGATGTTCAAGATGACATGTGATTTACCTTGACAAGAACTCAACTAAGAATTATAACATTTGTTATGCAGTTGCGAACTCAATCATTACACACTTAATAATTAATACTTTATAAAAAACTAGCCGGGCCTGCGGCTCCGCTCGCGTGGACTTGATTCACCACTGTCGTCACTGCTTATTCCTTATGTTACCCAACGTAATAAAATATCTCCCATTATTTCCCCTTATCTCTCAATATTTCTCCTTATCTTCCATTATCTCTACATAATTTCCATTATCTGGGCTTATCTCTGCTCATCTCCCATTATTTCTCCTTATCTCCCACTATCTCACCCTATCTTCCATTATCTAGGCTTATTTCTCCGTATCTCCCATTATTTCTCCTTATTTCCCATTATCTCACCATAACTCTCATTATCTAGACTTATCTCTGCTTATCTCCCATTATTTCTCCTTATCTCCCATTATTTATATTTATCTCCCATTATCTCACCTTATCTCCCATTATCGAGGCTTATCTCGACTTATTTCCATTATTTCCTTATGCATAAGCATTATCTCACCTTATCTCCCATTATATCGAATTATATAGAACATATGTATAAATTTATAAAAACACATAAAACGGATAAGTGGTTCTCAAGTGATAAGCGCACTAACGGACAGACAGACAGAGTGACGTTGCATTTTATATATATTCTAGATAGAAGATTATAGATAACCTGGCCAGAGAACAAATGTATGAATTAAAAAAAAAAACACGTAAATCGAATAAGGGGTTCTCGAGTGATAAGCGCACTAACGAACAGACAGACAGACAGAGAGACGTTGCATTTTATATATATTATATTCTTGGCTACATGATATTGTTCCATATTTAATGCATTAGGCAGTGTATTGCAAGAGAACGCGCTAGCGGCAAACGTTTCTCTGACTTGATTCACTGTTATCGTCACTGCTTATTCCTTATGTCACCTTACGTAATAAAATGTATCCTATAACCTGGCCAGAGAACATATGTATGTTTAACAAAAAAGCAGTGATAAGCGCACTAACGGACAGACAGACAGAAATATGTTGCATTTTATATATATTATAGATGTAATAAAATATATATCTATAACCTGGTCAGAGAACATATGTATGAATTTAAAAAATCAAATAAATCGGCTAAGTAGATCTCGAGGGATAAACGCACTAACGGACAGACAGACAGACAGAGAGACGTTGCATTTTATATATTATAGATATAGATTATTATTATTATTATTATATAACCTGACCAAAGAATTTGTGTATGAATTTAAAAAAAGACACCTAAATCGAATATGTGGTTTTCGCTTGATAAACGCACTAATGAACGACAGACAGACAGAGAGATATTGCATTTTATATATATTATAGATTATAGATATTCTCTGTTACATAATACTGGTCCATATTTAATGGTTTAGGCTGTGTATTGCAAGGGAACGCGCTAGCGGCAAACTTTTTTCCGACTTCGTTCGCTATTTTACGTCACTACTCATTCCTTATGCTACCTATCGTAATAAAATATAGCCTGTAACCTGGCCAGAGAACATATGTATGTTTTAAAAAAAAAAGTACGTAAATCGGATAAGTGGTTCGCCAATGATAAGCGCACTAACGGACAGACAGACAGACAGACAGACAGACGTTGCATTTTTATATATTATAGATATCACTGTTAAGTCCTAAATATAGTTTTTTAAAAACCTTTATTTTTTGTTTTATTGATAAAATATAGCGGATGGGAAACGGGGGTCGCGAATATTTTTAAAACATCTAAAAAGGTCGTGAGTAAAAAAAGGTTGGGAACCCACCGTGCTATCGGACCAGCATGAAATAAGTCAAATAGGTTATGGTAAATAGGTATATATAATAAACATCTATGAGGTGAAAATTATGTGTTTAATACAAAGAACCAGAGTGTCTCGAGTGACGATTATCTTTAAAAATTTCTAAAATGCACATTTAAGCTAACAATTCATGAATTATCAAATTTTTTAACTCGATTCTTCTTAACATCTTTTAGAAAAATTAATAAATTTATGTTTATTTGGAATAAAACAAATAATTTTCTAAATTTGCTGTAAATTTTCGATGTTTGAAAAAAGAATGCGCCTAATCTTTATAGATAAGGGTTCATGACAAATTTGAATATAATCTAGTATACGACATAGTAGTTCAAAGTTGTTATTGCTTGAACTCAATCCTAAGGCAAGTTTCCATAGGGTATGATGGCGTAACAGGAGTATTAAAAAACCGGCCAAGGGAAAGGCGGATTATCGCAATTAGTGTTCCGTACCTACGTAAAGTTAACTAAGTCCCTGACATGTATATATCTTAAGATTTAATATTTATTTTCACGTTTTGTCTTAATCAATAATGTATAGTAGTTATAGCATCTTAACTATCTAATAGCTAATAAATCAACCCTCAGCTCAATCTAGAATCTAGTAATAAAAGTGTAAAATAAATATTTCCTATCTAAATATTTGTTTAATTATAAACAAATAAAATAAAACTCTTTTCTTTCAGTACAAGAGCGACGCGCGAGCATACTAAAATGCATATTAACAAAGCCTCCACCATTTATTAAGGAACATAGTTTTTTGGTTTTTATACGACGGATTTCTTTCTAACTTTCACTATCAACGCCGGCGTGCCCCAGGGCTCCATGCTGTCTCCTACTCTCTTTCTCATTTGCATTAACGATCTGCTGGAAAAGACCGGGAATCCAATCTACAGCTTTGCTGATGACAGTACGCTTGTCTCTTCATTCACTTTGAACGCTCGGACATCGGCTACTCAGGCGAATATCCGCAGACAGCAGGAGGTTGTTCACTTAACAAAGCCCTCGAAGAAATTCTATCTTGGGATGACAGTAACCAAGTGGAATTTAACGCTACAAAAACCCAGGCGGCAGTTTTTTCTAAAAAAGTTAACGTTGCTGAACCCGAGATAGTTATATCGGGGCACTCCATTCCCCTAGCATCGTCGCTCAATTTGTTTGGCGTTAGTTTGGGAGCAAATATGTCCTGGCATGAACATGCTTCAGGCATAGCGAGGAGAGCTTCTCAAAAGTTGGGAATATTATTTAGAACCAGAAAGCTTTACACCCCACAACATCTGTTAATTCTTTACAAAGCTCAAATTCGACCAACTATGAAACACTGCTCCCACGTTTGGGGCTCCACTCCCAAACATACACTGCATTTGTTGAATTCTGTTCAGAGAAGAGCTGTCCGTCTGATTGGAGACCCGGAATTGACCGGCGGCCTTGATTCGCTGGAACATCGACGAACGGTTGGCGACTTGAGTCTGTTCTACAAAGTATTTTCATGGAAAGTTTTCGAAGGATGTAGCTTGCTTAATTTCTTCCAAAGCGGTGCATGTTAGAAATACACGTTGCGCTGGTGCTTCACATCCGTATGAGGTTCAGCTTGTTACTCCGCGTACAACGCTTTTCAAGCAGTCTTTTATATGGAGAACATCATCCCTTTGGAATAATTTGCCCAGCGCTGTGTTTCCGACCGAGTACAATTTACAGTGATTCAAGAACAACGTGAATCGCTTTTTTCGCACACATGCCGCTCCTGGAGCGCTTTAGGGTCTTCCCTCCAGCACGTGTGCTAGACCCATAAAAAAAATACCAGGTAAATTATCAAATGAAATGTGATAATTTTTGCCCAATCTACACTTTATGAAGACTATTCTAGAATTTTAAACAAAATATTTTGCTAAGTAGTTCTCGAGATAGGATAGGGGAAAGGATTTTGGCCATTTTTTAAGAAATAATACAAAGAAAAGTACGTGAATACTACATCATACATATTTTTGAACTTGTGTTTTTACACGCTTTCATTTGACACCCGTCTCGATGACCTGGTAATTTTTTTTTTCATCTCCGATTTCACCCCCCAAAACTAACTCCTTAAGCCAAAATTTAACTTTCAAAACTACACGGCGATTGGATCATCAATTCCTACATTTGTGGTAAATTTCATCTTTCTATGTCAAATAGTGTCGGAAAAAATCGAGTGTGGCCGACGGACACCGAAATGATTCCGTATGGAACACTAAAAAGAACCTTTTAAACACTACAGTTTTCCAAAAAACAAGTTACTAACATTACTATTAAGACCAAATTATATATTTCTTAATTTTTATTTCACTATTTGTACATAATTTAAGTTAATGGAGATTTACATTTTTCTTTACCCCCTAGTTTCAGAAAAGAAGTTTTTCTGAATCTGTATCAGAGGTGAAAGGACAACAAACATATAAATGGTGACAATTTCCAACATTCTAAGTATCTTTTGGGAGTTTTTTTTTTGAAAAAATAATATAATTTTTTAAATTCTTTTATATGTAATTACTTAACTTTAGTAGGGTTATTGGCATATTTTTAAAAGAAAGTTTGATTTAAATAACCCGGGAAACGTTTAGAATTTCCTCTTTTAAGTATTTTAAAATATAATGTAGGGGCATATGGAAAATTTTACAGTATCTCAAATTCGTAGTTATCATATTTATTTCTTACTTAATGCTGAAACTTGGCTGAAAATAATTAAATATAAAGATATTTATTTATACAAGGTGGGACTTACTAGACCGGAAGAATTCAGAGTTACCCAAATAAGGCCTGTACGAACTTTCTATTAAAGGGGAAAAATCTTAAACACATTGATGGAGTTTTAAAAGTAAACATTGTCAAACATTTTCGGTTAAGCTTCTTAAAGTTATAATAAATATAGTACCTCTCCTAAGTTGAGTGTTGGGAATAATAGAACGTTATATTTAAAAACCACACTCCTAAATTTTTTGTATTTTTTCACGTTTTAAGGTCCCTAGATCAAGATTCTCGGGCCCATTACATACATGCAACTTTTTTTTAAATGAACGATAAAAACTGTTTTTTTGTTCACTTTAGTTACTCATTAAATTGTATACCATCAAGTTCATGATTCAGGATAAAGCGGTTTTCTTGCTATTAGAAATCTAGTTACAAATCTTTATAATTCCAGTGACAATATTGTATATTAACATAATAAAACTACACACCGGAATACCACAATCTCGGTCAACGTATATATGAACATGGCCATCCTAATAACGTTAAAAACTAATTTTTGTAATTTCCCAAATTACTTTTAAATAATTTCCCTTTCTATATTAGATATTTGATTGTTGTTTTTGTATTTACAGTGGGTATTTCCTTGCAATCCCTATTCGAATTAAAGTCATTAATATGTCCTGTTTTCAAGTCTATTTATGTAACAATAATGTTAAGTTCTTACTATACTCTATTTGAAACTGAAAGTAATTAAAATTCCAGTAGACTGAGTGACGGTCCTTTAACAGAGGCGTGCTATATATTTTTCAGGTAACGATTTTCTTTTGTAATGAAGTTTTATGGCTTATCAAATCATTTTATTTGCATACTTTCCTGTTGCCGCGACTATAAATACAGCAGCATGCCTAAGTGGAAAACCAGTTACTGGCAAGTCATTTAGTGTGTAAACAGAATGTTTTCTCCAATGAAACGCCAAAAGTTCAAGCGTTAAAAACGATCAAAACTGTGATATAAGTATGACAAAATGTTCCTTTATGATCGGAGTTGGTAAAGCTATAATTTACAGAATTTTAAGAGAAGAAACGAAAGGGCTATAGACTCTTCAAAAAAGAGACCAGGCAGAAAAGAATTTCAGCTGACAGACAACACAAAGCAAGCAGGGAGGCGTTTGTTCATGACTTTTTTATGGAAAAAAAATTCCAACTTCGAATATGATCCTGCAGGCTGCGACAAGCTACCCAGGAATACCGAAGTAGTGAGTAGAGTAAAACTATGGAGTGTTTATTGGAAAAATTGTGAAAGAAAATCTTTATTGATAGAGACTATTTTAGGAAAATTAGAAAAGCTCGCTTTAAAGAAAATAGGATATATTACTTAGATGAGACGTGGATAAATGAAGGGTACACAAGAAATTTTTGCCAGATGAGAATATCAAAAATTCTCGCCAAGCGTTCAATGAAGGTCTCTCTACTGGTCTTAAATTACCATCTGGTAAGGGACGTAGGTTAATTATTATGCATGTTGGAAGCAAAAGTGTTTTTGTAGGCGGAGGTCTTTTAACATTAGTATCCAAGAAAAGAGGAGATTATCACGGCGATATGAATTCCGATTTATTTGAAGTTTTCGCAGTTGATAGACTTAAGACCAGACGGTTCTGTTATTGTAGTGGATAACGCAAGCTATTATTCTTAAAAATTAGAACGACTTCCAATCTTGGGTTGGCTGAAAAAGGACATCCTATCTTGGATGACCGAGAAAATCATTTCATTTCCAAAAGGCAGCGTTAAGAGAGAATTATTAGAATTTGTAAAGCTTAAAGTTCTCAGAAATAGTCAAGTACACAAGTTTCGTCATTGACGAAATGGCAAAAAAACATAATAATACTGTTTATCTCCTGCCACCATATCATTGCGAATTGAATCCGATAGAACTTATATGGGCACAGATTAAAGGTGAAGTCGCCAGGAACAATATGACCTATAAATTAGCAGACGTTCAAAACCTTTTTTAGAATGCCATATTTAATTGGCAAGAATATCTAGAGCATGTATTAAGGGTCGAAGATAAAATGAGGACTGTGGAGATGGCTGTAGATGCCATTGTTGAACCATTAATTATACATGTAAATTCAAATGAGTCGGACAATGATTTTTTCAAGTATGTCGGAGATAGAAGATTGGTAATACTTTTTCGTTATTGTTAGACTTCCTCATTTGTATATTTCATTATGCAATGTAATTTTTTTCTAATATATGTTTTAATCATTGTAAAATTGTTTCATTCATACTATACGCGGGTCGTTTTCCTGTTGTATTTAAACATAAGAGATTGTGAATATTAGACCGATGTCAAAAGGTATTCCAATAAAGTTGTTGAACTGCTGTATTACATCTAAAATGCTAGGGCCCTTACTACTTCTTGATGTTAACTTGCATAAATCTATCACTTTCAAATAAATAGAGTATAAAATTATACTTATATGTTACCTATTAGAAATATACTTCTAATTAATCAAAGAATTGGTTAATAAAACTTAAAGTTTTAGTATACGAGAAAATTTTAGATTGGTGTAGGTGAAGGGAACCCTTCATTGTCACCAACAGCGTTACCTATGGCAGGTGTTATTATTATGGCGTCGGCGATTTTTGATTTATCTAGACTTACACCGTCTGTCCAAAAAGTTCCTGGGCTGATATTTTCTCCGGTCTTTAAGCAGCACCATCTTGTAAACAACAGTAAACGTTTGAACTCACATCTGTAAACAACACATTTCTATTCAACTAGCCAGTTGTAATCAGTGCTGACTAGTATACTTTCGAACTGTATGTGTCAGAGTCGTTGTGTCACAGAAGTCAGCTAGCAGTGTTCAAATATATATATATATATATATATATATATATATATATATATATATATATATATATATATATATATATATATATATATATATATCAATCGGTTTTATAACGCCTTCCGTCTTCCGCGGCCTAATTTCCACTCCTCCTGGTTTCTCCATCCCTCCTCCTCTAGATCTCTCTCTAGTACTTCCTTGTTGATTCCTGCTCTCCAGCTTTGGCGTGGTCTTCCTTGCTTTCTTTTTTCATGAGGGTTCCAATTTAAAATCTTTTTAGGTAGTCAGTCTTGTGACATTCTCTGTACATGTCTGTACCATACGAACTGTTGGGTTCTGATTTCGTCCACTATATCGTGCTTTATTTCTAAAGCTCGTCTTATCGTGTCATTTGGTATGCGGTCTTTTCTGGATTTTCTGGCTGCTCGTCTCCAGAAATCCATTTCTGTAGCTTTTAGTATTTTTTCTGTTCTTTCCTTCAATGGCCACACCTGGCAGCTGTAAGTTATTATACTTACACTATTGAGTTGTAAATTCTCTTCTTATTTTCAGTGGTTATGTTTTTGTCCCATAGTATATTATTAAGCATTGCAATCGCTTTTCTTTCTTGGGTATTCCCTCTCGAATATTGCTTCTTCCAGTGTTCCGTCCCTAGATATTCTCGTTCCCAAATACTTATAACTGGCACAGTGTTTGATGGTGTGTCCTGTGGCCAGTTTCAAGTCCTGCTGTTGTCCTCTGACGCACATGTACTCGGTCTTTTTAATATTGACTTCTAGGCCCCATTTTTCATATTCCTCCATAAGTTTTCGTGTCATGTATTCCATATCATCGATGTCCTGAGCGACTACTACCTGGTCGTCTGCAAATGATAGCGTGTCCAATGTAGTATCGTCATCCAGTGAGAATCCCATACTGCTGCATTTCCTTTTCCAGTTCTTCAGTACACTCTCCAAATAGATTTTAAATAGCGTTGAGGATATACAGCAGCCCTGTTTGAGACCCTTTGTGACCTGGAACCCCGTTGTTATACCATATTTGGTTTTCACACTACTTCTTGCGTCTTGGTATAAGGATTTTACGGCTTTAATTATTTCGGTGCTTACATTACTCTGTTGTAGTGATTTCCACAATCTCATTAGGGGCACGCTGTCGTAGGCTTTTCTTAAATCAACAAACAAGACATGGACTTCCTGATCAAATGCGGTTTTCTTTTCTAGGATTTGTGTCAGTAAGAAGAGATGGTCTATTGTGGATCTTCCTGCTCTAAAGCGTGCCTGTTCTTCAGCTTCTACGTCCGTGTATTCCGTTTCTATTCTATTTCTAAGTATTTTTCTGTATATTCTGCTAATAGATCCTGTAACCGTTATTCCCCTATAGTTATCGCAATTATTTTTGTCTCCTTTCTTATGAATTGTTGATATGTATGATATTTTCCATTCCTCAGGTACTTCTGATGTGTTAATGCATCTTTGGAATAAGTTCCTCAAAGCGCTAAATAGCTTTTTAGTTCCGTATTTTACTACCTCTCCTGGGATGTTTCCTGGTCCTGGAGCTCTACCATTTTTTAGCGTTTTACATACTTCTTTAACTTCTGATGTGGTTGTCCTTATTGGGGATCCTCGTATAACTATATTTGGGTTTCCATGTTGGGTACTTTTGAACTCTGGTCTATCTCCTGTTAGCATATTTATAAAATATCGGTTCCATTTTTCTGGTGTTATTGGTGAGAAGATTTGTCTTTTCCGTTCTGTTCTCATATTTTTAAGAAGAGTCCAGCTTTTTGTGCTTTTTCTTCCTCCTATGTATGTTAAGTGTCGAGTCTTGAGGATGTCTTTTCCCATTGGTTGTTCTTTTTGTCACTAATCATTTTGCGTACTCTAGCTTGGGATTCTTTGTATTTTACTTTGTCATTTGTGCTCTTTGAACTTAAGTATTTGTGATAGCTTTTCCGTTTTTCTTCAATTTCGTATTTAATTTCTTCATCCCACCAATATGGTTTTTGCTGTTTTTCCCTTTTCTCTTGGTACCCTAATGCTTCCAGTGCGGCTGCGTCTAGGCATACCTTTATATACTTATATTCTTCTTCTATATTAACAAATCCCCTCCGTTTTATCTTTTGGTCTAGTCTACTCTTATATAGATTTCTGATACTTTCATTTTGTAAGCTGACTGTATTATATCTTATTGTTGTTTCACTTGTTGTGTGCTGTATACTTGTATCTTCCAGTTTGCTTTCCCGTGTTGTTCGTGAGGTTATCTTTCCTTTCCCAAGGTAGTGGTCGCTACCACATGAAGCCCCTCTTTGGACTCTTACATCTAGGAAGTTTAATCTAGATCTCTGAATGAATGAATGAATATCCCTATGCTGGTAGTGTCCGTTTAATATTGTAAGGTTGTTTTGTTCACATATCTCTATAATTCTTCTTCAGTTGTCGTTAGTAACTTCTTCGCCATATTTTCCTACCATTTTATCGTGTTCTTTCCTTCCTATTCTTCCATTTAGATCACCCAAAAGTAATATCTCTCTTGATGTTCCAATTTTGCGTATTTCCTCATTTAGTTGTTCAAAAAATGAATCCTTGTTATTAGCCAGATCGTCGTCGTTGACAGCGTATACCCCCAGTAAGGTTGTGTTATTACCTAGTATTTTGAGATTCATCTTTATGATTCTTTCACTAATCGGTTCCCAGGTGGTTATGAATTTCCTCAGTTTTCTGTGTATTAGTATGGATACGCCTTGTTTTCCTCTATCTTCTTTGGGCACTCCACTATAAAAGTGATCTTAATGCCCCCAACTTTCGGAGCCTTTTCCTTTCTTCTTTGTTTCCGTCAGTACTGCAATTTCGACTTGAAGATTTTCTAATTCATTTACAACTTCATTTATCAGTGTTCCAATATCATGTGAAATTACGTAAGATAGCAATGGAGACATTTGAGTCTTTGAAAAAAAGCTTACGGTAATGATTGTTTATCGCGTTCGCATTGTCCGGAATGTTTTAAATAATAGTAAAGTGTGTGCAATTTTTTTTTTTCTCCACAGCCTGACATCCGAACAAAAACAACAACAGATTTACGTTAACCGAAAGTTCAGCGAAATGAGAAATGCGGACGAATCCTTTCTACAGAAAATAATAACCGGCTATGAGACGTGATGTTACCAATATGAGCCTATCACCAAACGGCAACGTGGGCAAGGGCTCGGTAGTGGTTCGTCGAAATCGAAGAAAGTGCCATTGACAAAGTCAAGAACAAAGATAATGCTCGTCATATTTTTAACTCCCAGTGAATTATCCAGAAAGAATATGTTCTCGAGGGTACTACAGTGAACTGTAGATACTATGTGGGTGTCATGGAGTGACTTTGGAAGAGGATTCAGCGGGTTCGATCGGAACGAAATAACGCAAAGAATCTTTTCTTACTTCAAGACAATATGTCCGCATTCCACCACCCTCCTTATTCTTCTGATTTAGCTCCTAGTGACTTTTTCATTCCCGAAAACCCAGCTCCATATGAAGGGTCAACGATACGACGATTTGCAGGACATTAAAGCCACTGTGACGCGCGACTTAAACATGATTCAGATGGTTGTATGAACCTTCTGAATATTGTATTGCTATCAAAGGTGACTGTGTAGAACATCTGAAGTAATAACGTGTTTACTTTTAATTTCTGTATTTCTTTATTAAGGCGGGCAGTTGATACCGAGTTGCGGTAAGGATTGGTGAAAGGCAGCAAAAAGTTCCTAGTCGCGGTATATATACAGACCTTTTTCGAAGCCAAAATTGACGGCCGAGTTGCGGTCCGTCACAAGTAGGTATAGAGCAATACGTATGCAAGTTATGTGTGAAAATTAAAGCAAAAGACAAATTTTAGTAATTATTATATTTGTAAGACATATTTCAGCAATTACTATATTTGTAAGACATGCATTTGACAAACGGTACAGCATCAATTTCTTTATGTACATATTGAATTATCTTATTTTCTAAAAATGCCGAATTGCACCTATTAGTCGAACACTTCGGTGCACTGGTTTGTACAGCGTTGATTTTCGCGTATATTTCAGTCTGGAAACCCTTGATGACCTCTAAAAATTCATGAAAATTCGGATGAGGCGAACGACTATCCTTTGCAAATTTTGAATGGAAAGCCTCAATCCCGGTATTAGTTCTCAGAACGCTGGCGTCGAGTCGGTAAAAGTGTTCAGCACATTCGGATCTGCAGCCACCTCCTGCAGAATTATCTTTCTTGGTTTTTCGTTGTAAAGTTCCTCGTTGGCTCTCTTCTTCACTGCGTTGTTAATTTTTTGGCGATTCAGTATTTATTCATTATCGTGTTGATGTTGATGATTGCCAGTTTGTCGTGAAAATATGTCGTCTGGTCCAATGGTATAAGCTTTGGCAGTGCAGTTCTTGTTTTTGCAGACCCAGCACATTTCTTCTGTCGATTTTAAACGACGATATTATCGAAATTTGTATTTTTTCAATAGGATCAAAGTTTTGTCTTTCTCGCTCAACATCCTCTGTAATAAGACCATGTTGACATGAAAAAGTTTAAATATAAACAAGTAAATTTCAAAAATGCTCTTATTTTATACTGTTATCTAATTCAGGTTAACCCTAATTTAATATAATAATATTTAGGAATTAATAATATTTGATAATTTAACCATCCCTACCTGCCGATTTGTCGTATATCACAACTCGGATGAAAGGCAGGTAAAAATATTTACAACTTTCTAAAGGCCATTAGGAGGACCGCAACTCGGTATCTACGCTGGGAACTGCTTGGACCGACGGTGTATACTTTTACGACTAATACCAATATGTTTTGTTCAACTCAAACAATTTATTTCAGCGAACTAAACAAGTTCTTCTTAGAATTTTCAACTTATTTTATAGAACAGCAATATGTTCTTGTTGGAAATGCTCTTAAGATTAATAAATACTTAAATAAGGCAAAAAATCGTACCAGATAATTATTTACCAGTTATTTTGCTTTCAGTACGATCAATCGAAAGTTATGGAAAATGCTGCTAATAAGTATCTTTTGAAATATCGACCATTAATATAATCAACCGGAGATCTTGTAACCTATGTTACACATATTTGGAACAACACAGTTGAAAACTATAAAGTCTTTAGCGACTGTACTTGACGTAATGAAGGCATTTGTCCATGTTTGGCATGTTGGATTGTTGGCTAAGTGTTCTTAAAGTTGTGTTAACGGCTCTCTAGCTTCGATCTTTTCGAGTAGCGATTGACGGATTTCTTGCTGACACTTTCAATATCACCGTTGCTGTATCCCAGCGCTTCATACTCTCTGCTTTGCTGATAATAGTAAACTTGTTTCCTTTTTTACCTTGAATGTTCGAATATCAGCTGCACATGCAAATACCTGCAAGCAACATAAAGTTATACAAGTTAACAAAGAACTAGAAAAAATTCTGTTTGGAGGTGAGAGTAATCAAATTAAGTTTAAATAATAGTTGGGAAATCCAGACAGCAGTTTTTTTTTTGGAAGAAATTAATGTTTCAGAACCGGACAGAAATATGTCGGGATGCTTCATTCGACTAGCGTCATCATTCAACTTGCTTGACGTTATGACATGATTATGCTGCATGTATTTCACGAAAGTTTTCCAAAACTGTCGAGATTATTTCGTACTTGAGAGCGTTATAATCCTTTACAAAACTTTAAATTTGATCATCGTTAGAATACTTACTCTGCATTTGTTAGATTCTATCCAGAAGAAAATTAAGAACCCGGAATACACCAGGAAACCTTGATTTTTTAGAATCTGGCAGAAAAGTTGGTGACTTAAGTTTACTCTATAAACACTTTCATGGAAACGGTTCGATGGATATAGCCCGTTTGGTTCTTCCTAGAGCGGGGCATGCTAGAAATATCCCTCGCGCATCACATCTACTTGAAGTACAGCTTGTCACTCCTCCTTCCACACACTTCAAACACCATTATATGGGGAACTTCATCTCTTATTTCTCAACAAGTATATCCTACAACGAGTCAAGAACAACGTTAATCGCTGCTTCTAGAAACGAGTCGATTTAGAGATTTCTCTACAGAGCGTGCTTTGTGAACATGACGAAAAAATAACAGCATAATACATATATAGCTAACGTCAATTAAAAATATAAAAAATACAACGCTTCAGTTACGACAGTGTAGATTTAATCCTTGATACTTTGAAATACGAGTACGACTAATAAAAATTTACAGACAATTGAACCCAAATTTACAAGTGTTCGTCAAATTATGATGCTAGCAAATTAATAATTTTCCGTGGCTTTTATAGATTCAAAAAACACAAACGGATAAAGTTCAAATCCTTTTTACTGCTAATATACATAGTTTGTTACCCTTTTAGTGATATCTATTTTAATATTCAGGCACCACAAGAAACAGTCAACAGGATCGGGGATGAAAACAAAATAAATGGTCTGCAGATCGATGGTGAAGACTGTCTTCCCTAAAGCTGGACCAAATAAAAAATAATAAATGGAAATTTATTACTAATCAAGGGGAAGATGACGGGTTCATTCAAGGGGTACAGATAGAAATATGTAGGAAGTAAGTATATAAGAGTTTTTTAAGTGTCCTATAACCTATCATTCTTAGTTCAGGATTTAAACGGGACCATCAACATGGTGGGATAAATGGATTCCCTATTTTTTTACATATATATATATATATATATATATATATATATATATATATATATATATATATATATATATATATGTATATATATATATATATATATATATATATATATATATATATATATATGTATATATATATATATATATATATATATATATATATATATATATATATATACATATATATATATATATATATATATATATATATATATATATATATATATATATATATATATATATATATATATATATATATATGTACATATATTGTAACATTCATTTTTTCCTAGATTTTAAGATCATGTTACGACACTGTTGTTCTCCCTATAATTTATATTTTATTACATTTTTATATTTATTGCAGTGATTTCAATTTTTGAGCACTGTAGCTTAAAACAGTGTTTTAAATTTTTGAGCAATTTAATTTAAATCGGCAGTGTGTAACGCGTGTTGCCGACTTGACTTATTTAGTTCGCATTAAATGCGTCGAGATTTGCATGTCGGGGAGTGACAAGGAGAAGGGACGAAGATATTTAAGCAGCCATTTCGAAATTTGAACGGCTTTTTCCACCATGAAGCAGTAACGGCTTTGTTCCGCCAGTAGGCCGTAGTTGCTTTTTTCTCCAGTACTCCAGAGTGTATTTTTTTTCTCAGTGATGTAGTAGTGCCGTAACGGTTTAAGGCCTTTTTCCTTTCTTGAAATATCCTGCTCATCCTCAGGCATTACTGTAAAATATAAAACTTGTAAAATGCAATGCAATATATTATAAGAATCGTAAACCTAACCCTTGGAAATACAACGCATTCGGAGATCCGGGATGTGTTGAACACAGCAAAGGCTAATATTGCAGCTTCCAGGCATTACTACTTACCGGCTTCATCTACTCGATGTGTCTTTTTTTAAAACCTATGAGCTCTTATTATATTCAAGCAACAGAAAAATGATTGAGGACAAATGCAGATCTTCAAGAAACGCAATATTAAGTTGCAAGTTTATTTGTAGAAGCTTACCAAGCTGCTAAAATTTGGCCCATGGACCAAAACGTCTTTCCTGAACATTTGTTTAAAACAGCTGAAAATATAAATGCTCTTTCTCTCAGCAAAACTCAAGTAATGAAAGCATATCGATCTTACAAGACGCTTCTATTATTATCAATAATGAAAAAGCTACCTTTAAATAGTAAACCGTCTATTTTAACGCCTTAAAAAAGCCTTAAAAAGAATTGGAAAATCTGTTCGTCCATTACTACAAAAAATACTTTACAAAAAACTGTGGAAATTACATCCTTACAAAAAATGTGTTAGAAGAATCAATGAACAAAAGACGTATAATATAATATACACGAGCCTCCCCTACAGCAGAAGCCCCCGCCCGTCGGTGATAATAAAATAACTTTTTGTAGACGTCTGACAAAAAAAAACCTTCTAGTCTATAATAAATCGCATCGCAACATTTATTTTATTATTTTTTTACCAGGAAGCAAATAAAATTTTTTTTGAATTACCTGTTAAAATTTTTACTTTAAAATATTGAAATACGAAACGTGTTATTTTAAAATATAACAATTTATATATATATATATATATATATATATATATATATATATTTTTTTTTTTTTATTAAACTGGTTGAGGGTTGATTTTTTCCTTTATTATTGAGATCCGCTATTTTTTTATTTAATAGCTATTTGGGGGTAAAATAAAAAAATAGAATTTCTCTGAACTTTTTCAAGATAATGTACCTTAAATTGGTACCTTATTGGTTGGTTGGTAGTATTTTTGTATAATTCATTTGAGTAACTTTATAACTTCAATTGTGCTGTATACAATGTACAGCCATACGCAATACTAGTAAATAAATATATATATATATATATATATATATATATATATATATATATATATATATATATATATATACATATATATAAATGTGCAAAAAAAATCCCCATATAAAATATTCTAAGTTGTCCCTGACAAATTTAAAACTTAACAACTGTACAAATGACACAATTTTACTCACTTGCTGCTATATTTTACACTTTCTGCAAATTTCTTAATCAATATGTCAGTCCATCTCTTTCTAAAAACATATTGACCTTTACGACACCTTACCCCCGTAATTGGTAAACATTCACTGAAAATAAAACACCGCAATCGCGGCATAAACGCTTTAATCTGTGGAATGTGAATAACAAAAGAGCTGCAGGTTTTTCGGTTTTAGAATAGAACAAATTTTAATATTTTTTCTATCAAATTTATTTGAGAAAAGCCTATTGACGAGATCGAAAAAGACGACCTTCTGTCTCATTTACGTATTTCGACATTGTGTAGCATTTATCAGTGGGATGCGAAAAAAGTATTTATGACATTATTTCTGCAATCGGTCTTGTTACAAGGATCCAAGAGTTCCAATATATGCAGTGAATTCCATAACACTCGGTATATATATATATATATATATATATATATATATATATATATATATATATATATACATATATATATATATATATATATATATATATATATATATATATATATACATATATATATATATATATATATATATATATATATATATATATATATATATATATATATATATATACAATTTTTACGATTAAGGGTATTGTAGGAAAACCATCACTCAGGAACAGGAACAAACGGAAAGATTTTCAAATGCATCATGTAGACGTCATAAGGAGAAAAATATATTTTATATATGAAGAGCAGTTGGTGCAGACACTAGACAAAATAAAATTAGGACTGGTGCAGGACGGAACCAATATATATTGTGGCCGATCAACCCTTCACAGAATTCTCCTAAGAATGGGATTCACGTTCCGAAAAATCAACAAAAGGCAAGTAATGATGGAGTCACAAAGATTACGAATCTTGCGACATACTCATTTACAAGAAATTAAAAAGTATTGATCAGAGAATTAGCCAATAATTTACCTTGACGAAACATGGTTCGATACCCATGACACTGTGCAAAAAGGGTGGGTTGATAGCAGTACAAAATGTCAGACTAACGCACCTTCAAATGAAGGTAAACGAATAACCATTTTGTATTCTGGATCTGAAAAGGGCTTGGTTTCAAATTGTCTATTATTATCTGCAAAAAACATTTTATTTCTTTGCATTAATGAATAAAATTCTTAAGTCCATCTCTGCAACCTGTCATAAACAAAAGGTCAGAATTTTTATATTGCCCACTTAAAACGGCAAAAATCAGGATCTTATATTTTGGGACACGCTATACCTTGTCAGTTTAAACCTCTAACTATTAAATTAGATCAGTTCTCAATTTAAACCTTTTTAGTGAATTAGGCTGAGAATGTATATGCGCCTGTTAACATGATGTTGAATGCAGTATTATACCAAAGGTTGTTTTGTAACGATTGATTAGTTCTATACGTATGTATCATATATTATTTGTTTAGTAAGCATTAAGGGTAAGTTAATTCTAATAATATCCAAAAAGAAATGTGTTTCGGAGTATGGACTATGGTAGAATTGAGATTATATTTAAAGTATACGATTAGTTTGCAAATACAGTGATAATTAAAAAAGATTTTAAGAAATGTATAGGCTATGGGGACTGAGAAAGGATGTTATTGACCGATCATTATCTGATATACCTGACGTGACGTGAACTATCTTGTTTTTTTTAATGTGCTTTGTTCCCATTGCCCAGTTAGTAAGTTCATAATAATACACAAAAATACCTTAAGTATAAAAATTTATGAAATTGTAAAAAAATGAAGTGTTATCCTTATAAGTATTTATTTTATCTGTAGCTACATAGATCTGTACTTTGCGAAGTCAGTCATAGGACTTCAAAGAATAAGATTAGCCAAATTTATATGTGGCGACCCGTGGCTCCGTGGCGTAGTACTTGCTTGTAGTGCAGAAGGCCTCATTTATTAATTTATTTAAGTATATTTGATCTGGCCGCATACATAGGTGGTAATTGTCTGTAGAAACGCAATAACGTCCATGGCAGCACTACCACGTTGTCTAAAAGGTGCTGTGAAATACAAAAATGTATGTTTCGGCACTTGGACAACATTGAATTCTTCTTATTAGATCATTGTTAAGCTATTAAAATACCGTTTCACACGCTAGAAAGAAACCGTTTTGTCATTGGTTTTCTTTTGAATATAGTGGTAAGCTGCAGTAATTATTGACGTTTTCTGTATATTCAGCTGTAAAATATTAGCCTTCCGATTTAGGTTAATTCAGCGAAATTTTTTCTAAAAATAAATGATTTTAAAACTTCATAATTTGTGGTATATTGTGAAGTTCAAATATTTTAGTGACTAAACTAGTAAGCTAACCTAATTTATGGAAATAATAATATTAATTTAGGCATTCTGTTAGTTTTTTATTATTTTAAAAAGCTGATAAAGGTTGAGAAATTATTAATTTTTTTTAACCGTATCATAAATTTCTTTTTTGTATTTTCGAATTAGAAGTATTCTTAAGTTAGATATCAGAAAATAGTAACTCTATCTGAATATTACCAGAAAAATTGTGATTTCTTAATTCATAAAATTTGTAAAAGTTTTATATGTACTAATAGCAATATTTAGACGGATGCCTCATTGAGACGGGCAGTTCGCCATCTTCTCGATCTGTTTTTAACCACCAATCCAGAGATTTACTCGGTCACCGTAAATCCGCCATTAGATTCTTCCGCTCATAAACTCATTTCGACTTGGTAAGACGTTTGCTTTAGATCCGACGACCCATCTGATTGCGCCAAGGAGGTTTTCGATGTTATTTTGGCGGGTATGGAAGCTTGACCGAAAATGCAAAGAAGCTGTTGCTTTTAAACACCTTGCTTACCGACAATCGCGTGAAAATCCTAACGCCATAAATCGTAACATCTTTGTTCGTGCCCCGAACAGATGCAAAGAAATTACCGACGAAACCAAGGAGGCACATAATCAGTGAATTAGAAACAAACTTTTCGTTTGTCCCAACAATTCTAGGTCCTTTTGGTCAGTCGCTAAGGCAGTTAGCCAAAATTTCACCAAATTCACCATACCACCACTCACACCGCCAGATAATTCTATTGCAACAACACCTGTTGAGAAGGCGAACTTGTTGGCTGAGTTCTTTGCTTCACATTCCACCTACTATTCCCATAGTGCAGTCAAGGATGCCCGATATTGTCTTCAGACAGCGTATCATAACACGTATTTTAAAGAAGTTAGACACCAAAAAATATTTTGGCGCTGACGGAATACCTGCTATAGTACTCAAAAACTATGCGAGGGAACTAACACTAGTTTTCTGTAGACTTTTCAACCTTTCATACAGAAAGGGAATATTTCCTTTGTACTGGAAATGTGCCACAGTTCAGCCGATACCTAAAAAAGGCAAGATGACCTTGCCAAATAACTACCGACCAGTCGCACTGCTTTCAATAATATCGAAAGTCATAGAAAAGACAATCAGCATCTTCTAAAATATCTTGAAGGATTCAACATTATTAGCAACCGTTCGTAAACATAGATGAACAGGAGATCTTCTGACTTATGTAACACATGTTTGGAACAACGCAATCGAACACTTTGGAGAATCTCGAGCGGTTGTTTTTGATATATCCAAGGCATTCGACCGTGTTTGGCACGATGGTTTGTTGGCTAAGCTACTTCTGGTAGTATGTCTAAAAACTTCTATTTGTGGCTCTCATTTTTCCTCAGAGAGCGTTCTTTATGAGTGGCAGTCGACAGATTTCTTTCTAACACCTTCACTATCAACGCCAGTGTGCCCCAAGGCTCCAAACTGTCTCCTACTCTCTTTCTCATTTACATAAACAATATGCTGGAAAAGACCCAGAATCCAATCTACAATTTTGCAGATGACAGTACGCTTACCTCTTCATTCACTTTGAACGCTCGGACATCGGCTACTCAGACGAATATCCGCAGGCAGCAGGAAGTCGTTCAACTTAACAGAGACCTGGAAGAAATTCTATCTTGGGGTGACGGTAACCAAGTTGAATTTAACGCTACAAAAATCCAGGCGGCAGTTTTTTCTAAAAAAGTTAACGTTGTTGAACCCAACATGGTTATGTCGGGGCACTCCATTTCTCTAGCATCGTCACCCAACAAGGTGATAATTTGGGAGCAAATATCTCTTGGCATGAACATGTTGCAATCATAACAAAGAGACCTTCTCGAAAGCTGGAAATAATATTTCAAACTGGAAAGCTTTACACTCAACAACAACTATTAATTCTGTACAAAACTCTAATTCGACCAACTATGGAATACTGTTCCCATATTTGGGGCTCTGCTCCCAAACATACACTGCATTTGTTAGATTCTATTCAGAAAAGAGCTGTTCGCCTAATTGGAGACCCGGAATTGGCCGGTGGCCTTGATTCATTGGAACGTCAAGGAGCGGTTGGCGACTTGAGTCTATTGTACAAGTATTTTCATGGAAAGTGTTCGAAGGATCTAGCCCGCTTAATTTCTCCCAGAGCGGTGCATGCTAGAAATACACGTCATGCTAATACTTCGCATCCGTATGAGGTTCAGCTTGTTACTCCTCGTATAACCCTTTTCAAACAGTCTTGAATATGGAGAACCTCTTCCCTTTTAAATAATTTTCCCAGGAGTGTATTTCCCACCGAGCACACATGTCGCTCCTGTAGCGCTTTAGGGATTTCCCTGCAGTACGTGTGCTAGACCCATAAAAAAGAACTCCATTCCTCTAGCATCGTCACTTAATTCGTTGGGCATTAATTTGGGAGCAAATATGTATTGGCATGAACATGTTGCAATCATAGCAAAATGACCTTCTCGAAAGCTGGAAATTTTATTTCGAACCAGAAATCTTTACACTCCACAATAACTGTTAATTTTGTATAAAGCTCAAATTCGACCAACGACCACGAGCACGAACGTCGAAGAACGGTTGGCGACTTCAGTCTATTCTACAAGTATTTCCATGGAAAGTGTTCGATGGATCCCAGAGCGATGCATGCTAGAAATACACGTAGTGCTAATACTTCACATCCGCATGAGGTTCAGCTTGTTACTCCTCGTACAACTCTTTTAAGCAGTCTTTTATATGGAGAACCTCAAAACTTTGGAATAATTTGCCCAGGACTGTGTTTCTCACCGATTACAATTTACAGCGATTTAAGTTCAACATGAATCGCTTTTTCCGCATACGTGTCGCTCTTGTAGCGCTTTAGGGATTTCCCTGCAGCACGTGTGCTAGACCCATAAAAAAAAATTAGACACAAATGTGGAGAAATAAAAAAATCTTAATATATTATTGTTAAACAAATGAAAAGAGTTTTGTTATGCCGCGTCGTTTTATTTGAGTAACTTATTTTTCTAATTGTAAAATAATCTTAATAAATTGGTAAAATAGTTTATCCAGTACGTTAATTGTCATTACTTAGTTCCAAAATAAATAATAAATTTTACTTTCCTCAATAAAGAATAATTTACAAGCATGACAACTCGACATTTTACACAATGAATATTTTATGATGAACTAGCCGTGCCCGCGGCTTCGCTCGCGTGGACTTGATTCACTATTATCGTCACTGCTTATTCTTTATGTTACCTAACGTAATAAAATATAGCCTATAACCTGGCCAGAGAACATATGTATTTAAAAAAAAAAAAAACACGTAAATCGGATAAGTGGTTCTTAAGTGCTAAGCGCACTAACGGACAGACTTGATTCCCTACTATCGTCATTGCATATTTCTAATATTACCTAACATAATAAAATATATCCTATAACCTGACCAGAGAACATATGTATAAATCCAAAAAAAAAAACGCTTAAATCGGCTAAGTGGTTCTCGAGTGATAAACGCACTAATGGATAGACAGACAGAGATACATAAAGACAGACAAAGAGACGTCGCATTTTATATATATTATAGAAGATTATAGATAACCTGGCAGAGAACAAATGTGTGAAAAAAACACGTAAATCGGATAAGTGGTTCTCGAGGGATAAGTACACTAACGGACAGACAGACAGAGAGACGTTGCATTTTATATATATTATAGATATTCTTTGCTACATGATATTGTTCTATATTTCATGGTTTAGACAGTGTATTGCAAGAAAACGCGCTAGCGGCAAACTTTTTTCCGACTTGATTCACTATTATCGTCACTGCTTATTCCTTATGTTACCTAACGAAATAAAATATAGCCTATAACCTGACCAGAGAATATATGCATGTTTAAAAAAAAAGCACGTAAATCGGATAAGTGGTTCTCCAGTGATAAGCGTACTAACGGACAGACAGACAGAGAGACGTTGCATTTTATATATATTATAGATATAGATACTCTTTGCTATTGCTATATTGTTCCATATTTAATGGTTTAGGCAGTGTATTGCAAGAGAACACGCTAGCGATAAACTTTTTTCCGCCTTGATTCACTAGTCTAGAGGTCATATGTATGTTTCAAAAAAAAGCACACAAATCGAATAAGTGGTTCTCCAGTGATAAGCGCACTAACGGACAGACAGACAAACAGACAGAGAGACGTTGCATTTTATATATATTATAGATGAATATTAATAAAAAAAAAATAGAGCAGGGGAAACAATGCTAATAAAGTTCGAAATAATGAAAAACAATAATATTTTGAGATCCCATGATTCCAAGAACCCTGAAATGGATATATAGTACAACTTCTACGCATCCAGTCTCTAACCCCCTCTTTAATTCCTTTAATCCAATATATATTTTACTATAGTTAATTATGCTAAAATTGTGTTCAATATGGCAAGCGAAAACCGGGAAAAATTCTCGTAATGCTATTGAAACTTTACAATATTTAACGATCCCCCTGGCGGTTAGAATTGTAAATAATGAAATATAAAATAAATTTCTAGATTTCTTGAATCCAGAAACCCTGAAAAGACGTATAACATGACATATATGAATGCATCCCTTTAAGTCTTTGATTTAAACCCTATATAAATGACTGTTTTATATTATATATTTATGTTTTAAGTTTGCTTATTATTCTAATCAAAAACCAGAAAAAACTTTCATAATGCTATTCAAACTATAAAATATTTAGTCACCCCCATCTTTTTCGCACCCTTTTGCGGTTAGAAATGGGAAATAAAAAGGAAAATAACATAATCTGAGAAGTTAGACCCTGAAACACTGTACCATGATAAATTCTAAGCAACCCTTCTAACTCTTTCCGTACCCCTCTGCTTGTTATATTTTCTACTTTAAATAATTAAAATGGCAACCAAAAATCT
Source organism: Pachyrhynchus sulphureomaculatus (assembly GCA_019049505.1). Lineage (NCBI taxonomy): Eukaryota > Metazoa > Arthropoda > Insecta > Coleoptera > Curculionidae > Pachyrhynchus > Pachyrhynchus sulphureomaculatus. The sequence goes on from CM032448.1 coordinate 53,280,949, forward strand.
GAAAAATTCTCATAATACTTTTAAAAGTTTACAATATTTAACGACCTTTTGTTAAAATTTAAAATAATGAATAAATAATTAAATTTTCGGGTTTCTCGACTTCAATGGACCTGAAAAAGGACATACCATAACTCTCACACCCCTTTAACCACCCGTATGTTCTACTATGAACAATTCTGCGTAAAATTTGTTAAAGCATAATTATTTACAGCAAACCATACAAAATCCATTGACACACACCCCTTTCTTCCGCTGAATCGTTTTTTTTGAATAATAATCTAAAGTTATAAAACCTTTATTCGGCTACTTTATACTTTTTAACCTGAACTGCACATAATGTTGAAAATTCATATTTTGTTAGGCCTGAACTTCCAGAATATTTAACATTCATTTCAGAATTTACAGATAGTGTTCGGGAGTCATAATTTCAATAAATATTATCTAAGTAATTATAAGATTACATCGTGGTTCCTAGAATACTACTTATAAAATTTAAATATTTCCTGAAGTGACATTTTAGGTGTCTTAGTCTAAACTGTCAAGTTAGTAATATTTTTTTGACATGTCGTCTAGGACTGGGCACCCCTTTCTTCTATTGAAGCGATTTTTGGATAGTAGCCTAGACTTAAAAACCTTTATTGGGCTATTTTATACTCTTTTAACCTGAACTCCACATCATGTTGAAAATTCATATTTTATTGGGCCTGAACTTCCAGGAGATTTAACATCCATTTCCGAATTTGCAGATAATTTTCGGGAGTTACAATTTCATTAACAACATAAACAAGTATAATATTACATCGTCAGTCATAAAATTTAAATATTTCCTGTAGTGACGGTTTTCGCGTCTTAGGGTAAACTGTCAATTTAGTAATATTTTTTGGTATGCCGTCTAGGACTGCGCATCTCTTTTTTCTGTTGAAGCAATTTTTGGTTAGTAACCTAAACTTTAAAACTTTTATTGGGCTGTTTTATACTTTTTAGTGTTCCGTACTTAGAAGATCACTTCGGGGTCCGTCCGTCCGTCTGTCTGTCCGTCTGTCACACCCGATTTTTCTCCGAAATATAGGAATTGGTAACCTCATCAGAGCCGTGTAGTTTTGAAAGTTAAATTTTGATTTAAGGGGTTAGTTTAGGGGTGAAAAAAATTTTTTTAAACGGATCATCCAGTGGGTGTCAAATGAAAGCTTGTAAAAACACAAGTTTAAAAATATATATAATGTAATACTTGCGCACACTTTTCTTTCCGCTTCTATTAAAAAATTGCGAAAAGTCGCTGTCCCCCCCTTATCTCGAAAAGTACTTATCAAAAAATTTTGAAAAAAATTCTGGAATATTCTTCATGGGGTGTAGATTAAACGAAAATTATTATGAGTGCATTACCTGTAATAATTTGTCTGGTATATAAAAAAAACAAAAATTTCATAATCGTCAGTTTTCAGTAAAGATCGAAAAAAACTTTGTTGAAAATGTATTTTGTGAAGTCGTTTATCATTTTATACCTCCGTAACAAAAAATTTTATTTTAAAAGAAATCAACGTACGTGCAACTTCAACTTGCACTTGACCGGTTTTTTAACCTGAACTACACATCATGTTGAATATTCATATTTTATTGGGCCTGAACTTTCAGAGTATTTCAGAATTTACAGATAATATTCGGGAGTCATAATTTCATTAAATATTATCTAATCAAGTATTACATCGTGGTTCCTAGAATACCACTCACAAAGTTTAAATATTTCCTGTAGTGGCAATTTTGATACCTTTAGTGTCTGTTTCAATTTAGATGTTTTTATTTCCCTTCTTAAAAAAAAGTATTGTATCCCCGAAATCAAAACACTCTTGGTGATCTTTGCATTTCCTCACGTTTAAGAGTTTCCACATCACGAAAAACATCTTCATATCCAGCGGCCTTTCTATCTGATGCTCTATTGGTACAATAACTCTTGAACGAAATGAAACATCGAATTTAAATGTTGTAGACCTTTAATAGTAGTCGAAAAAGAACTTTTAGTTTCAGAGCGACATCACTTCCGAGAAAGGTGGTGAAAGAAGTGAAGGTTTCTAAATCTTGTACAGTTTCAGTAGTCCCATGAGAAGTCTTGTTCGTTCTCTCTTGGGATAATGAACAAATTTTAAC